>VZSF01004402.1:727501-966200 GCA_013398295.1 Chionis minor
GGAGGGACCCGGCGGGGCTTTGCGCGCCCGCGGGTGTGAATCCGCGGGGCGGGATGGGAAGGGGGGGGGGGGGGGACGACAGCGCTGAGCAGGGCGCTGCCGCGGAGCGAGGCAGCCGAAAGCCGTCGGGGGGGCGCGGCGAGCCGCCCTCCGCGGGCGCGGAGCGGGGTGAAGCGCGGCAGCGCGCTGGGGTCCCGCCTGCCGAGCTGCGACCGCGGGCGCGCGGAGGTGGTTGGTCGCTGCGCAGCGTTTGGGTTTTTACCTTAAAACCGGCTTCGCTTAGGAGCTATTTTAAAAGCTGAAACGTGCGTTTAAATAAAGTGAGTTCATGCTCGTTTTCGCGCTTGCTTGTACGAGGAAAACTTCTACTGTGATTTATGCCGTTTAAGTAAACTTTTTTTAGCGTTAAATTGTGCTTGAGCCCGGTGAGTGGCCTCTGAAGGACGTTATTGATGGTATACGACTACTCTTTTTCAGGCATTTAAAATAATGACATATTCTGTTGTGTAAAATTGTAATTGTTAAAATGCATACGGTTAACCAATAAACTGTTTATTGGTCTGCATCAAGTTTATTAACGTAAATCTTGCTCGGCATCGTATCAAATTCACACATCCCTTCAAGGCAGTGGCAGGAACGGTTTATTGTTTAATCTTTCTCGCGCACTTTACTAATTTGATGAGAATTTCTTCTCTCTGCAATGCCATCTGTAGAAGAGTCATCCCCCCCCCCCAAATATATCAAGAAAGCACGGCTAAATTCTTTCTGCCTGTCTGTATCTGTATGTATTAGGGTGGTCTGGTCCACAAAAGATGGCATATATTTAAATTAGTTGTTCTGCGTCTAAACTAATCTTTCTTAGATAGTTTCATATTAGCATTGTGTTGTTTTGTGTTACTTGTTGCTACGTACAGGATAAAGTTTTTCTTCTCGTCTTTTTTGACATGAATAAACCATTTCTGTTCTTAAACAAAGCTGAATTTTTATTTCGACTTTGAAATTCAAGGCATCATGTGGCTTCAGATGATACACATGCAAGTAAGAAAGACTTCCAGTACAAATGCCTTGAAAATAATCAGTGCTCGCAGCTTTGGAAACATTCCAGAAACTTTTTAAGCATGTTTTGAAAATTCACTTGAAATGGCACAGCAGCTGATAACTTGATTTAATCATTCTAACTTACATCTCTTAATTAAAGAAAAAAATTAATGCGTGATGCAAAATTAAATTGTGAAATAGAGTCCAATTGTCCACGCAATTGTCGTGCCTCTTCTACTTCCCCACCAACAGGTCAAAACATTTGGCTAAATAACAAGCGGTGCACTCTTTTGGTTTTAGGCTCATCGATTTGTTTTGCTTTGCTTTGTTTAGCCTGCTCATTTTCTTTTAAAATACTACGTAGAGATTTGATTCCCATGGCTGGCTAATCTCATCACCATTATTTGGTTGAAATGCTTGAAATGGGCTCCTGTTTCAAATATCTCACAACCTCGGCAGTCTTAAATTTCATTAGAAAAGCTTCATTAGGGAGAAATAAAAATGTTGATAATTCCCCCTCCAACAATAAGTCCCATATTCAACTACACGATGTGTGCAGATATGCCTTGCTTATACAAAGGAATTAAACTCAAGTATACATACGAAGAACTTGATCTCAGAATATCATTTGAAGAGTCTTCTGTGGTGCTGTGTCGTTGCGCTTAGCGGGTTGGTATGCTAGGTTTTTTCTGAAAATGTAATGATTTAACTATTAATCCTGCAAAAATTAGTTGCACGTTTAACTCCAAGCCTGTAGGGCATCGTGCTGAAGTCGGTGTGGCTGTATTTGTGTGTCAGTGTGTATACGCGCACGCTGCTGACAAAGAAAACAATTAAAGAAGTTAGTAATTTTCTGCTGTCTTCCCAGCTGTTATTTATGATGTGTAGTAGTAACACAGCTATTCTGAAATCAGCTATAATTCTCTTCAGTAAGATTTGTTTCTTCTGTGCCAAATTTCGCAGTAACCAGATGGGTTTAAGGTGTCTTCAACTGCAGAACAAGCAAGAACAGTGCTGAAGACTAATTATTCCTTGCAGTAAATTCCTTCTGCAATAAATTCACAGGTTGTTAGACTTAATCTGTGGAAATGATTGTTAGGATTACTTGCACAGTGAAAAATGCTTTTAAAATTTTGTGAAAACTAGCAGAAGTTCGTAGAATGCTAAGAAAATATTTTTGAATTAATTTTGCCTGGCTGGGGTAACTTTTATTAGGGACGAGCTGTTAAATGAAGTTGCAAATTCAAATCCTTTGCACAAACCACGGAATGCTGCCGTTTTAATATATTAATATTTAAATATATCCTGTAAGTGGAGGGGTCATTTGGTAGATGAAGTAGGGAAATCTTGTACTGGCATTTCCAAGGTCTAGTTACCGTATGCATGTGTATTATTCAGAACAACAACAATATAAACTTGCTGAGTACCTGGTGTAGTATCCTGGACTAACAATCAGAATCTTTTCATTAAACTTTCATGTCGTACTACACAAGGCAGAAAAACAGTTATACCAAGAAGGATCAAAAAATACGTTCAGAGCTATAAACAATGGCATATACAAAAGTAAAGCCACTTAGGTTTTAGGTATGTCCTCCTTCTCAGTGGCTTAATTTAGCAAAAAGTACCAGATTTTTTTTTTTTTTTTGAGTGTATGTCTACTTAAAAAAAAAAAAAGGTATGACTTTTCAAACCTCTTGGCATAATATTTACTTTGATATGAACAGGTAGAACTCAGAAAAATCTCTTTCCCTCGTTTTTTTACTGAGAAGCCAGAAAGCCTGTCCTGGCTGGGTCTGTTTGTGAAGAGGTCTCCTCAGAAAACAATTGTTTGTGGCAGTCTAATTCTTAAAACAATACTTCATCTTTATTTGCAGATCTTAACTCAAGTAATGATGTTTAACAAACACCTTGTTTTAATCAGGTGAGGATAAGCCTCTCAATTAGGATGCAAATAATTGCTCATCTCGGTTTGATCATTTGGGGCCTGGAGGTGTTGCCATTTGGGGGTAAATTTGGTGCTACCCCAGAGTATTGAAGCCGGAGGGAGGAGAAGGTGGGAATAAGGGTTTAGGACTCTGCAATCATCTTGCAAAATATTTTTTGATCTCTGCATACAAAACCTGATTCAGTTCCCTTTTTCGGCAAGCTGTTCTGTTGATTTACAGCTGCGAGAGGTGTGAGGGGAAAATTGGATCCAAAATAGTGGTCACTGCGTAGATGGTTCCAGTGAGTGTGTCACAGAGTGGATATTTAATTAAAAATAGTCAAACCTCTCTTCGCTCAGTCTTTCTGCTTGGGCTTGAATTATGTATTTAATTTATTTATGTATTATTACATATTTATTTTCAAAGGGGTGTAAAATGAGAGGAGGAAGATTACATGGGCATAATCCTTCCCATTTAAAATTATTTGTCTGCGGCTGCTTAAGTCCTAGCATTTAGAAGTCACATATAAACATGTTTATTTAACATCAGCGTTATCTGTTAGATTGTACATGGTTCATTACCATGGAGAGAATACTTTTTGTTTAATAGTGTGTGGGAGCTGCCAGAGGTCAGAAGAGGTTGTTTGCCTGAAGTCGAGATGGCATCTTGGCTTTGCTCTCATTCTGTTTGTCACCTCTGCCGTGTCCGGGAAATACTTCATTAGTGCCGTGCTGAGGTATTTTCCCTCGTGTTTATGTACAGAGGCTCTGTGGAAAGACAGAAGTCTGCTGCGGGGTTGCGGTAAGGTTTATGGGGAATTTTAAGGAGGGTTTGTTGCAACTTGTGGAGGGTTGTTGTAGTTGGGGTTCGATTAGGAAAAGTGGCTCGGGAAGGGAGGAGTAGCCGGGGAGCCCGGGACGCTGTTGCGGTGCCCACAAAGCGCGTGGCTGTAAATGGTGCTATTTTACGGAATTGGGGAGACAGGGGTCCGATGGCTTGGGAAGTTCGGAGCGCTTTGTGTGCTGGTGAGTAATGTTTTATTGGTGTGGCTGGGTCACGGTCGGACTCGGAACAGCTGTACCTGGTGGCGATGCCAAGTTGTGAGAGGAGAGGTGGCACCTCCATCTGTGGGAGCGGGCCCTCCATCAAACTTGCGGGGTGCTGTCCTTTTTCTCCTGTTGACTAGAAATGTGCCTGGATATGTGAAACTGTATCAGGGATACTGGAAAATAACCTGGTATAGAAGTAACCACGGCCTCAAGTTTGAGAAGGTTACTTAAAATATTTTAATATGATTTACGTATACAACTAATGGCCATGCGCTGCGCACACAGTATCGACAAGTCGGTGAATTTCTCCAGCCCAGTTTGGATGGTGGGGGCTGTTTTGCCTTGGAGGGAGAAGGAATTTAAATTTCTGTTAGGAAAAAAGAGAAAATTGCCCTCTGTGATTTTTATCAAGCAAGAACCCCTGGTAGATAATAACCAAAAGGCATTGAATGAAACAAACATTATTGTAGAGATCAAAGTGGCTGCGGAAGATGCAGTGTGTATGAAGCATACCACAAATGTGCAGTTTTTAAAAGCATACCAGTAAAAATAGAAGGTATTTTAAAAAAATATAAACTGAACTTCTGTGTTGATTATAAGTTGTAACTGAAGTACACTGAGGGCCTGGATATTGTTTTTAAAAAAGCCAACAAAACAGCTATTTCTAAAGAAGAGTAGGTTCCCTCAGAATGGTAGAGAGAGAACAAAAATAAGTGTTGTGTTGGGGGGGAATGTCTGGTGTAGGGGTTTTTTCTTTGAATTATTTTCGACAAGTACTTACTCTGTTCTGTATTTTTAAGAAATTATGTGGACAGCAATTTTGTTTCTTTACCAAGGCAGTGAAAACACCAAGAATCCTTTTTATAATTTGGAAAGAATGTCAAAAGAATGAAGTAGTTAAACCTAAGTGTATTAGATCATACGCCTTAAATGCATAAATAAGCATAACTGCAATCACAGAAACCAATGTTAAAACCACCAGGAAAACTCACCCACAAACCCTAATGACTTAAAGGGAATGACCTCAGCCATTGTGAAATTTGTGCCTATTTGTTGACTGACGGTTTTTTTGTAGAAGCAGAGTGTGTGTTTCGTTGGGGTGTGGGATTTTTGTTGTTTGAAAGACTGCTGGGGGTTTTTTTGTTGTTGCTGCCAGGTTTGAATACAAAGAGGGAAAATGGGATTGAGGCCGGGAGAGCCTGGATGTGATTTGGGCCATAGCAATCTGAAAAGCAGGTGAAGGGTTTGTTATTGATGGACAGAGACCGGTAGAAATTGGTTGAAGTTTGTTTTTCAGATGTTAGAAACTTCCTTGATGCTAGCCCATTTCTAACTTACTCCCAGCTGGTTTCCTCTTAAGGAAATGAAGGTTTAAAGTATTTGGTTACAAACCTGAGATTTCTTCACGTCCGTGTCTTTGCATGAGTGCTGCATGAAATGCTGGTGTCATTCATCTCTCCTCTGCTCTTTGGAGAGGAAATTGATGCACGGTAGAACCTCAGCTGGCCTTTGCTGCAACACCACTTAATAATTCAGAGAAATGGAAGTCTTGAATTATTTCAACAATAATACACTTCTTTGGGAATGTTTTTAAGCAAACCAGTGCTACAGGCTGCGATCCTGGCTAGAGCCGAGCCGTTCTGCAGACAAGGCTTCTCTTTGCTGCCTGTTACTGGCAGTGGGCTCCTAATTTTTTTGGGCTGCAGTAATTGAAGAAGGTCCAGATTTAATTGCCGCCTCTTACATATGCAGAAAGGTTTAAGAAAATGGGTAATTTTATGCTGGTTGGTAACTAATTCTAGGTGTGTGCAGAACTCGTGGTGCAGAAATTCTTGTTTGCAATCCCTGCTTTTGAGAAGGAAAACAGCTGAGATAAATCGTTCTTTTTATTCAGAATTTTTATTTAATACTATCAGCCCAGATAGTAACTAGTTAACCGACAGAGAGTTGATGCCTCTATCTGTGCTGGAAAGAGCAGACTTCACAGAGAAACTCAACCAGAGTAGGAAAGCCTGGTGCTTCCAAACAAAGACTAGGGGACATGGAGAAAATTTCTTAAACTCAGCAAATGCCTTAAAAACTGGAAATGCCTCTAAGATTACTCAAGCACCCACAAGAAACAGTGAGGGGAAAGTAGGGCAGGCATCTGAATTTTTTTTGGTTGTTTTTTAAATAGGTTGAGTAAGCAAAGCAATCTGGGGGCCCCCGTTATTTACAACTTAGTCTGTGCACCACGCAGAGAGCCTCATCGGCTGTCTTAAAGGCAAGTTTTGCATCTATTGCAAGTTGTGTCTTTTGATGACGTGCTCAATTCGGCTTTTTGCCGTGTAATTGTCCTACGGCTACTTTGAAATAGCTTTGATCGGTTTTGAATATAGATCTGTATCGCCAGTTTTGAGTCCCCTTGCGACCGCTCTTCTGTGCTGAATTGCCATCTTTAGAGTTCAATTGTAACTATTTGACACTTCTTTGATTGTAAGTCAAGTCAAAATGTATTTACAAAATACTTTACTTTCAGTTAATGTTGACAATGTGTACTACAGTTCAGTAAACTGTGCAAATTTATTATTTTTTCCCATTTCTGTGGCTGAAACAACTCAAAGATCTTGTTTGGAATTGAGCAATAGTTTTTATTTGAAAAAGAGAGATTTTTCCACTCTTTAACAAACTAAAAAGCACAGTTTTTTATGAAACGCGACACTTTTATAAAGTAAAACATTTGAATGTTGTATTGGCTGTGTCCAAATTTTCCCTTTTTTAATAGGCTAACTTTGTTTATTGAATTTATAAAAGCATGTTTTTTGCTCGCTTACACTTGGTAAGTGCTATGTTGATACTACTCCTCTCCACTGAGATAGTTAGGAGTAAGTCAGCCTTAGTGCTTGTAGCAAAATAGGTAAATTTTCTCCTTCCTTGTGTTTAACTGTGGGTAAATATATTAGATCCAGTCCAGCTGCCACTGCTGTTCCCAGTCATTTCACTCAAGTAAGGGTTGGCCCCTTGTTGAGAGGGAGCAATTTTCAATCTTCTGTACTTGGGAGCAGTTTTCAATCTTCTGTTCTTGTTGCACAAGTGCATTAAAAAAAAAAAATTCACATTGTAACCCCTGTCAGTTTAAGTCCAGTTGACTTCTTTGGTGCCTGAGCCTTGCAAAACGGGAGCAGGAATCGCTGTCTTTCCGTGCTGTCCATGCTGGGAGGCCTTATTTGCAACTCGGCAAAGATTTTCAGCTGCAGTTAGCAAAAGCTGGCAACTCCAAATCGGGTGGGCAGCCAGTACAGGTCCCTGCGAGGGAGGTACTGCAGCCCCTGCAGTAACAGTGGATGTAACCTCCTGCACCGAAAGACCTCTGCAGTGATGTGACTTAGCGCTTGGTATAACATCTCCTCTGACCCAGTACTCCAGTGTGTTGGTGTAGTCACACGTGTAGCAGGAAAATAAGGCAATTTATTTTTTTTTTATTTGTTGAAATAAAGATCCTCATTTTGTTTAGTCTTGATAGCCTGTTCTGTAAATATCTACTTTAGAAGAATCTTGTTCTTAATAAAATTCAGTTCTCTCTGAATAAGAGGCAAGCTTAGGTCTCTGACCTCGAATACGTAACCGTTCAGCAATGCTGTAAATGTGTGTAAGCCTGTACAAGGCGATGTAAGATACTTTCTGTGTGAAAACTTTGACAGACCTTTGCTATCTCTCCTTAAAATGACTTTGCTCTCTGTGGTATTTCTGCACCTGAAAACTTTAAGTTGTGGTTTGAAAGAAGACATATTCTGCCTATTTAATTTTGTTTGTTTGGCAGCCATCCTTCCTGTTCGCTGCAGCAGATGAATATAATTTGGGGAAGAGAAATGGATGGGGAGGGGGACTCGGGAAGCAAACTGAGTCTTCTGTAAAATATTTGAGATCCAGCAAAACTTCTGGGCTAGATTAGTTTGGAAACACCACTTGTGCCCCCCTGCAAAGCAGGGGATGGGGGTGGAGACAAATGCTTTATTTTGAAGTGAAAGTAATAAAGGATGCTGCTGCTAAAAATTGGCCTTGATATTGGATCCTGGAACTTTCCTTCTTGAAGGCCGGTACTTCTCCTTCCCCCAGTTTTGCCTGCCGCAAATCAGGATTATTCAATCACAGCAGCGGTTTAACCGTATCTGTGGTGGAGCAGGGTGGTTGCTTTACGATGCACAGAAGCATTGTGCCCTGGTTTAGGACAGGAAGTGGAGAATGAGTATTGTTTTGAACTTGAACTTTGTGAGCAGACAAAAAGTAATTATCGGAGCTGGAACTCCCCTGGGAGAAGCGGGGGGAGTGATGCACTGTGCTTGTAAGAAGCTCTCTGGGATCTTAAATATCTAGTTGCGTTTAATGCTTTGGTTTTACATTTGTGCTTTTTAATTGGTCTTCCGCTCCTCAATTTTTCCTTGGCAAACAGAGGAAGAAACAATTGCATGCAGACTTCATGTACTGTATTTATTTAGAGACACCCTCCTGCCCTCCCTTTGCTGGTGGGGCAGGAGACTTAAATTTCTGTCTTGGTCCTAGTATTACTTTCAGTTGTAAAATGAACTCTTTCACTGTCTGAGTTACTTAATGGGCCTATTATAACATGGAAAATTGACTTAATTGATGATTAAGAGCACATAATTGTATCTGAAGCCATTTAATCAGAAGCTGTAAGCCACTTGTGCAGTATTTAGTATTAATTAAAAAATCTAGAAGTTTTTTATCTGTCTTGGAAAACCCCACTAAATGACACGAGCTCTACATGGTTGTGAATTAAACATTGTATCAACTTTTTATTAGCATATTACTATTAAATTATTACTGACTGCTTTCTAGAAAAAAAAAGAAAAAGGACAAAGCTCTGCCTTCATTGGATATTTTTCCTGTATTTCAATGGCCTGTGACTTCAGCAAACTACCTAAGTTCTGGGGATTTTTTTTTTTTTGCTCTACTTTGGCTGCTACTTTACAAGTTCTTCAGGAAGGAATAGTCAGTGCAAGACTTCACCTTTTCTTACAGACTCTGTGGTATCTTCTGCATATTTTTAAAATGTTGTTCCCTATTAAGTTAGATAATTAAACAAAGAAGGGAAAAGATTTTTTGCTAGCTTTTTGAAGGTGATGTGGTAGGCATGGTTTTTTTGGTTCTCAGAAAGGAATAATTCGTTATTTTTAAAAGAACAGTTAAAATGTAAAAGTAAAATATTTTAATCTTCAGAGTAAAATTATATACATGTTCTTTATGATAATGTCTCCCTGATCAAGTTCACAAGACCATTTTAATCTTACGTTAACACAGTTGTGGGATTCTTTATTTGTGGTGAAGTTTTAAAGGTAGTAAAATTAAGTCACTTTAAAAGAAAATTGTGTGATGATTTATTGTAGCAGAATAGGCAAAATTCCTCTAGAGATTTTAATATCTTCCACCTGGTATAGAAATGAAAAGAAAATATTCTTTAGCTGGTGACTAATTTGTCACTAATACCCAGGGGTTCCTTCATTACAATGCAAAGATGTCAGTTTTAAGAGAAACGTACAGTGAAAAAAGCGAGTGCAACTTCCTGTTGCAGACACTTACAAAAAGGAGAAAAATAAAGGTCTGGAGAGCAGCCGAAGCAGTGTGAAGGAAGGCTCTAAAGCTATCAATCAGGGCAAAATTGTTGAGGAAGGATTTTACCTGCAGGCTTCAGTGGAATTCATTAGGACATGTTTGAGGAGGAAAGTCACTTGATACGACTCCAGAGGAGGAGCTCTGACATGCAGGAATACCCAGGCTGACGCTCAGTTCTCCTCCAAACTGCACGTACTGCATCCTGGTAGTTGTTTGAGGAGGAACTGTATTGTTAAGAAAAAGTCAAACTCGGCTTACTGATGGCTTTTATACTTTATCACAGAGTTAAATGAATCCGGTCCAAGACTTCGAGTTCAAATGAAAACCCTGCTAGAAAATATCTGCAGCTACTGACAGCTCAAACCTGACAGCAAAGATCTCGGTGTCTCTGCCACATCACTGTCTCGACAAGGCATTTTTCCCAGCAGGGAACTATTCCAGTGTCCAGACACTTGCGTAGCGTTGTCACTTGACCTTTTGCTGCCATAACAAAACTTTGACTCTGCTCCTGTCCTTCCAGTACTGCGGTTTCACAACAGCTCAGTATAAGGAGGGGGAGCATGGGCCGTTGCAGTACCAGGAGAGAGTGGAATAAGGATTTTGGTCTCCCTCCCTTAAGAAACCAATTGTGCGCTCATGTCATATGTGAGCAGGCACAGTAAAATGTGAATATTGGGTAGGAGACATCTGCTAATGACCAGCTTTAGAAATGGGAAGTATGCAATTGGCAACGGCAGCAAAGTGTCAGCCGGTGGCAGCAGAATATCTGCAAGCAGCCTCTTTTGTCCACTTTACTGGTGCAAGAATGGCAGCAGCTGGTCTGGTTTCCGCTGCAGAAGTGGATGCTCTTGGGTGCAGCAGATACCGCTCTCGGGTACCCCTGCAGCAGTCACAGTCTAGCTTCTTGAGGGCTTTCTGGTTTACTCTTCCCTTAGGTATTAATACAACCCAAAAAGCCACTCAAGAAGCGCATTGGCGGTAGATGTCAACGACAGAAGTAATGATTCGCTGTTAGGGCTGCAGCGATGTTAGAGGTTTGGGAAGAAGTAGCGAATACTGCACCAAACAAGGCATATGTTAGGAACAACACGCGTGACAACTTTGTGGTGAAGGTGTTTGTGTAGCAGGGGGAAGCCCTGGCATGTCCTGCAGACTCCAGGCCATGTTAACACCGTGCTCTGTTTCTCGCTGGAGAGTAGGATTTAATCTCAGCTGTTCTACGGTTAGCTGGAGAAAAGGAAGATTTTTATCTTCTGTCAGAAGCAGATTATTGGAAAGGAAATTTATTGGTTTTGCTATGTTTCCTTCGGTTTTAGTGTATTCTTCAGTCAGAGCAATGAGGTGAATAAACATTTTTGTATGTGTGGTGCCTACCCAGCTCCTCTCTCACTCCCATCCCCAACAGGTCGGGGGAGAGAAAAGAAGCTAAAAAGCTGATGGGTCAGGGTAAAGACAGGGAGATGGCTTACCAGTTACCAGCACAGACAAGAGAGGCTCGACTTGGAGGGAAATTAATTTATTGGCAGTTAAAATGGCTTTGGATAGTGAGAAACAAAGGGAAGAACTAGAACATCTCTGCCCACCCCCTTTCCCAAGCTCAACTTCGCCCCTTCATTCCCCATTCCTCCACCTTGCCCAGAGCGGCTCGGGAGGTGGGGAACGGGGATTGCAGTCAGTATATAACATTTCCTTCCTACCGCTCCTTCCTCCTCCTCACGCTTCCCCCCCGCTGCGGTGTGGGTGCTCTGTGGGCCGCAGTTCCTGTCAGGAGAACCGGCTCCACACTGGCCTCCCCAGGGCAGTCCGCTCCGGCGCCTGGAGCACCTCCTTCCCAGCTTTATCCCAGGCCTCGCAGGGCTGTTTCTCCCACGTTTTTCCTTTCTGCTGTACTGAATTTTGCCCTTCGGCTTCTCTGATGGGCTTGGCGGGGTCCTGCTGCGGGTCCCTCAGGGCAGCCCCCGGCGTCTCCTCAGAGAGGCCTCTGCAGCACCTCCCCACCCACCCCAGGCCAGCGCCTGGCTACGGACACCTGATACGGTACGACAAAATTGTGACTTTATTAATCAGTATTGGACTGTGATCTGGACTGTGACACGTCCCATCTGATGGGAATCGCTGCCAGTTTTGGAGTGTTTTACAAGGAGGGAAGGAGTGACACAGGAGGTCAGCTTTGCTTACCCTGCGTCCCACCTGAGGTAAGAGACAGGCCGGATAATAAGGGGTTGGTGGTTGCTGAAAGCTAAAATTACACCCACCTTTTCAAAAGTCTCCCAAGTTGATGAGAAACGGCTATTTGGGCATCTTGTAGGCATGAATGATCCTGCGCAGAAAGTTGAACTTGTGCTTCACTGATGTTTAAGGACTGGATTTTTTTCAAAAGTAATCTCATCACACCTATATAGTAACATGCTGGTTGTTGAAATATGTTGTCGTCTTTTAAATGGCTATCTGAACTAGGGACATCAGTTTTTCCATGTTTGGAATCTTATATTTGCTAGATCTGTTTTCTTGAGAGTGTTTTTTGGTTTTAAGTTGTCTGTAATTTTGTAGCTGCTCTGAGGATGGGAAAGGCTACTGCAGGGGCCCAGCCCTCCTCCCCATCTCTTCAAAGGCCAAGTCTCGTTACACTTTAGGTTATTTTGCATGTGTTCTATTAATATTCGTATCAAGAGTGTAGAAACAGGTGAGATGGTCTTGCCATCAAGTGGCGGCCATCCTCTGATTTTAATCCGCTGTCCAGGGCTTAAATAACATTTTAAATTTCCTTCAGATGTTGGGCTTCAGGGCTTTTCAAGCCATTAAGCTGAAGCTTGTAAGGCATCTTTTTTCCACCTGATTTACGCTACAAAGGAAGATCTGTGTGGGGTTCCTTATGAGCCACCCCCGTGGAAGCAGGTTTACTTCGAGAGGGATCTTGCCAAAGATTTGCCTGTAGCTGCTAACAGGGTGGTAAGTGAAGATGACTACACGGTGCTAGTGATGTCGCACATAGTAATGTACCAGATGCTGTGTTGGCAAAGGAACATTTTGTTGGGCTTCTTTCTCCTTCTCAAGAGAGCCTTATGTTTATGCTTTCGTCCTGGGAAGCAAGTTAGAAAAGTCATTTTAATGACAGTCATCTCAAGGGAGAGCTCTGTGTAAGCGTTTTTATGCCTAACCTGACAAGTCAAAGTCTTGCCCGAAAATATTGTCTGCCACTCTACAATGAAATTGTCAGTCTTTCATTAATCATTCAGTGGTCTTTTAACTATACAGTAAACAAAACCCACCAGGCCTATGTTGTACTGCTTGCAGCCAATTCTCTTTTCCTCAACACCTCATGCAGAACTTGATTTGAAATCCAATCTAGCGAGGTGCTGCCTCCACCGGCCAGACATGCTATTAATGGCCCAGATGTCTCCTTAATGAAAGGGTTTTGTTGTGCCAACACGATGCTCTCTGTCCTTCCCCAAATGGATGCTCTCTGTGTTGATGCAAATACCATTACCAGAAGAAGTAGTATGGAACCTGCAATCTTGTGGTCACTGGAACTTAAAATTCTGTAGTTATTCTTGGCAGATACTCTTAAAGGTTAGTGCATACTGGGCTTTTTTCAGAGTTGCTGAAAATTAAGCCCTGAGTTGTCATGGGGTTTTTTGTAGTGTCTCAAATGGTTGATACACCCGTGTGACCTTTGGAAGTGCAGTTTGGATTGTAATCCACAAATAAAATGTTAGTAGAGAAGAAATAGCTGGGATGTGACATGTGGAGGCATTTTTCAGATGGTCCCCTGACAGTGAAGTGCTTAGAAGTTGGAGTATGACATATGCAAAAGGGAAGCCAGGGTTTAGTTTCCAAAATCTGA
This sequence comes from Chionis minor, assembly GCA_013398295.1. NCBI lineage: Eukaryota > Metazoa > Chordata > Aves > Charadriiformes > Chionidae > Chionis > Chionis minor. The sequence goes on from VZSF01004402.1 coordinate 740,968, forward strand.
CTACTTTAACTTGTGAGTTGACTGAATATAGGTATGCTTTGCCCTGAAGTCTTAGGCTAGAAGTTACACAGCAGTTCCCAACACTGTAAATTTGAAGATTTCCAGGCTCATTTAAGTGCTGTCAACCAAGGCTTGTGTTCAGTCTTAAGCATTTTTCACTTCAGTTAGGAAGGCCTGAAATAATCAGTCCTTGGAAAGGAAGCTGTGTTATCCTGACATGAGTTTAGAAGAAATATTTCTCCCAGATTGCAAATGTCCAGAATACACTGCTCAAATTTGTTCTGCTGAACTTTAACTTACAATGGTGAAGGTAAGTGACTGTAAAGTCAATTTTAATGTTTAATTAGTTGTATTCATGATTCATATGGTTTTTTAATTCTCATTCCAATTTCTTGCCAGCCTTGCATTTTATACTGCTGTGAATCTGTGAGTTTGTATTTTGAGGCAATACTTGTGGAGTGATAGCCGCCAGCTCTCATCTTTCAGGGACATGTTAAGAGCGTTTTGGATCTGAGGATTTTGATTTTCTAGATACTGACGACTCAGATTTATTACTTTTTTAATACAAAAGAGATACGATGCAGTTGTCTTTAACAATGTATATAATCTCAGAGGAGTAAAACTCTGTGCTTATCGTTTCAGAAAAAGAATTGCATGGAGGAAAGAACCTGCCAAGCCGCCTTCTGCTAAAAAATGCTTACAAGTACCCTGTAGCCAGCCATTTTGCTCACTGATACTAAATACCAGTGAGCAGTCTCCCACCAATTCCTAAATGCTATTTAATTTTCTAGTTACCTAGTAGAGCTTTTTGGCTCTGTTTTTAGCTGCAGTAGATGGCTGCCAAGGTGTATGCATGACATGAAGTAAACCCGTAAAGTAGTTTGATACCCCTGCAAATAGGACAGTGCTACAAATACCTGCAGTAGATGTCAAGTAAGAATTGCTGACTCAAAATCTGCTCATGAGTGTAGTTTATGGATTAGGTGGGGTGGGCATAGTCCTTAAAAGCCACGTTAAATTAATCTGTTTGTCAGTTAACATTAAAATAGTGAAAGTGGTGCCAGCTTCCACTGTATTGGAGTATTTAATTGTAATCCTGTGTTTACAGGAAAGTACAGGTAGCTGTCACCTAAGCAGTGGAGTAATTTGGGCAGACTGTCTTCCTTGGCATTGGAACTACAGTCGTCCCCCTGCGAGCAGTGGGACCCTCCTTAGAGCAGTCGTGTTGATGGATTGCAAGTATGGTTTCAAGACTGGATTAAGCTGACTGAGAGCTGTGTTGACATCAAAAGAAGTGGCCTCCTCAGCCTGGCTGCGTGTTCCTGTCTCCTCCTCTGTGTTGGTACTATCAGACATGCTACAAACTAGATCAGTTCGCTGATTCAGCTGAGAAAACCAGAAACAAAAAAAAAACCCAGTTTGTTGTTCTGGCTGTAAACAGACTTGTTTGGCTGCAGGAGCTTGTGGCTGGGCTGGAGAAAGCACAGGGTTACATCTTTGGTTGGTAGTAAGGTCTTTGAATTTTTACAATCATTTGAAGCTAATCAAATCCCAAGATAGATGACAATACAGTTTTGCTGTTAACTTTGATAAGTGAACTGCCAAGCAACCATTTGGAAAACGGAAGTCAATTTACAAGGTGTAGTCAACTTAGTTGTTGAAGATTGATCAGCTTGATGCTTTAGGTTAGGTATTTTGTAATGTTCCGTCTTTTATTTATGCATTTAATATATAAAATTCCAACCCTTACCTGGCTTGGACTTCCAACAGCATGTACCAAATCCTGTCCTGCTCCTTCCCAAGGGCACTTTTGGGTAGGTATTTTTGAAATGTGCATCTTAAGCACATTCCAGAGGAGGTTCAGAGCAAGATGTGAAATTTACTGCTGCTTTCTTTTAAGACAGCCAGAGAAGCTGGAGAAAAATCATCATTGTCTATTGAATGATAAGAGTGCTTGCCCCAGTCATAGGAAGCCCAGGATGATTTCCTCCAGGTGCAGGCTGTGTGTGACATCTTCAGTAGATAATAATAACACACTGATTTCATTCCTGTTTGGGAGCTTGACAGAAGCGAGGCCCAAAATCTTAATGCCCTGTTAGTAGGACAGTGATGAGAATCAGGAATCTTAATTTCTGGGTTTCTGAAGTCACTGGTGCATTGGCTACTTAAAAGACTTCACTGAAATGAGCTGTAGCAGTCCCAGTTTCTTGGTCATAATTTCTACAATTTGGCAATTGTATTCTGAAGTAGCATTAACTCTTCCTCCAAGTGGGGTTGGTAGGATTGACTGACTAGCTATTTTAATTACTGAATGTAGGTTACAAGAAAAACTTCTGTCTGACAAAAGCATATTATATCTTGGCTCTTAATGCTAACCAGCTCAACTTTAATTTCACAGCTTGCTGCCAACAGCTGCCTTACTAGGACATAGTACTCATAATAAATGAAATTTCATGAACAAGAAAAATGAAAACTTTGTTCCAGCTGGATTGAAAAGGCAGTTGGAGCATTTCTATCCTGCATATAAAGCTGCCATCCACATAAACATTTCAAATTACTTTTTCATTTTTAATAATCAGGATCAGACCTTTTCTTATTATCGAGTCAAATGCAAGATATTAGAAACATACAATTTCATTCAAAGTCCATTACTACTTGAATCTTGTCCAAAATTAAAGCATTGAAGTGTTTTGGGGAGAAACTCACCTTTCAGTTTCAGGTTTTTGACAACCTATTTGGATGAAAACCCTGAAATGAGCAGAGCGCTCTAAGTCTTGCGTGGTAGTGCTCAGAGGGATGGTAGTTAACATCATTTGCTTTTGGAGCTGTTGCTTGTGTACTGTTGAAAGTCCTGCAGCTGATGAGTGCTGTCCCAGACTACCAATGGGATTCTCAGTTAAATTATCACACAGCCTCTCTGCACATGGAAGACATTAATTCTCATAGCCACAAACAGAAAGAATGCTTTGTACTTGGTACCATAATGTAAAAGTTCATGCTGAAATACAGTGCCAGTAACCAACTCCTTTACCAATAAATTCACAGTTCTAATAACCATGTGTTTTTACCACATCCTGATCCCAAAGGATCAAAGAAACATTGATTTATTTAGCTTTGGGTCTCATCCCCTGTTGTTCTCACTCCTTCCCCTTGCTCCCCGTGAGCTTGAAAGAGCCATATATGAGATGAAACCCAACTGTTGTTGTATCGTCCACAGCGGGGAGGGACACTTTGCAAAACCACAGAAAAGAACATTTTAGCCAGTAGAAATGACAGGAAGTGTTGTGGGCAGACAGAACGCAAACACTAGAGCCTGCTTTGGCCGAGACTTGGTATCAACCTGTCTAAACTGTTGTAAAGTTCTTTATTGACGATACATGAATTGAAAGTTAAAAATTCAACATCTTAAAAAATTACAGTATGCCTGTGGCATACAACTTTGCTGCTGTACAAAAAAGTTCCTTGAAGATAGCACTGATATTACCAAAACCTGGTTGAGGATGCAGCTAACACTATTAGTTCCAGACGGTGAAGTTGAGAAGTGTTGATATGAGTGTCTGATGAAACAGGTATGCATTACTCAGCAGAGGTGCCAGCAGCAGGAGCATTTTGTCTTTTTGTTAGGAGAAGGTGAATAATGCTCACAAGGAGCATTGCTGCCCTATAGCTGAACTATTGGTAATGTGATCATGTCCCCAGATCCCTGTAAAGGCCTCTTGTCCTATTGCAAGCGTGCACTAAGACTTGTGTAACATCTCTTGTAAGTAGTCCCTGGGGGTTGTTAGGATTTATACCTGCAAGGATTTCCAGAGTCGTAGGAGTGGTTGACGTTCCTCATCGAAAGGCCAACCCAATACCAGGTTTCTGAGTATTTGAGTTGATGAAACTATTTAGCAAGCATTACTGAAATTAATTTACAAAAAGGTGTTTTATGGTTCAGACAGTATTTGCTGGCTCTCATATTACAGCAGCAGGTAGAGGTCCCAGCCCCACTCTGTAAGTAGGTGTAACTAAAGTGCTTCTTGACTGAGAATATTTATTTCTGATGACTGGAGAAAAATGTGTGGAAAACCAGCATGGACACAAGATACAAATTCCAATGACCAGGTCATTGTTTTGTTACAAAGGAAACCAAATGTTTGGCTTTTGCCTCTGTATAAACACCTTTGGCTAAGTATCACTCAGCATTCTATTTCTAAGCCTAGAAATCTCGCTTCTGAGTAAAAAAAGAACCTGGGGTTGAGTAGCTGCAACTTTCCCTGTCTTAAATGTTTTTTAATCCTATCTTAGATTAGTGCAATGAAACAAGAGTTACTGGTTGTATGCAGGTCTATGGGTCTATCAGAACAATTGTTGAGAGAAAAAGAAATCCATACACTGAAAAAAAACCCTGTCAGCAACTGGAGAAAGTCCTTTTCTGGCATAATTCTTACTTTAAGGGGTTTATGTTGCTGAAGTATATTGGCACCTCGAGCTGTGCTTTGTTTGCCTGTTTGCTGCTGCCTAGGGTCTATAAAATAGAGATTGCAGCTGATACTTGAGGCAGCATAAATTTTTTGTTACCAGCAAGTCAGAAAGTCTTGTGGGGAGAGAGGGAAAAACGACATGCATCTGTGTTCAAGAGCATGTTTCTTAGGGTTTTTTTTGGAAATGGAAGGTCCAAAAATGTTTGCTGCAAAAGCGTCATTACCTTGTGTCTTTGTAGATGGGAATGGCAGAATTATGTGCGTGTATCAGTTCCTAGATAGAGAATATATGTTGGAAATGTTTAAAAATTAGAGCAATTGAATATCTAAAACTGTTTCCAACTCTAGTATTTTCTCCTGCGTCCAAGATACAGTGGAAACCTTTTTTTGACATCTGATCTATACTGCTCGTAGGTCTTTTATATGCACAGAGGGATTTACTGCTTTGTAATCAAGCTGCTGAAGAAAAACGTTGTCCTTTTATTCACTAGGGATGACTGTAATAAATTAAAATGGTTTCCCATTAGCCTTCCCTACTTAGTTGAACCACTTAAAATTACTTTGGACTTTGCCCTTGTCTGACCTCCTCACCTTTGCTCAAACATTTCTGCTTCCAGGAGCGCAGCAATGTTGGTCCTAGAGCCTTACTTCAGTGACTGAAGTTACAATTCATTTCAGGCTGGAAGCAGGGTGCCAAGGTGGAGCCTACTTGGAGTTAAATGTTAAGTAGTTTTGAAAGTCTAATGCATGGCCTAACTTGCAGGTGATCTGTGGCATTGTATATTGTTGTTAGTGTAAAGAGTTGATGGTAGCTGGACTGCATGTGTGTTTTTCAGTTAAGACTGTGTGCATGCAGATGAAGATAGGTTCTTTTGGTTTTAGGTTTGGGGTTTTTTTTATTGCTCTTGTGAGGTTTCTGTGGCAATAATGGCTTTACCAGTTTGTGGACAGAACTGTAGAGTTGAAACAATGAAATCTCTGAGGCCTGTCTGAGCACAAAAGTATGTTTAGACATTTATATGTAAAGTTCTCTCTTTCTCCTGCCTATTAAATGCAACCAGCATTACATTAATTTATAAAACCAACGGCAGGTTTAAAACTGCTGTTATGTCAAACGTACAACTCTTGTTTTGTAATTAATAGTGCCCTAGTGTTAAATGCATACACATTAATCACTTGTGCTAAGGTAAAAAGAAAGCCACGACAGTTATTGGACAGTCTATACACAGCTCAATTCTGGATTGTCATTTTTAGTTACGATATGAGTGGAAGGGCTGGATTTCTTACTGAGCTCCCAAGTCTTGTGTCCTTCTGCCTGTTACTTCTCTTTGTATTCAAGGTTTTGTACTTCTTGCTGGCTTGGAATAGTAACTTGCTGGTGATTTGAGATGGTCTCAGTGCAGTATTGTAATCTGGAGAACAGTAGAGAAGATGCCACACTTGGTGCAGAGAAATACACGGCGTTGCTGAATGGGATTCTTTGAAATTTTTCAGTGAAGTAAATGTGCATGAGGAATGGATAGAGGAATAGTGGTAGGATTGAGAAGGGTTTTTTTAACAATATAAAAATAACTTGTTTACACTTAGAAGTCTGACCAGATTGACTTGTTTCTGTGCCAGGAAAGCATTATGTGCAGGCCCAGATTGACCCCATCTTTGTGGCATACAAGGTAGTTCAAACATCTGACTTTGGAGGCACCACTAGTGGAAAATCCCCCCAGCTGACCAAGCATGCACACCTGGATAGATGGCATACTTGTTAATGCTTACAAATTAATGGCTTATTTTATAGACAATGAAACTGGATAGATCTCCAACTATGTCTCAGCACACCCATATTGGAGACAAGTAAATGCACTAGGGAGAGAGCTAACCGCACCCTTCAGAAACACAGCACACTTGTGGGAAGGTAGCAACCGAAAAACAAGCTAAAATATCATCCAGCAAAGGTATATTGCAGTCGTCTAGTTTTATAGGAATTAGTAGCTAATGCTAGTCCGTATCATTCAGGACAAGTTCCAAAACTGTACTATAAATCCCTGCTATTCCAATTTTGAAATATTTTTGTTAAGCCAGGGCTGACTTGTCAGAACAGAAAAAGCAGCCGTAGGATTCTTGGCTGGTCATAGTGAAGATCTCACTTCTTAAATATTTTCAGCTATCTGTGATTATTCCACATAGGTAAAAATAACTGATAGTTTGTATAAATTTGAGTAAACACAAGGAAACCACAAGATGACTACAAATGTTGCTTGAAGAAGAAGAACATATCCTGTATGTCATTGATCAAAGTCATCAAATTGTAACTGAGGGCAGTTTGGTATCATCAGTGTTTTGTGGTCAAGAGGATGCTGGGACCGGGGTAACTCATGGGGTCATATTATGGGTTTCAAGTGCATTGTACGGCATAGGGAATATCTGCCCAAGAAATGTGAAAAACTACTGACATTTCTGAGACTATTTTTGGAATCTCTCCTTCTGTATCTTGGGCCATTGGGATGCCAAGGGCAATATTGTGAGCAGCTGAGAAAAGGAAACATGTTCTCTAGCTTTGCAATTGCTGGTGCGTACTTGCATCCTGGGAGGAGAGCAGACCAAGTAGAGCGTTTGCCCAGTGAGGCTTGTCTCTGTTCCAAAGCAAACTCTGGGATTTTTGCATACGAAAGTATGCAGGAATTCATAATCTGACCCTCTATATTATTTGCATATATACATAACCTGCAATTTATTAAAGAAATCCTTGCTGCAGCTCTCTGTCTCTGCACTGTCTGGGAGCGATGCAGAGATGAGAATGGTTTTAGCAATTGCAAGAGGTTTCATACAAAACCACCGGCTTGAATGAGCTTATCGCTGGTGAGAGAATGATCTCTGGCATTTCATGCATCATCAGCAGTACTAACATGCTGTTTGGAGATTTATATCATTAGCAAATTAATCATGTTCAGGAACACTCCTGTAGCAATGTTGGATGAGACGCTGTGCAATGCCTTTCTGCCAAATAAAATGCAGAAAGAGGGGCCCGGGGGGGGTTGGAGGTGGAGAGGAGAAGCCAGGCTCAGCTTTCATATTACCTCAGTGTTGTCCTTGATAGCAGTCTTTAAAAATATTTAAACAAAATGACAGTGAAAAGCTTCTTAACAGCTTGACTTATGCTCTTGTCAGAATATGAGGAAGGAGTGATTTCTGGTTCTGACATCTTTAGTTCCCCTCCTCGCAGGAAGCATCCACAAAAGTTTGCCCAGTGCCTTCTAAGGCTGTAACATCTCTGCCATTCTCCAGCCCTGGGGTGCAAACGCTCGTCAGGCTGCTCTAATGTAAGGAAGAGGAGAGGTGATAGGAGGTGCAGTGTTTTTATAGGCCACAGGAAAACCCCATTTTGGAGTGAGAACTAAGCCTCAAGTTCTGCCCACCTGAGTACTCCTGTTGAAAACCGTAGTGCTTTTCTTGGCATGAACCCAAAGTTTTGGTGTAACTGAGGGTAATTTTGCCAGCCTTTCTAGAATTTCATTTATACACTCAGTTATTCATAGATTCGTGTGATATTCAGGTAACTCTGTTTCTCCCTTGAATTCACTGAGCTTCGATTTTGAATTCTAAAACAAATTAGCAGTATTTCCCGTTGCATTGCACTTTTGCATACATACTTAGATTGAAGTTTCCATACAGCTAAGGTAATGTTTACCGCACTGCTGCTCTGATGTTATCTCCTTTTCCCATTAAAAAATAAACATAGACCATGGGGGGGTGTGGGGGGTGTGGAAAAGTGTTGGACTCTTAAATCCTGCCAGTTTTCAGTTGCTGGGTGTTGCCTGCAAATTCAGTGCAAAAGACCAATAGAACCATTCTGTATCTAGGTATTTGATAAACTGACTTGTATGTAGCCTTTATTTAGCTCTTTTCTGTGACTACACTTTTGTATTAGCTAAAATTGAATGCTTCCACTAAGAAGCAATACAACTAACTTCAGCAACCTGGAGTTGGAAGAGTGTATTTCAGATGTTGCCATACATTACGTTAGTCCAGAGAACACCACTATTCATTTTGTGTTGTTGTATAGGTCTGATAAATACAGTTAATGACTAAACCCACGGTATAAATCCGCTGTGCTTCAAGACAGCTGTTAGATTAGTTCTCTCAATTCTTCTGCTGTGCCAGTGGATGCCAGCAAGTTCCAAATAGAAATGTTTTTTAATGGTTCATACAGCCCTGGACACATTTTCTAGAGCTGAGTTGGAGATGTGCTGTATTGTGCTTAATAAACTGCTCTTTAAAATATCCATGATTCAGCTGCTTGTACGGAAAAATGTATGCTTAGCTTTGAGAAAAATCTTAACTGTTAGAGCTCTCGGTATCAGGCTATTGCTTTTAAAACTTGGATTTTTGCTTAAGGTGTGTGTACATGCTTTTCAAAGTATTTGTCCATTGTATTTGCTGGCAAAGTGGTACGTGACAGGACTAGGAAGAAGTTGCTAACGTTTTCCTCAACAAGCCAGCAACTTCAGTTTTTATGGACAGTCCTGTGATAGAGGGAAATAGATGGAGTGTAATTCTAGCAGAAAGTTGTTTGTTTATAAATTGTACTGAAAGTTTTTATGTTTGTTGGGTTTTTTTGGTTTTTTTTTAATCCTGAGCACAGAAAGGAACAGAGATTGTGTTTTTCATTAGTAATCCATAACATTTTAAAAGGCTTTTTTCAGGCCCGTGTCCCACAAGCTTTTTTTACTTTTATGTGTCATGTTCTTCTGGTTTTGTGTTATTTTCTTACTGATTTTTTTTTTGTCTCTCTCAGCCTCCACTCTACTGATACATGCACGCTAAGGGAAGTAGTTCCTAGACCAGTTTTAGAGGGAGAACTTCTGGTACAGGCGGCCATCCTCTTTGCAAAAGCTGGCAGTTTGGGACCTTTGTGCCCATTTACTCTGCAGGAACTATTGGTGAATATGCACTTTATTAACCTTCAGGAACTATGTTAGAAGATGCAGGATTTTAAGACGTTAGCTGAGCCCCAATGCTAGTTTGCGAAGAGAAGCTAAACTACGTGAAGCCCGTTGTCTTAATTGTGGCATTTCAATTCCGTGCTTAAATTTGCAGCTGAACTGAATGAATTCAGTTGCTGGGCTCCTAAAGAATCAAAATCCCACAAGCAGGCACACAGGCAGCCTTTGTGATGACAGCCTGTAAAACCAGCAGCTGTCCAGGGGTTAGCAGATTGGTTATGCTTAATGTGAACCGTGGCAGGACATGTGCTAACAGAAGATGCACGACATACCTAGCACCTATTGCTTGAGGGTAGAAACAGACCAACTGGAGTAGAATGACAGGGATAGAAGAGTTACACAGCCAAATGTAAATTAACAGGAGAATTTAGCCATGCAAAAGTTGAGTGTAGGAAGGAGGAGAGATCTTAACGTGGTCTAGGAAAAAATAGGAATGTGAGATTTATACTTCTGTTCTGTATTGACAACTGCAGGCAGTGTCTCCTCTCTGCATTGGCAGAAGAGCAGAGAAAGGTTGTGAAGCAGTAGGGAAAAGTCAGAAGTATGCCAGTTTCATGGCATTTCTAGTAGGTGTAGGATTGCTTTTCTGTTTTTGGCCTTTGTATAGTTTTCTCACTCACACTCTTCTGCTGACTTACCTGAGCGACGAAGCACATTATCTTCATGGTTTTGAGCTCAGTGTGCTCAGATGTGGAAAAATGCAGTGATCCCTACTTTACAGAGAAGGGGAATAGAGGAAAGCAGATTAAATATGAATTGGCTTTGTAAAATTTTCTGGTAACAGGAAACCTGTGACTAACACACCACTGAATCCAAGTCTCCCTAATGAGAGCCCTAGCCACTGGACTATGGCATCAAATTTGCCATTTCTGACACTTCAACTTGAGAAAAATGTAATTTTTTTTTTTCCCTAATTGCAGTTTTATTGCTGTTAGTATTTTAAGGCAGCTCTACACATGAATTTCTCTGAACTGCTAATTAGTACTGTAATACTGTAATTTGTCTGAGCTCAAACTCCTTTACTCCATTTTTTGTTTTACTCCTGTATATGCAGTAATAAAAAAAACCCCTGAAATTAGGCACGGTCTCCTTTTTCCTTTTTTTTTTTTTTTTTATTTTCACTAGTGTTACCAGGACTGTTTTTCTAGGAAGAAGGAAAAGAGGTGAGCTGCTGTATTTCCTTTGAAACCAAGCACTGCATTCAGATATTTTGCACAGTTTTGGGCTGGTTTTTTTGGTTGTTTTTTTACTGGATAGCTGATTGCTTCAAACAGTGGGGGCCAGCACGAGCATCTCTGCATGCTGCACATGAGTGAATTGGTCCTATCTTTGCCATTCTGTAGTAGCTGGAGGGAGGAAATTATTTTGATTCTTTTGTCTGTTATAGAAGTTATTCCATAAAAGTGTCAGAGATAAACTATGCTGAAGGCGATGAGCTGAAGTTAATCCAATGTCAGGAAATGCATCAACTGTTCAACCAGGCTGTCGGGCTACTCTTCTGGGTTGTGAAAGGGTGAAGGCCTTTGAAGTCCCATGCCTGCGAGAGAAATTTGCCTTTAAGCTAGGGATATTGCGGATCAAATCTGATTTTTAAGTCTAAAGCAGTCACCTTCTTAATAGCATATGTGAGTTTGTTCTCAAATATCCGAGAAGCTAAAGTTGGCTTTTTCTTGCGGCTGGATTTCCTAATCTGTACAGATGATAAAACTCTTTTCTTAGATTATTTGAATGAATTCTAGGTAACTGACATTTTCTGTACCTGCAAGAAATTTTCTTGAGCTGCCTTGCAGTCCTGTAAATGAAGCAGTTATCTCTGTTGCTGTTTTGAATCCCAGCACTCTGGTGTTCTCAGCAGTCCCCTGATTTGGCATTGTGCTTGAGTGGTCGCTGTTGACAGGCGGCCTCAGAGGTGATGAGCTGTATTGCAGAGTAGCTTCTTGAGAGTTGGACTGGTGATCCCAAGGATAAGTGGTATATAACATGATAGGAGGAAATTGCTCTTTAGTGAGACAAAGTGGGCTTTAAGACGCTAGTTCCGTCATTGAAGCTGTAAGCATCTTCCAGTAAAACATGCCATGGTTTGTGGTCATTTAAACTTGTCCTCCATTTTTAGATTTGACAGTTTTGTTTGGAGAATTTGAAGCTGTCAGAGAAAAAGTTAGGTCATAGTAATCAGATCCTGGTTTTTCCGTTTGTTTGATTTTTGGAGGTCAGGGGGGAAAAGGTCAAGTTTTTATGTTTAAACCGATTCTTTACCAGGAGGCTGTAACTTTTGTATGTCTCCACACACAAATACCATGTTGTATATCCCATTAGGATTGCTTGTCAATACTAGTTATGGAAGTGCATGGTTTCTACTGAGGATCAGATAAATTGCTTGAGATCTACTTTGAATGTTCTTACAGGTTTTCATGCTAACCAGAGTGGCAAAAAGCTATTATGGCACCACACGTGCTTAGTAGCAATTGAAAGATGCTGCTATTACATGGCTGTCTAGTTGTCTGTGTGAAATAAGCTGGAGCCATCTATCCAGTTGCAGGCAGATGTCCACATCACAAATCATCAAATCCTTATATAGAGCAGAGAAAATCAGCCCATGCTCTTTCAGTTCAAGCCAGGAGAGAGGGATACAGTGAAGAAAACTGGCATTTCTCTTCTCCATTCCATCTGCATTTAAAAAGAAAAATGAGCATATATATCTCTCTCTCCAGAGCACTGCTCCAACGTCATTGAGTAGGAACAAATTCCCTCTCAGGAAAGCATAACTGAAAAGCATTGGAAAGAGAAATTTGTTGAGACAAATGTGTTCTCATATGGATCAAGAATTTTTCTTTGACTAATCTAGTGGAACTTGCAGTTGTGCACAGAGATTTTCCTGGCTAATAAGTAGCGAGCTGGTGGTTTTTGTAGGCTCAGTTTGATTTGATGGACATATGAAAAGCACTGTTATGTTACGGTTTGCTCCCTGCTACTGCCCTTAACTTTGACATGCTGTTGTAAAACTCTTTAGTTTTCGTATTTAAGTAGGTGCTAGATTAAGGGGTTAGCTAATCAGTGTCTTTGTTCCAGTAACAAAACCATGGTCTCTTTCAGCACTTTTCCATTTACTGCTCTGTGTGCTGTTTATGACAGCAATGGCAAACCTTTCAGTGTGTCTGCCAAATTTATTTTAAAGATCATGGTGTTTGGTGCCAACCCTAATCTCTCTTGGTGCCAAACTTGGCCCCAGCAAGCAGTAAGTAGCTCAACATTGTTAGTCTTGTGCAACAGTTGCATTACGTCATGGTTGAAGGAGGAAAAGGGATTTTAAAAATTCCATTTATTCAAATGCAGTAGTCACAGGGGGGAAAAAACAAGACGGAAAACAAAACTCCAGCAGTTCAAATGTCAGTGTCCCTCTGTACTTTGGCAAGTCATTTGAGGCCTGTTTAATATCATAAAATGGCACTTTCAGGAAATGTTTTTCTTTATCAGATCAGACTTTTCAAAGGAAAACAAGGATGTTTGTGTAAATGGCATTGGATTGGTGCATTTGTCATTTGGTGTTTTCAATTCTGTGCTGCCCTGTGGTGTATCATTCACTGGATGGCAGGGTCTCTGCAAAGGTGCTCCATAAGTCTTCCTTCTTTGATAATGTCCTTTGGTCATCCCTGTAAAAATCCCTTCACTCTGTCTTGAAAATAAACCTGATGGGGAACAGCTTTGGGATCTTGGGCTCGGGTTAGCTTTCACCTGGGCGCAAAGATAAAACTTCAGCCCATTGTCACACCAAAATGCTTGGGAAATCAGACCTCAGCCCACCTGAACTCACAGAGTGAATCAGACTGTCCCATTTGTTACTTCTATGTTGTTATTTTAGCCTGACTTTCAAATATCCACAGAAACAAAATACTAATGGAATATATGTTCACCATGTGAACATAACGCTCTGAGTAAACTCCTTCTCCCCTTGGCTCTTTCCACATATGAGTTGGCCCAAGTGACAAATCAAAGGGCAGTTATTGCTCAAGCATTGCTTTTGACTAGTTGTCTTTTTTTTCTCCTAACATCCCAAAGATATGCAGCAATTACATTGTGTTCCTTTGCTCACTACTGTTGTATTGTAGCTCTTTAAAATGAGAAGTCTGCTCCACATAACTCTTACCTATAAACTACAATCATCAGCCTGTCTCCTGATTCAGAATATCCATTTTGAATCTTCCAGTTAGAGATACAGGAACAAAAAAATTTACAATTTCTTATTCCCACTGATGAAGTAACCAACTTTCACTACAGAAGTAATATTTACCAGCAGAGTAACTCCTACATGTTTCACACAGATTCTTGAAGACCTTGACCTAAAGAATAACTTTTTGTTGTGTTTTTAAAAGCATAGGAGGAACTCAGTGCTGTAAAAATGTGTATCTGTTATGCGTATATAGTTGCCAGTAATGACAGCACAAGCCTTTCTGCATTTGTGTGGGCAGATGAAAACCTAGCACTTGCACATGGAGGTACCCAAGTTCCAGTAACCAAGAATTACTGGTGTGCAGAACTTGCTTTCAAGTTAAACCTTTAACAGTCCTATAATAAAGAATGGGCAAAGGAGGTGTGCTGTGTATGGCCAGTGAGTTAGTGTCAGAGCTGGGAATGAAAACCTTTGACTTCCTGGCTGTAACCTCTAGAAAACATTTCCTTCAGATAAATTATTTGAGATCAATAATCATTATTAATAATGATATCTTATTTTTATTTTATTAAGAGTCAAAAGAGGGGGGAAAGATGGTTGTAATTATGTCGGTGAACAAGAGGAGGGAAGGATAATTCTTGAAGTTTAGGTGAATGATAGCCTTTCTTCCAAGACCACCCTCTGCTCTTTTCAAATAAAGAGAAAGGATTGTGACTAAGTGAAATGTTAGAAGTTTATAAATTTGATTTATTTAACCACAATATTTACTAAATCCAGATTGGTAACCTGATTTACTTCAAATCAAAACAGGGAAAGTGTATCAGAATACAGTTGGATTTCATAATTCAGGAGCTGTGCATTCAGGCCACGCACTTGGAAAGTAGCTTCAGGATTATGTGTTAATGAACAAGCACCTGCATTCGTAGTACTTTTCATAGAAACTGCATTAGTGCTTGTACAAGCTTTGCCTACAGCATTTATGAAGAAGAGCATATTAAGCAGGATCAAAAGGAGGGAAGCAGCTCTTTTTGCATTACTAGGCTTAATTGGTTTGATTCAGTATGTTTGAAGATGATCCAGGCAGAAATTCACTGTTGATCACAGAATGGTCTAAACTTTGTGAATCTGGTATTTCCATAAAACTTAGCACTAATGGAGAAGTTTTATTGAGAAGCCTTATAGGTTTATCACCATAATTCCTGTTTTATTGATAAGGAGAGCGAAGCAGGAGGGTTGAAGGGTGGCTTTCCCTAGCGAGAGCACACGGGCCTCGACTTTATTAAATGTGCAGTCCCAATTTTGCAGAAGCGGGACAAGAGAGTCCTTCCCACCTACACAGTGTGGAGCCTCAGGGTGAATCCATCACCCTGGCAAACAAACTGCCCTCAGACCAGGTAGCAGGGCTCGAGTCCCACTGCTGCAACAGACATGCTCAACCAGCAGTTACTTGGGAGCCACAAGTTCTGGTTGGGAGGCTGCTTAAAGTTCAGACTGTGAGACCAAACCAAAGCAGTGCAGATTTTTCAGATGTGTTGTTAAATTATATTGTACTTCCAGTTTCTTAAGAAAGCGTCTTCAGTTTTAGAGAGACCACAGATTTTGTTGCCTTTCCTTCTGGTATGTTAGGGCATATCAGTTGCATTTACGACAGTGAGGGTTTTCCCTCAAGATACTTCATAAACGGGTGAAACAGTGCACTAAAGGTATAAAACATGAGGCATTCATTGCTTTTGAATCCTTGAGAATGATCTTCTTTTGTTTATTCCTGCAGACAGATGAGATAGGCTTCCTTTCCTTCACTGGGCGTGGGAGGGCAGGAGAAGACTGTCCCAATAAAAGAAAGATACTTTCAACCTGTGTGTACAACAGACTCTCCTCTGCTGTCTTCTCTGGTCAGAGGAAGTCTGACTTGGGAGATTTAACCAAGGAGAGGGTACGTCATTCTCACTCCAGCCTCACCTGTACTGTTATGCTAGACTTTTTCCTCACATCCAAGGTCCCGTTACTCATATTTCATAGTTCTTTTCCCATATCTTTTTTTGAATAATTATTCCCTGAATGCCAGTCCTTTACAGGCTGAGAAGGGAGGTGCTGACACAGGTCTGTTATAAAGGGGCAGCTTTACCTTTCTCACTGGGTTGTTGGAGCCATTGCAGGACTCTGACAGGTTTAAGGAGTAAATCAAAAGGGTGAAGAAATTCTCATAGTCTGGGAATGGAGAGCTTTTGGACCAAAAATGAGTGAGAGAACATGCCCTGAAGGACAGCTCTCGTGCCTCACCTCCTGTCTCGTGTTCGGGATGGTCATTATTCATCAGGATGGATATTGGTACTGCAGTACCTGAAGAATTCAGAGCACTTTCCAGACCCTAAAAAGAGCTTAATTGGCAGTTTATACTGTATTTCCCAGTTTTAAGGAGGCCTTAATGTAGTCCTGAGAAACTTACCAGATCTTAGTGACAGAGCTTGGAAGCAAAACTAGAACTGCAATTCTCAGTTGTCTCCTTCAACAACTACACACAGTTCTCCCCAGATGGTGTCAGACTCAGCCTTGTGACAACGTGCACTTTTACACCGCACCATGTTGCTGTTTGTAGGGGCAGCTGCCAGCCCTTAGAGCATCCAGGGCCCCAGTGCACAACGTCCTTCTGGCAGGAGTTGGTCAGGGCCTGCTAAGAGAATCTGGATTACTCAGTTCATCTTGTTTTCCCTGGATCATGCCCATGATGTAGCTGCAAAGGTAAATATGACTGGTGAAGATAATCCAGGACAGCACAAACAGTGGGTCAAAGCGTGCTTGGTTCATACCAGGGTTAGCATGGGTCCATGTTTCCTCCTATCTGTTTATAAAATGATGCTTTTGCAAAACAGTTTTTAGCAGTATCTTGCCTGTGGACAATGTGGATGCTAATGTGCTGAAGATGTCCAAGAACATTTTTCTAAAATCTCCTGCTGTTGATGCAGTGGTGGTAGCAGTGCTGAGTCTGTGGCCCAATCACAGGGGATAAAACCAAGTGCTTTCCATATTGGAAGAACTCAGCAGAAGCTGCTTTGTGTTACTTCAAACTGTAACTGCAGCCCTAAGGATTTTTTGTTGTTTGTTTTTGTTACTGCTGTTTATTTAGTACAGCAGTACCTGGAGGTCCCACTCAGAGTAGGACCCCATTGCACTGGTTGATGCTTCACATGTACGGAAGAGGAACACTTCTCCTGCAGCCTCTGTAGGGAAGGCACGCAGAGGTCAGAAAGCACAGTGGTGGCACAAAGGACTTGCCTAGGGATCAGCTGAGTTACCAGGGACAGAGTGGGGAGAAAATCCCAGGTCTTCTGAGTCTCAGACCAGGGCTTGGTCTACTATTCCTCTGCAGCAGAACGAACTTGTTCTCACTGTGTCCTCTGTGAGAACTGTCCTCATGTGAGCACAACCCTTTCCCACACACAATTACCTGTACATTTCATTAAGAGTGTTACCTCTCAACTGTTGTGGGGCAAGTATTTTTTGGTATTTTTCTGTGGAAGCTTCACGAATGATGCATTGCTATCTTTTGCATCGGTAGTTCTTCCTTAGGATCTGGGTGGTATAAATGTTTATGGGTAACCATGCACATTTAAATCCACAACAAATGAAGCCATCCATCTGTGAAGAAAGACAGCTGCCAGCGCTCCTCTCCCCAAGGTAAAGCCGTCCGACACTAAACTTCCTGGAAAATGTTTCCCTTTGACACTCGTTCCAGCTAATGGCCAGCTTTCACTGCGTGAAACCGTCCTCAATTCTCTTGGTGTTAAGAAACTATCCACCTTCTCTCCTCCTTCCTTTGACCGCTAAGTAGCAGAAGAGAAAATTAAGTTCCTACTAATGCTCAGCTCAAACCAAAACAGAGTGAAAGGCTCCCGAGTGGGACACGTGGCTCAAAACAGGTTGGGTTTGTGGTGAGAGAATTATGTGATGCTGTTCATGCCATGCTGCAACTTGGCTGCTGGAGTCTGGGCAGGGGTACCCCAGGCTCCACGGGTGGGAAGGGAAAGCTCTGTTTTCCACTTGTGATTTTTAACTACTTTTTGAAGCAGATGTTCTTCTGTGACGCTTAGTGCTTTAGTGACTCTACTTCATATTGCTCTGGTAGAGCTGAAGTAGTTTCTGGCTGCTTAATTTTCCTTGTGTAATTGCTTTATGTTACAATGTATTAATATGAATGTTTTACAAAATAATGGTCCAGCTCTGCAAACACACACAGCAGTGTTATTCCTGAGAATGACTTTGCTGCTACGAAGACCAGAGCTTCAAGTCCAAACATACATGCTACTCTTTCCTCACCATGGCATGTGTAAGGCAGAAAAGTGGCAGGGGGGAAAAAAGAACAACCCAAAAATAACAAACAAAAAAATCTAGTTCAAACCCTACTGGCAAGAAGTGATTTAACAAAAATAATAATAATTGGGAGAGGAAACAGTGTAAAAGTCCCAACCTCAGTCCCATGGTGGCAAAGGTGGAGGTGAACCACTGGCATGGACGTGGGAGAGCACGCTCAGAGGAGGATTGTGGGCAACAGATAGAATCTTTCATGTCTGGATCTGAGGAGGTAGCTTCATTGCTGGAAAAGTTTTGACATTTTCAGAAACCAGTATAATTTCAGCATTTCTCCCACTTACTGACCAGTATTGTAGAGGACATT
The DNA here is from genome assembly GCA_013398295.1 of Chionis minor. NCBI lineage: Eukaryota > Metazoa > Chordata > Aves > Charadriiformes > Chionidae > Chionis > Chionis minor. The sequence goes on from VZSF01004402.1 coordinate 759,271, forward strand.
CTGATATATTCTTACAGATTTGACAGAAATTACTATTCTGCTTGCAACTTATTCATGTTTCCCTTTTGTTTTGCTTCCCCCGTGAATTAGCCACGTGCCTGCTAAAGGCGTTGCAAAATGCATATTTTTCCCAGCGAAAAGGTGTGTTAGAACACCAGAGTTTTTCCTCATTCCATGTCAGAACTGTGCTGCTTTTAGTGCTGTTAAATCTGTACTTTTTCTGCAATTGTGTGTAGATAGCCCCTGCAGTAGCAGCAGGCCGAGTAACTGCTTTCCTCTGTTCTCGCGTGGGGGAGCGCACTGCTGCCCGCAGCCATCCCTTCTGTGGTCCCATCCCACAAACCCCACAGCTCTGCTGATTCTGAGTGCTGCAGAATTTGTGGAAGGAGTTTTTTTGTTTTCTTTTGGTTTTCTTCTCAGTGGAGATTACCGTTGTTCAAGAATTGGAGATGACTTAGTTTCTCAGGGCTGTAAATGTTTCCTGTAAATTTCAAAGCTAGATGACATAAATGACTTGAGGTAGAAGTAACAAGTAGACTACAAGACAAAACACATTCTTGCACACTTTTTTAACAGAACCCAGATGATTTCAGCATAAATGTCTAAGTTATCAGCTGTTATTTCCTCATTCCAAATCTCATAATTTTTGTGATTTACATTTGATTTTTTAGCCTTTGTGATTCTGAAAAGAAAGGATAAAAAGCATAACTCTCCAGAGTGAAAAGAGGTGCCTAAGTAGCGACAAATAAGTCTCATGAGCCGGACCCTACAGTACCTGATTTGTGAAGCCCCATCTTTGGAGGCAGTTGTGTCTTGTTATGGGCCGTGATTCTGCAGTCACATGAAGCCCTGGCACTTGGGGGATCTGAATAGGAAGAGGTGTAATAGAATTTAAAAGTTTGTGAATGTCAAAGAGAAACTGAAAGAGACTACATATATATGTGTGTGTGTAGGCGTATATATGTATGTACACACACACAATTTTATTTTTCAAATGACTGTAGGGTACAAGCTTCTAGCATTTCTTTACCAAGTTAGTCTGTTGTGTGGGGTACTTCATTGTCCACAGTAAGACATCTGAGTAATTTTCTTTTTTGGCAAATAAGAACATCTTTTGCAAATGCCGCTCCGTTCAGCGAACCTATTCAATAGACAAAAAAAGGCATTCTGAAAAATTCGGCTTTCTCATTTTGACTTAAGTGAAATACTAGTGTTGAAATTAATTTTAAAAAATCCAGTGACTCAAAGCAATTATAAAATGTATTTCCTGGTTAGGCTGCCAGATTGAAAGTGTGTGGTGCGAACCCCATCATTAGCTCCCTTCGAAATTTCAAGGTACCTTTCAGACTGCGCCCTCACAACAAACAGTGAAGGTAGCTCAGCTTGTTTGTTTTCATGTGCACTGAATCCCCTTTACCTTGGATTGCTGAAGCAGAAAATGCTGATGCTTCCCCTGGTCTGTCTATCTTCAATCTCTTCCCGAGTTAATTGCAGGAAGTGCAGGGGATCACAGTCCAGCCTGGCCCCCCCTCTTTCTTCTCCCTATTGCTTTGTTTCTGCAGTGTAGGGACTGGGGAAAGAGCACCTGGAGAAGGGAGTAGTGAAGCCTTGCTAGGAGTAGGAAGAACATTTATTTATATGAAGACAGCCTGCTTTTTTTAAATCAACAGGTCTGTGACAAGAAAGAAGCAGCATGTTATTAAAAAATAAAATAAATTGAAAAGCAGTCTAGAATAGCAAGTGATGAAGCCTGGTGAAGCAAGCCAACGCTTCTGGAAATTCAGGTCTCCCAAGGAAACAAGGGATGCAGTTTTTGCCAGTTCTAAGCAAGATGCTGTGAAGTTGGCCCCAAAAATTCATGAGACAGAATTTTTCATCTGTTTTTTACTGTCTGGTCTATGGGTTAGAGCAAGACAGAAACCTTCCAGTGAAAGTAAAATTTCGATCAAAAAGACTGTCTCATTTAAAAATAAAACAAAACACCCGTGTGGGGAAGGATTTTAAAGCTGTTGGAATACTTTGGGTATTTTTAAACAATAGTGGTTTCAGAAGTGTGACAGAAATAGTCTATTTTGTTATTTTCTCAGTTATTTTTCCTAAAATTGTTTAAATTAACACATTTACAAAAGAAAAAAGGAATTTGAAAATCTTAATGTAAACCCAAACCAATTTTTTTTGGTGAAGTGTATCGTTTTAGATGTACATGGAATTAATATGGGAAAGGAAGGGCTGTTTTTCTTTGTCAAAAGTTTTCCATTTGACTACTGAATTAACAAACATATTTGTGATCCAGGTCTTACTTGGTTGTTTGTGCTCTTATTTTGAGTTTTGGAGTTGTTTTTATGTCAAATTTTTGTTGTTTAGCTTAAACTGAAGCACTCCGTGTGTATCTCTCTTACTTTGTTAGAGTTGTAGCTTTTTTTAACTTAACTTTATGGCCAACTATTCCAGTGCTGGACTGAACAAAAGATTTAATATTTTGAAAGACCAACAGTAAGATTTAAAAACTGAATGACAGCATGTACAGAGGGGGTGCAATGAAGCACAGCTGGAGACCACTGTCCTCTGGCTAGGGAGGGCTTGTGTGTCCCCGCATGCTCCATGTGCAGCCTCTGCCCACCTTTCTCTGAGCCACGCAAAGGTGCTGCTCAGAGGGGGTTTCTCTCCAGCTCTTCAGAAAGCAAGTGGCATCCTGCTTCAGTTGAAATCACAGTTTCCCTTGCTGTGGGCTCAAGTTTAGCCAACACAGAGCCCCAGCTCCTTCTTGGTCTCACCTATTTATTTTTCTCATCTATCGTACTTGACTCAATGTCATCAGCAGTTGCTGGAAGGGTGAGCTGTGTGCCTGTCATTTGGAGCAGCCTCACTACAACCTCATTTAATTTCTGATTTCGGTCTGATGTGCTTTGTCCCTTGCCTGTCTATTTCATAACTTCTCTCTTGTTCCTCTCAGTTTGATCTTTAGCCTGAGGTACTCAGTGCTGGAGCATAGTGCAGCTGTGTACCCCCACCCCAGATGCTGTGCTACAAGCCGTACCTGCTGTGAGTCCTCATACTTTTTGTGTCTGGAAGAGACTGGGCAATGATAAATCCAGATGAGTGCTGCTGCTTTTATTGTCCAATTATGTCAGCAAAGGCAGCTCTCAGGAATATAAGCAGCCTGAGGCACGCTGCCCTGCAGGTCACCTTGAAAGGGTATCTTGTCATCACGGCTGTATTGTCAGTCTTGTACATGAGCATTTATGCCAGCTCAGGTTTAACTTTATGTCTGTTCAGGCCTTTTCTGTATACATCTCTCAGATGTACTTGTGAATGAGCTAAGATTCATTATGAGAGAAAATAGTGTCGCGGTTTTCACCTGCTGAAGCATTTTTGAGTTCTTGAAATGGAAGGAACAAAGGATCTATTATAGATGGAGAGAAAACATCCTAACAGCATGAGGAGGAATGTACTGAGAGAGGAAACAAAATTACTTTCCTCTGCTTTTGAAATGTGTGGATAGTAGTAGCCAAAATCTTCAGTATGAGAGATTCCCTATTGCTATACCACCTGGAAGGTGGCTGCAAGATAATAGTTTTCCCTGCTGATGAATCATTCCTTTTTTTGTGCAGGAGCGGGGTAAAATCGGGAGCGTCATTTTGCAAGCAGTTAGCCTTGGCAAAGCTGCCATGCTTCCCAAGAAATTAAAACAGCAGAAGTCTTAATTTCAATGAAAATTAAAGAGACATAGCAGGTGCTTTTGAAAATTTTATCCATGTGGAAAAAAATTACAACTAATCTCGTATTTCCGAGCAATGAAGACAAACTTTTTAGGATTAAGGATTTTTTGTATGTTTTCTTTGAATCAGAGATTGAGAAAGCCATCTTCACACTTTTTTGCAGTTAGTTTTTAGTGATTCACTTCTGAAACAAAGTGGGGAACTGGACTTTCCTCTTTTTTATGATGAGTGGCACCGGAGTCATAAAGTTGCAGATTTCTACTTAGTAAACTGCACCATTTTTTGAGAAGAATAAAGGTGAAAGCAGTTGATCAAGTAATTAAAACCAGGTGAAGTCATGGAAGCAAGACAAAAATGTTACTCTTGCAATTAGGCTGCAATCTCTGTCTCTACTCCTCCCCTTCCCAGCAAAGTTAAAAGCAGAGGACTTGGCTTGTACCACTCCTGCCTAGCCTAGGGCTCTGTGTTGGCATATGCATATGTTTAGGAAGATCTAGTGGTTTAAGCTTGTATTTGGCCTCTAGCCAGATACGAGTAAGAATTCTTGAGAAGATGATCGCATGAGGTTGTTGCAGGGAGAGTAATTTCTAGATTTGCCTTTCCCCTCATGGACAAACTTCCTTTGCAATTTCTTACTCCTTAAAGTAACTTGTCTTTCCCATTGTAAAATCGGACAGGTTTTTCCCAAGGGCAGGAGTCCTGTCTTTCGTTTCTCACCTCCTTCATTCTGCAGGGCTCCTAACTCATCAAGTCCTCCACTGATGGCAGATGCAGAGCTCATTCTCTTTATTTTTTTCCACAACTGTGCTAGCTTTTTTCCCCCCATACTGTGTTTTATTTCTGGTACATCCTTTCTGAACTGTACCATCAACCTCCTGTTGCTCATGTACTGTCCTACAGACTGCTGTCATTACAGGGCAAATGCTCTGCTGTTCCTTGCCCACATTCCCTCTGAAATCTCTTAATCACTTGGCCATTGAGTACCCCGATACTGCTTACTACCCAGGTGTCTTATTTACTGAAAATGCCCTGGAAGGACTCTTCTTCTGAACATTTGTTCCTCTTTTTGTGCTTTTATGTATTGAAGGCACAATATTATCTTCTCACCCCAGAGAAGAGGAGTAGAGACAAGTGAAATACGCAGACTCCCAGGAACAACAAGTCCGCTGCCTCCACAGTGAGGATGGAAACGCCCACAGTCCTGAGATGGTGCCTTCACTGTGTTGTGGTGAGGATGTTAAAAACAAGTTAGAGCAGACTGAGAGATGCTTTAAATTATACCTGAGCAGCAGAGGTCCAAGCTTTAGAAGGAGTCTTCATCTCTTGCTGGTGCCTTCTGGCCTTTCAGCTGTGCTGAGCAGGGCTGTGGTGTGGTTGTATCTGCTCACAATGCCATGGTGGTTTCCTGTTTCATCCTTTTAAAATATTATCCATCAAGTTCTTAATGCCATCAGTGTCCAGAGCACCGTGTTGACTCAGCCTGCACACTGGGTCCTGCTTCAGCATTGCCCTTACGCCCATCTTTGAGTACTTTGCTGGAGAGAGATGGTATCGCTCACTAGTTTGATCTTCAGCACTTTTGACAGTTTTGAGTTGGAATCTGGAATCACTGCCTTCAAAACATCGTTGTAAAAGAAGATGTGATTTGTAGGTTACCCTAACACCTCAATCAACAATTTTGAAACCTTAAAATGTTTAATTTGGTGTTCTTAGCTCCAGAATGACTGAAAAAGACTTTTTCTTTTTTCCTTCCTGAACATTAGTAAAGAGAACAGTTTCTGCTCTTGGCAGAGATTTTGTGGGCCACCTTTCAGGACAAAATATTGGGGTTTGAGTAGGGGATTCTAATGGAAAAGCTGAGTACCAAATTCACACAAGGTTCTTCTTAATTATGGAAGCCAAAAACTCTTCCAGATGTCTGTCAGCCCAACATGCTAAATGCTGCCATCACTGGTTTTAATAAAAGCTCATATTCAGCAAACTTTTTTACTGATTTACTGTACATCACTTAAGCCAGAAAATGGTTTTATTCTAAAAAGCAAGCAAACAAAGACCTGATATTTTCTTCAGTTGCACTCCAGCATGTCATTTACTGTGTTAAATACCATCCCAGTTCCATTATTTGACTGAAGATTTTCTCTAGATTGCTGTAGTTAAAACTGGAATTTCAGAAACTCTTGTGAAGGGGTACATAAGTAAGAAATGCATGTGAACAAATTGGTAAATGGTGCGTGTAAAACAGGCAAAGCCACTAACAATGCAAACACATACGTGACATGCACAACCAGGCATTTCTGTGAGAAGTTACCTGTTTGTACATGCAACTAATACATACTCTAAAGAAAAATGGAAGCTGAAAAAAACCCCAGGAAAATGTTGTAGAACAAATACAAGGAAGTGTGATGTGACTGTGAATACAAAAGTGAGCAGAACAAAACCAGTAGAAAAATCATCAGTCAAGAGAGTAGCTAATGAAATCTCTGAACAATGATGTAATTAAAGTCCATTAATCATTATAAAAGATGATTTCCCTTTAAATATCTGCTCCTATTCACTTGGCAACGGTCTGGGCAGTGTCGTGAATGATGGGGGTTTAGATTATGCTGAAGGGCATGTGTTATCTGAGAAACAATGTAGAACATCCCCAGCTTGACAGGAACTGAGACAGCGGTGCTTTTCCTCAATTCAGGTATAGCATTAAGGAAATAAGGAGAAAAAAAATCAGACATTGCTTACAGTAGAAAGGAAAACCTGGTATAAAACTGAACCCTACCCTCCTGAGCCATGGAAACAAAATTTAATTTGGTGCCAACGGATTCGAATAAAGTAATTCCTCTGGGAAAAGAGTGCGTGCCCAGCCTGCTGCTTTTAAGAGATCCTTAGAGCCACAGTTGCTTGTAGGAGAGACCTTGTTCCTCCCCACTGAGAAGTAAGCACCACACAAACCTTCCCGACACCCTTCTCTGCAGCAGCCTGGCCGTGCCAGGGAAGGAGTGAGATTACCTGTTTCAGGAGAAAAATCTCTTTTTCCTCTGGCATAAGCGAAGTGTGCAGGACCATAATCATCCCATACTGCCTGACAGTCTGTGGCTCCGAGGCATCTGCCTGCATCCCCTATGCCTGAGACTGCCCGTGGAGCAGATGCACATGTGCTTTGGTAAAACCTCTGTCTGCGGGTGTCAGTTTGGAACAGAACTTGCTCCAGTGCTATTAGGACTGAGTACAGTTTCTCATGGGCTGTGTTTTGGTTATGGTTAGTTCAGGAGTCCTGGATTGACGTTTTGCCATTAGACCGAGTCACTTAGGGGAGAATTTTTACAGCTAGGGACTGTTTTTTGTGTCCTTGTATAAATCTGAGTCCTTGTTGCACTTTCATGTATGGACACTGGTTGTGGGCACAACTGGTGGCCCCTGTGCACCTGCGTTTTATTCCTTCTGTTTTGCTGTGCTTTAGTGTCTGTGTCTTATGCAGGGAGCAGGAGGCAGGAGTTGTGCTCGTCTTACAGGGACAAATCTGAAGGTGGAGTCCTTTGAGGGCCACTAGCAACAAAGATCCTCCAGCTGCAAAGCAACACTGATTTTTATGCTAGTCTTGTTTTCTTAGCAAACCTGTAACATAGCAGTTAGGGAGTATGGACCACACAAGTGTTGGATTCGGAGTACTGTATTTCTACCCCATTGGTCATTTACTGCTGACTTGAGGTCTCCTTCATGGCACATGATCAGGAAGCCTTTACCAGCCTCTGGACTTGGCTACATTGGTGGTGAGAATGCGTATGCCCACATGGATTTCCAGGGGAGGCAGGCAAAAGGAGCCCAGATTCCGTTCGGAGAAATGAGGACTGGGGCTGTGGACATTCTACATGGTTATGCTGCTTCAAACCAATTTTTGGCAGTTCTGCAAATTCACAGAGGATGGATGCTTTTTCTGCCTGGGCAGAGTGCCTTCCCAGCTGTTAGGTGGGGAAAGTGAAAATTAACTCAGCTTTGGGCTTTGCTGTTCAGTTACAGGTAAAAATACTTCATCTGGTTTGTGCATGTTCATAACAATAGTTACCCTCCCCCACAGGGACTTGCAGGCTTTGTAAAAGTGATTGGAAAGGTTCATAGAAAAAGTACGTGGTTTAGTGTTCTCTGTTTCTCAAAGCTGGTAAAATCATACAGCGGTATTTAAACAGAAGATCAAAACCAACCTCTTTGCTTCTCACAGGAGCGTGTAGATCAGTATTGCAGAAGCCCCGTGTCGAGATTTCAGGTTTATATGCTGTTGTGTTTAGTTTCACGGTGTTCTGGGTGTCCTGTGCGTTGCTGCCGTGCCATCTGCTAGCGTTGCAGTCCTGCTCAGATAGATCCCAGCCTGCGAGCAGGGGGGTGCCAGCGCCTTTGCAGGTAACACGTTCAGCGCTGAGCCGAAAGGGGAGCCCATGCGGGCTGCAGCCGGGCGCCTTGGATCCACTCACCACCATGTGCCTCAGTCCAGGGCCTGCTCTGTCCAAGAGCACAGTTATGCTTTTCCCTAATAGCTCTAATTCCCCCCGGTAGCCTCCGGGGGACTGAAGCGAGGATGTACGCTGTGTGGCTGCAGAAAGTGAAGAAGGACATAGCACCTTTGAGTCCTCTTTTCATCATTTGTTCTGGACCTGAAACAAAAGCTGCAAAATACATTGGTGTGGTCTTAGAAAATTCAAATAGGTCTCCATGGCATTGTGTGTATTTTAAAAAAAATAAGTACAATTAATTGACAAATTTAGCTTCAGATTTTCTTTGGCCAGTGGGTTCTTCATAGTTCCAGCTGCAAGCATTGATTGCACAGGAAACAAGGGCAGAACATTATGGGGGTAAAGGTGTCCAGGAAACCTGCTTTGCATAAAAGCCATTGTGCAGGTATCTAGTGTGACACACAGTTTCCTTGCTTTACTCACCCGATTGTCTTTACCCAAACTTGCAAACATAGGTTATGCAAATCTGTGCACTTAATGCCATATTTTGTACCTGTGCAAAACATCCAACACTTCCAAGGGAAGCAAGCAGCTCTGTTTCAAGCAAGTGTCTTCAGAGCCCGCCTCTGAAAAGGTGTGTAGCTGGAGTTAGGTGGTGGTATTTAGGTGAATAGACCTGTTCATCTTGTGCGTGTGGTCTGAAATAATGATTTAGTCATTCTGGTTTCTGAGCTGTTCGTGTAATGCAGAGTTTGTAAGCTTTCGTTATAGTGTAGGTTGTGTGCACACACAAACAGTTATGTTTTTCTTTGGAGACTGCGGTACTTTATATTGTTCATTTGAAATTTTCAGTTAAATCAGATGAGGTTATTTATGTGAAATGGACTGTCCTTGTATCACTGCCACCTAATGGTCAGGACATTGTAGTTAGGTTTAGCTGTCCCCTGGAAAACCGATCCTATCACCAGTACTAACCTTATTATCTTGTAAGAGTAGAAAATGCTGTTAACTACCCTCAACTTCATTTTCAGCTCTTAACAGTGTGTTCTGGAGCCTCACTGGACACTGGCATGCACATTCTCACTCTGTTGGCATATGGGATAAGGAAATTTAGTTTCATATGGCAAGATCCAGGGAGAAAGGGAAAGCATTCATCAGATGGGTGTAATCTCCAAGGGAGCAAGTACTTCATTTTAATTCAGCATTTCCCTTTGATGAAAAATTTAGTGAATGTTATTATGTGGAATTTATATGAAGCCTGGGTTTAGGTAATCAGCTTTAATATTTATACTCTTAGGGAAAAAAATTGAATCATTAGTGAGCATGCATAATTAATGAATAAATTATATTTTTCCTTTGTTTTCCTTCAGGTGTAAGGAAATGCTAGATCTAGTGATATCACCCAGCCTGACTGTAAATAGAGAGTGCCCTGACAGACTGAAGCTTAACCTTTCTAGCATTTATACCACGGCTCCAGATGACATAGAAGGTAGGCTGCCTCTTTTGCTGACTGTTTACTGGCTTTAACATAACGTGTGTGTGTATATATATATATGTAACCAAAGGGAACTGGCCACATGCAAGGCCTCTGCCTGTGACAATTAGTTCTTACAGTCTAGGGAGCAACTGAGATTTTTGAGTGGTTTTATGTAGATGCTCCAGTTGTGGCTGAATCCTTTAGTTCAGCAACGGTTTAAATGCAAATGAAATATTCTATATGTCGATATATATCTCTGTATAGTAGGTGCATACATATGCTCATGCGTATGTATATGTTTGCTCCACTGGAATAATTACAGGTATAAACCACATTTTGTGTAGACGTGGTAGTTTTTGTTTGGACCCCACTAGAGCGCCAGTGGTATGAACATGAGCCCCGTGCTTCGGTGGCCGTGCTACTGCTGTTGTGGCGGGGAGCATGGGGGCTCCCAGGCCCAACAGTGTATCGTGCAGCCAGAAAATATTTTGCTAAAGCAGCCCCGTGCCCCAGTCTGCATCGTTCTGAGATCATTGCTATGACCTCCAAACGGTTAGCCCTGCTGGCCTCTGGTTTCACATTTGGCAGGTACCAAGGACAAATTCTTTCAGTGGTTAAGGCTCTGATGGAAATTTATCTGCTCTTCTCCTCCTCCTCTCCCCTTCCCCCGCCCCATCATACTGTTCAAGTGAAGGAAACAGAAGAATGTTAAATCTGCTAAAAAAATTACTGGCAAGTGATGCAGCTAAACTAGTTCTTGCTAGTACAATCCCAGCTATTGTTTGCTGTGGTCAGGATCTGTCAGCCTTCCTGTTGGAGGGGAGTTAGCAAAAGGCACTGGCTATTATGTTTTAGTAGTATGTTTAACCCTTCATTTATAGGCTCTTAGAAGCCAAGGAGGTGTTTTGCTTGCATGTTTGCTAAGGCATTAGAAATTCCGTGATTAAATCATGTACATCATGACTGCCTATTTACAAGAGCAGTCAAAGGGATAACAATCTAAAGGAAACATCCTTTTAAATGTATGTGTTTGCAGAAAAGATTAGAGCTAGAAATGATTTTTAAATACATCATTTTGTAAACCCCTTGGTGCAGGAACAATTTGTTATTATGCGATATAAATAAGAGCCAACATAGCACTTGTACTGCTAGAAACCAGTTTGCTAGTGACAGCTCATGTTGCTACATTTCTTATAGAAATATTATGGTTGTTTTTCTACAGAATGATCCTCTGTGCTACCAAGATTACACCCTTTCCCTTGAAAATACTTCTTGTTAACTTGAAGAACAGGAAAATACTTTTGTGTTTATCAAGACTCAGAATGCCAGAGCTTTTAATGCAATAAATGCACAGAAATGTATGCTCTGTATTACACATATAGTTTTAATTTTAGCAAGTCTAGTCACAATACTTACTTATGTAGATGTCCAGCCAGCTATTTTCATGGGTGCTTAACATGAGATGTGCAATTATATCAATATAATTTCCAAATGCACATTTTGCCAGGAGTTCTACACTTCTGGGTAGAAACACATGTAGGTTTAACTTGTCTTCTTTTGGCAATGACAGTAGCACATTGCATATTCACACATAGTAAACCTGCACTTGGCATTCTTGGCAAGTTTATTTATTCTGTACTTATCTCTTTCAGAAATACAAAATTTGAACTAGTAATATTTTTCAAATAGAAAAGAAATTAAGCTTATGCTCAAACTGTTCTGCTGGTTTTGAAGTGTAAAAGGCAGTATGAATTAAATGGATTAAAACTAAAAAAGTATATTTCTTCAATGCAACTCTCTTTGGTAATGGGCAACAGTGTGACAGAAATGGTATAGCTTTTGTTTTCACAAGCTAAAAGTCTAATTTTCTAAATTGTTTTCTTTCAGGTAAGTCAAAGCAATTTTTTCGTAGTGGGTTTGAAGGTGAGTCAGGTAAGCCCAGCTTTGGATTTAAAACCAATCTTTTTTTCTATATCTGTATGCGTAAATGAATATATACATTTGTATACCACTATCCTTTGTCAATTTTTTTTTTTTTTTTTTAAACAAGACCTCTTTGCCTGTTGCTTGGGGAGTAGGTTACTGTAACCCACATTTTATAGGTAGAGGAACTAAGGCAGGGTTACTGATGCATTTTACTTTTCTAAGGTGTATCTCAGGGTTGTAAGAGAAGAAGTCCTGTCAGTGATGAGGGTGATTCTTTTAGCGATTAGGGCTGTATAGGTTGCGCGGTTCCCTGGCACACTCTCCTGCCTGAGCTGTCCTTTGCAAACGGGTCAGTGCTCAGAGTACACAGCGTCTGCAGGGGACCCTGGAAGGGGACGCGCTTCTCCCTTCTGCAGTGTTTTGGGGTTGTACTCAGCCAGAGGGAGAGCTCTGGCGGAACTGGGAGACAGCTTGAAGAGGGGGGAATCAGAAAGGGCACGAGGTTTGAATTTCTTGTGGAGGGGGTAACAATGAGAGGTACGTGGCACAGGAAAGCACTTTGGAAGAGGAAGAATGAACAGTGGGTGATGAAAATGGATTTGAACACAGTGGCTGTATTTGGGCGAATTTGTTCTGTTTCTTCTTCACACCAAGAGAGGAGAGGAAGGGAATGGAACAGACGTCCAGTGTGGTACTAGGAAAGACATTAGAGTCCAGCGCGTAGGCACATGGACAGATGAGTCTTGGGGTCTGTTGCTGCACAGATGGATGTAACCAAGCTGTTTTTTCTCATGACAGTAATAATAAGCAGCAGCAGTGTTGATGCCGTCATGGCCAGCTCGCTTTCAAACCTGTTCCCCCTGGTCCTCCGTGCCTTTGTTACCAGAGCCGCCTTCCCTAAAGCAACAATGCTGCATTAATGCTGCTCTGATACTGCCCGTGAAACAGTTGAGAGACTGGGGCAAGAAAGCAGTCGCCGTCAGCTTGCAGGCACTCAGCTGGGTGACACGGTGCTGGGGAGAGAGCTGAGAGGCTCGGGACTGTAGCCGAAAAAAGGCTGTTTGCTTTCAGGCACAGAAGAGAGTTCAGTAAGCACCTAAGCACAGACACCTTTGGTTTTGAATTTTTATCTATTCTAACCTAATGTGTAGTTCTTACTAAACAACTGCAGTTATCCTGGAGAAGAGAGACAGTTCTACGTTGATATTATTTTATGGTTTTTTATTTTGAATAAAGTTATCTCAGAAATTTTCAGAGTTTGTGGAAAAAAGGCAGCTTTTTTTAAGAAAAAAATATTTTGAAATGAAGAGGAAAAAAGCATTTTAGATGTTTCACTCTTTTAATTGAATGTTGCTGTCTTCTAGGAAACTCAGCTCAGTCTTACTAAGCTCAGTATTGTTTCCTAGGAAATTTAGAATTTCGTTATTATTATTATATACAGTAGATATTATACAAATTAACATACTAAAAATATTAATCACAATGTTTTTATTATTATTACATATAGTAGATGTTATACAAATCAACATTCTAAAAAAAAGAATAATTTCTAGTAATTAATATTTTTAGTTAGAACTCGTGCACCTCCATTGAGGTTTTTCTGTAAACAAGTGAACAAAGATAAAAATGCATTTTTTAATGAAGTTTAATTTTAAAAGGCATCAGATTAAATAGCTCTGGTTTTAAAAATATTTTGGTGTAATGTCCGTTTCATAATGTAAAATGACAAAGCCATGTAAAACATTATGAAAAAAGGTTGTGTAGGAAAGAACAATTTCAAAATGAGTTAAATTCAGAAGAGTAAACACTTCACATGTGAACATGTTGGATCTTTTTGGACATTCTTTCTGGGTTTATGGCATAACAAGTTACTCAAACCCATAGGACTATTTGCATGTATTTAGAATTTATATGTATTTACATATTTCATTAAATAAAACGTGTTTTAAGTGTTTAATTCACCAACTTACAAACGGCTGAACAAATGAAGTGGTGCTGTTTTGGGCAACTTCATGCTGAAGATAATCCATCTACAACATCGTGGGTAGGTCCCTGTTGATGCACGAAGTAACACTGGAGATGTTTCCTGTCTGGTGGTAGCAATGTGCAGGCATCGGGGCGCTGCAGGAATCTCCCTTTCCACCCAGCACACACACCCGCAGTTGAGAGATCATCTTCTGCATGAGACTGGGTGCTATTTCCTATCCCGTGTAACAAATTGCACTACAGATGCCAGCAGCCAGTGTTGAGGGTGGTGATGCTGCCGTCAGCAACCAACGTGACGCTTAACGTTCTCCCTGCGTGGAAAAGCTGTGTGCAGTTAGTCTGGTGTGTTCATTGATGCAGCCAGCAGATAGAGAGGCTGAATTTGTTATGCCTAATGTCATTATTGATAATTGTGAGGGTGTTTTGACTTTTATAGTGCTGTAATAACATTTAACGGCTCTAGCCAGAAACCAAGAAGCAAAATTTCGATGGCATTACGAAGGCAACCTGCGTAATACCCATGGTAGTATTCAGGTATGATGTTTTCAGTACAACTTGCAGGCTTTAATTTAGTTTTTTTAAATTTAAATTAATTAAACCTAAATTTATTTCTAAATAAAGATGGTGGTATGTTTTTCTTTGGTAGTGTTGCAGGGCACAACTGTTTGGTACATTGGAAGGCATTCTGCACGTATAACCTGTGTGATTCATTTTCTACTGGTTTAATATTTTCATTGCTGGCAGGTCAATAAGATAGGTTATACTTAACTCAAAAAAATTCAAAAGTAAGGAGACTTACAATGTTGTAATTTTAATATTTATTTTGATTTGATACATTTTAGTGAACACTGAAGAAGGTGAGTCATGGTCTAGGAGAGTACCAAAAAAAGCAAAAGGGCAAAAAGTGCAGTGAGCTTAAATCACTTCAATAATCATAATAGTGGCTTTGTAGCCTTTAGCATATGGGTCACCCCACCAAAGTCCAGCATCGTGATTGATATCAGTTCCATGAGAAGATGACACTGGTAGCTCAAGCAATCCGTTTCACCCTCAGTTAAAAGCTAAATCTCTATTTGTTGTTAAGTGGAGAATAGCTTTTTTACCTACTTCAATTTGTGGAGATTCACTAAAAACAGTCTTGTAATTCCTGTATATTTTTCTCAAACCAGCAGTGGTAAAAACAGTGGTATCAGCTTGGCTGTAGAACAGAACATGATGAAAACCTAAGACCCTTTAATTTTGTTTTCCAGGCAGCAGCAAAGCAGCACCACAGTGTCCTCTCCATCTGTACTCCACAAAGTGAGTGCTCGTGCCAAGCTGTAATTTAAAAAACGTGTTTTGCTGAACAGCCATTTTGTGCAGACTTCTGTCACCTTAAAAAGCATTCACCTTAAGCCAATCCACCTGTTCTGCTGCACGTCTCTGGCCCAGTGAAGTAACTGGTTCTTAATCTGGTTAGAGTGAAAGAAGATTTGAGGCCCTACGCGCTGAACTTTCATACCCCTGGGAATCCAAACCTTATCAGTTTGAATATTGTTGTGTTTATGAGTGACCACAGAGCAATATATTGAAATGTCAGAGGCTTCCCATGACGCTCGCTTGTTTGGCAAACTTGAAAAAAGAAGAGTCAGAGTGTGGATTTTATTTTTTTAACTTGCACATATTTTTCCCAGTCTTAAAGTACCCATACATTTAGGTAGCTTAATCTTAATAGCTCATATCAGGAACTGTATAGTGAAACAAACTTTTGCCCCAGTCTAGTCAGTTCTGAGTTCCCAAAATATTCACCATCATACTTTGGATATTGTTTTATCAAAATGTCTAGAAATGTTCTACATGTGCTCTAGAAGATCATGAACAGTAACTATTGCCTTAGACCTTCTGTTTTCTTGTTCTGAATAGACATTATCCCCATATAGTGACAGTTCCATCTTTCCCAACAATGGCAACATACGGACAGACTCAGTACAGCGCGGGAATCCAGCAGGCTGCTGCATACACTGCCTACCCTCCTCCGGGGCAGCCCTATGGCATACCCTCCTACAGTGAGTACTCCGACGTCGTGGTACCTTTGAGGACATCTTCCTATTGCTCCTAGAAAAATGTATTTGAAGTCTTAAGCTTTAGAATGAAAGGTCATTTCTGTCTTCTTCGCAATGTTCTCTTCTTAGGCTGAGAGGAAAATCTGACTTTGTTGAAAATGTAAAGATTACTTTGAGCTGTCTATCAGCTCTTGATATCCTGGGTTATGATCTTAGAATTAGGTAAGTTTGGAGGCAGTCCGTAGTAGGATATGGGACAGTATGAGAAACTCGCGTTCAGTAGGATGTGCCACTTAGGAGCAGTAGCTGGTGAGTGTTCTCATGACTCGCTGCCAAGACAAAGTCTCTTGCAGTAAATATATTTAGGTAAACTACACTTTGCCTTCCTTGATTCTTCCTGGCCTTTCAATGATACAAGCTACTTCAAGAAAAACTTTTTTGTATGTTATTATGGAAGAACCAAGACACGTGGGTGAAATGATGCAAAGTACTTTGGTTTTGGAAGATGGTTTGTATTTAAATGGATGTTTATTAGCTGTGGGCGCAGTAAATGTTTCTAACCCCAGTGAGCTTTGTTTCCTGCTTCCTGCACAGCCTCTCCAGCAGCTGTGGGGAGACAGCACTGGGCAGGAGCAGCTGGGGGATTCAGACGGGGACTAATTAAACCAGCACTCCTGAGGGGGAATGCCTGGTAAACCAAGTGTTAAGGGTGTCCTCAAGCTCTGTGTGGAAATACTGAGCTCTTGAGGGAGCTGGGAAGTTCTTTCCACTCCAAAGCAGTACTGCTCTTGCTTAGGTACAGCTCTTTAACAGAAAGCTTTGGGCTCCCTATTCCCAGCTGATCCTGTGAGTGCCGAGTCTTCCAGCATTAAAATGGCTTCATAGTTCTATTTCTGCTCCTGTTTTCTCTTGTGCTTTTAAACACTTTCATTTGCTTGGCAAATACAGTATCCCTTCCCAACAAGAAACTTTCATACAGCCATTGAGAAGGCTTTTACTGAAGGGAGATTCAATGCAACAGTCTGGAGCGCCAGGGAAATGAGCTTGGCAGAGCTGAAGCTCTACCAGGATGATGAGAGGAATGTTTTGTGACCCTTTCCTGGAGCTACTTGTGTGTTTGCATCAGCTGGCTGATTTCCAAGGCAAACTCTGAACAGTTGTCCTGTTAGAGCAGGTGAAAGTAGAGCCATTTGCTACTGCCTAGAGTCTTTAGGGCATACATGTGTCAGGCCCATATGCTGCTTATAAATCCTGCGGATGACCTCTTAGCATCCTTGAACACTGATTTTTCCCTCCCCCAGCCCATATACCCTCTCTGCGATACTCAACACAGACCATGAAAAACTCCACCTGGCTGACAACCAAGAACAATGAAGCAGTATTGTTTTTAGGCACAAGAATAAAACTCGGCCAGTTTCTAGACAAAACAGAACACTGTGTGGAAATTAATTTGGTGCTATGTTATTTTGCTGTCTGACAACAATTTTTAGACTTCCAAAAAGGCCCATTTGCTGAAGATTAATTGTAGCTCGGGTAGGTTGAATGCTTGCATGCGGAGCGCTGATGTAATTGAAAAGCATGGGATCTTATGAAAAGCAGCTTCTCTACGCACACTGGCAAATCCCTTCGCTTCCCCGGCAGTAATGGAGCCGGACGCTTGCACCAGCACATGTTCATTCACTGTCCAAATAAACGTCCTGCCTTTCACAATGCAGCATTGTTATCTTGTTGCTAACTTGTACTCAAATTGCATTGCCGTTATTCTCACCTAAAGCTAAAAGTGGTGATTTTTACTAGAGAAAGCATTATTTGGAAAAATTTATTCCCAACCTGAGCAAATGTGGACTTGTTCCTTTTAAGAGTCATTAAGCTGGAAAATAGCATGTTTGGTGAAAGTCACATGAATTCGACTTGTCTTTTGGCAGGTTTGTCTACAAGTGCTAAAAGATGGCAACAGCCTGGGAAGTGTATAAATCCAAAGCCAGAATATCAACAGGGTCTTTGTTTAGTCCCAGCACTCAGGGTGTGTCCAATGGCCATTTTTTGTTTTGTGCAAATAGGCATGGAAAGGAGGGAAGGATCACGCCCAAAGGGTTCATAATAAGAAGCACCTTTCAGCTGTTTATTTTAATAATACAGCTGTACAATCTCAGCAGCATCTCAGAATAAAATATCAACCCCTTTCACTACCAGCAAAGGTTTCATCTTGCAATGTTTAATTCAGCTATTGTTGTTCCCCCTGTAAATTGTAAGTTTAATTGCCTGATTTTAGTAATGAAAAGAGTTTTGTGGCTTCAGGGCTTACCTATTGTTCCTGAACTGTATGTTATATCTAACTGAATAGATGATAACCCTCCTATATGACTTGCCAATAAATATTTTGCTACCAAAGCTGAAAATATAATGCAAGTAAAAGATAATTCTGTTGAGAACAGAAGTCTTGAGGTTATTTCGCTGAAGGTCCTGTTGCTTTGTTAATCATTGGTTGCATCTGATAACTGTTGAGAAAGTTCATGAGTCAGTGAGTTTGTTTAATTCAAAAGCAAAACTGTTTATTCATAAATTGTTTTTGAAAACAATGGGTTGTTTCCCCATCTTAGCAGAAGTTCATTCTGGTGTGGATACAGGATGTAGCTGACTCAATTATTATTTGTGATGAATTTACTTTATTGTTTTAGAGACCTGTTTGGGTAGTGCAGATAATTTAAAAAATAAAAAGTGTAGGAAAAAAAGAGTTTATTGGGTTAAAATCTAGCTGAAAAATTGTTAATTTCTAAACTTGCTTTTTTACATCTTTATATGACAAACACTCACATTCTGCTCTTGGTTCCTACTCTATGCCCTGAAGGCATCAAAACAGAAGACAGTCTGAGCCATTCCCCAGGACAGAGTGGGTTTCTTAGCTATGGATCCAGCTTTGGTACCCCAGCCGCCGGACAAACACCGTACACGTACCAGATGCATGGTAAGTGCAGCTTGGGGCCTTGCACCATGTGCTGTGAGAAGTCAGAATCCTATACCCCCATATTAGACCGATTATTCTTCTTTTGCTGTTACAATGAGAAGCGTAGGTATGGGCAGTCAGACTAGGAGGTAGGTCTTCATAGATCTGTTTTGCTCATCAAGGAATTAATTTCTTGGCTGAGGTACTGCATTTATCACTAGCAAAACTTCACATATGATCAGAATAAGCTTTGCTTTTCTGCAGAAACTGTGTTTTCTTTTTTTTAATTAGTTTTGTGACTGCATACCTGGGATTGTTGTGTTAGTGTGAATTCCTAAATTCTGAGTGGAAGCAAAGTGGTTTTACACTACATGCAGACAGTAACATTAGTATTATGCTTCTGCCCTATGCTGTCCTGAACAAACTGCCCTGTGGTTAAATTGCTGTATATTCTTTCCACTAATTTTTTTCTTAAAGCTGATACCTTGATAATAAAAAAAATATATTTACTGTTAAGATATAACTAATACCTTCTAAGATACATCTGCCTGTTTTAACTCCCAAAGTACCAACACGATTAACTACCTGCAGACTACTCAAGTAAGGTTTGGAAGTGCAAAGCTGAAAGCAGCTGTTTTTTCCTCAAGGTTACTGAGCTGAGATTTAGTAAATTTAGAATAACTGTTTTATTGTTTTTATAATAATAATAATGATTATAAAATAATTAGCTGGATTCCCTTAAGGCTTCAAAGACAGTGCTTTGTGTTTGTAGCTTTATAACACTTTGTTTTGTTGTACAACCAGGAATGACAAAACATACTTTTATTTCTAAAAATAAAACTTAAAGTTCTTTTCTGATCATTTCATTTGAGAAACTCTATGAAACGCTAGCTCTGAGGAGATTGAATGTTGACTTGCCAACTCCAAGAAGGTCATAAAAGGGTTTAAATCTGAATTGCCAAGAAGTGTAAAGTAAATGAAAATAGTGGAATTTCATTTGTGATTCCCTTTAGCCCATTTCTAGTATGGTATTTGATTTCTTTGAGCATTTTGGTGCTGTTGGTCAGAAGCGTGAACTGTGTAAGGCAGATTTTCATTATTCGGCTGGTACTCCATGTGCTTTTTCTTCCGGTGTGTACTGCTCCTGACCTTTGTGAATTCTGATGATTTACTTATTTATTTATTTTCCTGGGAATAGCTAAATCATTAAGCATGAATTGGATGATTATTAAAATGTGGTTGTACTCTTTGTAATCTGAATTTAAAAACACCTGTCCAGGCAGTCCTGCAAATAATGATGATAAATTCTAATGCAACAATAGGAGGTGAGAGGAACCATGGCATAACCATTTCAGTTTTACATACTAGAAGAATAATGAGTATATTCTGAGACATTTGACCTTAGAATGTCACTCCATCTCTGTCCCTCCACCTTGAGTCCCCTGGGTGTGCAGTTTCATTCCTCACCTGCAGGCCGCATATTCTGAGTCCACTTTGATGTTTGTATTGAACTTGACTAGTAAAAACCAAAGATGAGATTTTGTCTTCCACTAAACCTCAGCACACCTGCATTTGAAAGTGCCTTGCATTAAGCATGAATTGCCATGAGTGCATGAACTGAGCCAAGCATTAAAAAAACATTTCCAAGAGATCAAAATGCAAATATTCTTGCTGTTTCTTAGCAGATATCTTTATTACTGTCAAAGATGTGATGGTAGCACAAATGAACATACCTCAAGTAGTTTAAAATTGCCCAATTTAGGCGCTGGTGAATGGGAAGAGTCAGGAAGCTCATCAGCTACACAGGCTAAACGTGCTGCACCCTTTCCTGCTCTGGCTGTATGTATCCAGACCTGTTAGTTTAAAAGCAGCTCGGATACAACTGCAGCAGTTCTCCCAGCAGTGCTAGTCCATCTGTACTACGTGCACGTGAGCTCTCTGAGAGGCTGTTTCGCTGGAGGGAAGATGAATGCACACAAGGATAAAGCTCTGCCCTTGCTTTGTCTTTCCCTCAGAGATCGTCCAAGGGTTGGAAAATCAAAGAGGAATTGCATGGCTTTCCCAAGTTCTTGTAGAAGCTATGGAAGGGGAGAGACATCAGGTCTCTCACTTTGCTTTTTGATATCGGTGGGGGTCTTTTTTTAAAACCTCTAGTCAAAATTCTCTTTTGTGTCATTACACTTAGCTATCCTTCAGGCAAAACTGTCTATCAATTGTCTCAATTCTTTTCCATCCTGAATGTGAAAGATGGACAGACAAATCCACTTCAGTTTTTATTTGTGAGACCAAATAAAAGCCTGAACAGTTATGAAAACTGAGAAACAACGTTAAAAACCCATTTTATTCTAGAAATTATTTAAGAAAGCTGAAGACTGAGAGGTGACCTGCTGCTGAGACTTCACATGCTAGTTTTGTCAGAGCACGTATCTCTAACACTAAGGTGTTCTTGGTGGCTTGAGTTCCCTCATGGAACATGCTAGAGACACCTGGGTTGAATGTAGCACAAAAAAATTTTTAAAAACCCTGTAGCCTATGGTTGGGATTTTTTTTGTCACCTTGACTCCTACAAGCTTCGTCTGTCCTACTCCTAACAGGAGTTCAGGTTTTGACTTCCATTTTGCTCTGTGAATATACTGCTCTAGCCTTGAAATTGTGTTGTACTGTCAGCAGTGGAAATCCTCTCTTTTTAGTAAAACTCTGCCTTGCAGTTACCGGCAGTTGTAGGTACTGGAGTGTCACAGCTTCTTCAATAGGCTGAAGTGCCAGGTCTGCGCTCTCCCGAAGCAATAGCAGCCATGCTGCCTCCTGACTAACGGCAGTGTGATTAGATACCGATGGCTGAAACATCACTGTTGACTAACAGTGTTTTCTTTTGCTGCCACGGAAGGTCGGTGTATTCCTGTCTAGTTTTCTGTTGTTTTCTGTTTCCCCAGAACCCAGCTTCCACATGTGCTTCGTATTAGCTTAGAAGACTCCAAGCTGTTTGAGAAGGCAAACTCTTGACTCACTTGGGACTGAAGGTTTTAAGATGGCCCCTTTGTTCAATCAGGAGGTTTAGATAAGCAAATTCTGTGCATCAGCACTTCAAAATGTTACGCTTGCAACCAGTAGTGATACAACCATGTGTCGTACCGAAATAGGCTGGGAAGAACTTCATGCGTACGTGTATGAGCGTGAACATGCCCAAAATGCTTTCAGATAATGTTCCCAAGGGCGATGCTATGGTATTAGGTGAAATCACTTCTTTTCAGATTTTTATGCTGGGAAGATCATTTCAACCAGCTCACTAAGCCTTTAATGCAAAAGAAAACAGAGGAAAGCGGTTTCTGCAAGTGGCAGGTGCTTACTCCGAGGCAAAGGGAGGAGGAGTAAATGAGTCTTCCTGTTGTAAACAAATATTTCCACCCTTCTTCTCCTTGCTCATGAGAGCAACAGTCTGAAGCTCCCTGACCGTACGGTTTATTTACCTTGCTGAGTGCTATTGAAAGGTTTGAGTGAGAAGCCAGGAGCCTTCCTGTGCTGAGTGCTACCCAGGAATGTGTGCTCAGTGCTTTCCCACGCCGCGGCACTTGGGGGTGGGGAGGTGATCACTCGTCTCCCTAATGTGAGCAAGCAACTCTCCATGCCACCCAGCTCCAGGACCACTGAGACTTTTGCCAAGTTCACATCAGTCCTTTTGGTCACCCTGTTGCTGACCCAGGCAGAGACTCCGGGCGATGGGCGAAATCAGCTGAAAAGGGCAAATTTTTATTTACATATTCTTATAAAATCAAATTTCTGGGGACTTAAGAATTAAGCTCTTAGCACCCACTTCAAGGAAAAATGTCGAAAGAGGGGTCTTGGAGAAGGTGACGTGTAGGGGATCAGCAAGGAAAGGTATTTCCAGGAGTATGTGCTGCTCAGTTTTGTATTTTAAAGTGTGAGAGGAAAAAAAATTAAGCTAAGCTCTGGAAGTATTGCAAGGTGGTAATAGATCAAGTACATAAGTAAAATAACTTTGGTATTGTTTGCCTCTATTGAGAACCAGCTCCCAGAGCAATGTAGTGAAGACATCTGGAGGTGGGTGTGGGTAGTCAGACTGGGAACCCTGAGCAAATCATGCAGCCTGTGCGATTCCTCCTCACTGTCGCCTCATTTATGTAACACACATCATAAGTGTGTTACACCAATCACCAAGGAATGAATGATCTCTTGGGTAACAAATACTTTGTCTCATAGGGCTCTAGGACAAATGTTCTCCTTCAGGGTCAACATGTGATGGTCTGTTTGCGCGCATGTGTCTTTGGTACCAGCAGTAACTCTGACTGGGATACATACATCACGCTGCAGCTGCACCTCCCTGATAGCTGTTGTCAGTAACAGGGTACTTCTGAAGCCAAATTCTCTCTTAAGTCTGTTCGTTTTCACTACAAACACAGATGTAATGGGGTAGCATTCAGCTTTTCATCTTTAACTCCAGTTATCAGCTGTGTCCTGGTTTTTGAACAAGAACAGAATCCACTAAAAAGCGAGAACGAAGATAGGACATTCTTCTGGTCATTAAATGTTAAAGAAAAAAAACCCTGTTTTACAGTGAGCCAGAAGGGGAAATCTATTTTCATGCTTCCCTAGCATGAAAATAAATTAAATGTGGAAGGGTTTATAAGCCAAATAGCTAATGCAATGTCACACACATTTACAAATATAAAATATGGGATTGGCAAGTTCCATAGCTCATAAAAATGACATGAAATTATATCACAAAGGTACTATAGATTGAAATAGTGATTTGAATTGCCATGTAACAGTGGATATGATAGTATATCGTCAGACTTTGAGTATCATTCAAATAGACTAAAATCTGGTATTCACTTAATTTACTTTGAAGGAGTGACTTTTAATCTTTTTTTTTCTTTAAATCAGTGCTGTATATAGTGTTGTTTCATGTCATTATTTTATTTACAAAATTAATTTGTTTCATCATGAAGTGAAGATATTTGAAATACGCATGTGACCAAGCTGGGGATGCCACTCATTTTTAGTCATGAATTGGAAGAGGGGGTAACAGCTTGCATGAGATTTTTGTCTTTAAAGTGATACATTTGTAATGCAGGTAAATAAATGTTGCTTCAAGGTCTATGCCATTTTTTAATCAATCCTCATTTAAGTGTACATTACGGCACCAAATCCACAAACAACACCCTAGAGTAAATATCAGAAGTGTATTGTGCTTTTTAGCACACTTTTTTCTAAGTTTACATTTCTGACAATTTAGCAGCTCAGTGATTTACTCAGACTTTCAGTGAAATTATTATTCCATGGTAGAAATTGAACGTAAGACACAAAGATTGTACTCAGCTTCTACCGCAGAGAACTTGCCATCTTAACTGACAGTTGAGGAAACTTGTTGCTGAGGGTGGGGGAGAAATCTTCAGAATATAAGAAACTTACCATTTAATGAGCTATGTAAAATACAAAGAGAAAACTGTGCCAGCACATTAGCTAACATAGAAAACCATCAGCTATGCAGCGAGGGCAATAGCAGCCAGCTTATAGAGCATTTCCTGTGGTCGCATGAGCATGTGTTACCCCTTTATTGCACATCAGGCCATCTCTTCTCAGCTTGTCATTAATTCCTAGACAATGCTTTGCTCTTCAGTTATTATTGCTAAAATGACAGCTGGTATGAAACTATGAAGTTGCACAACAGTTAAAACTGTGGCCAAAGACCACTGTGGATACTGTCGTTGGGCAGGAAAAGATTTAACCACTTTTTTTTTTTTTTTAATATCCAAATCCATCTACCCACAAAATACTTTTTACATTACAAAGGAAAATTCAGTTATGTAACTAGGATAACTTTCCTTTGCCAAGGATTTGCAAAGCAGTATTGAGTTCAGTACAGACATAAATTTGGGGCCGAAGACCTACGCAGGGAAATTCTTTGCTACTGCTGAGCATTTGTTTTCTTTGTAGAGTCCATTCTGATCAGCTGTCAAATAATGAATGAATAGAAAGCAGTATTTCTTTTGTGCAACGCTGATTTGAAATGGACTAATTATGTATGTTGCTTATGTTTGTGGAGTGAATTGCTTATGAATTGTTCTCCTGGCCTGAGACCAAGTAAAATCTGAATATTTAATCAATTGAAATGTTTTCTTATGCTGGAAATATTTTGGCTCTTGTTAATATCTGGATAATCTAGATTATTTTTTTTTTTCCCAAGAGAGGCCTGAATTTCTTGCAATTGTGTGCCAGTTGCTGTGTTACATGTTTAATGTGAGTCCATAATATCCATTTGTCATGAATGGATAGCTCTGCATGCATGAATTTTGTAAAGGAAGTGGCATATTTAATTTTAAGTTTGATTCTTTAAGTACTTAATGATGAAATGTGTCAGAACGGGAAATTTCAAACTACACTTGAGAAATGTGGATCACGCTTTGGCATACAGATAGTGAGTCCATCTGAAGTCCCAGAAGATAAAGAAGAGCAAGAGCATGTTCTCAGCAAACTGTCACTCAGATGCCTTAGATTCACAAAATTAAAACCTCAGTAGAAAATGAGTAGCCTCTTTCAAAAGCTTCTGCTTCACAGCTGGTTTGCATTAGTTGCAGTCTAAAACTGTGGCAGTAATGCTGTGCTCCACTCCATGGCGAGTTCAGCAGGGAGAGGCCTCTCTTCAGGAGGGGTCTGACCTCACTTTTTACAGTGTAAATACAAGGTTCCTCAGAATAACAGCACAGTCTTCCTTTCAAAGATTTTTAAACACCAGGAGCTGACCGTGCTACATTTACTTTGTTTTAAAATGAGATCTCTTGCAGGACAGGGAAGTCAAGGGGAGAGGCAAAGGTGTTGACAGTGATGTACTGTGAGCTGCACGGATCTGTGCTACTGCTACCCAAGGAGAAAGCCCTGCTCTAACTTTTCCCATTTACTGCTTTTTTGAAGTTCCATTCAGAACTCATTCCTTGATCATTATTAAACAAGGAGGAACTTGGGAAGAGGATGTGCTCTTGGAAGGAGTAGACACCAGCATGGATGGTCCTGAAGCTAGGAAAGCAAATGTGTGTTTGTAAGAGAGAAAAATGGGCTGACAAGTCATTGATAACCTCTGCTCAGTCTGGGCTCATCAGTGTCTTTGTCCCTGAGGAACACCACGGTTTGTGGTAAGGCTTAAAAGTTTGTGCAGGGACAGGGGAGCTCATGGCTGAATAGACCCATGGAAACTGAGAAGTAATGGCAAAACAATGTTAACTGTAGAGATTATAGTGGTACAGCCAAAACCCGGAATCTTCTCTGAGACAGCATTTACTTTGGAGGTATCTGGCGTCTGCTGAGGTGCTCAAGAGGAGGTTTCACCAGAGGGATGTGTGGAGGAGGGCTCTGCCCACACCCAGCTGCCTACTGTGAAGAGCTGGCTGGAACTTCATGAGGCTTCATTCTTCTAGCTTGTTTCCTGCATTTCAGAGTGTCTGTCCAAATCTCTGTGCTTAAGAACTACTACAGGCAGTTTTAGAAGGATATGTTTGAGTGTAAGACAAGTCATTGGTTCACTGCAGGAAGTGTTTGTGGATGTTTAGACACAAAAGATCAGACTTGATATCCATAAAGTCGAGCTGGCTGACTGGGTGTTCACACTGAAACAAAATCTTTGAGTGCTGCCCGGTGGTGGTGATGCTGTTTGTACATTATTGCTGCAACTGTGAGCCGGGCTCATGGATTAGGGTAGATAAAGAGTTAGGAAAAGTATAAAGGAAGAATAATACTCTTAATCTGCATTAGAAGCCGTAACTTGAGTATCTTGGCCTCCTACCCAGTGTCAGAAGTTTTGGAGGAACTGCAGAAAATTATTGTTTTGAAACATTTTTGTAAATATCTAGGAGGAGCTCTTTCCCCAGGGTGGAGAGCAGTGTGGAAGAAAGCTTGAGGGTTTTCTTTGACTGTCTGTCTTTGGGCTTGCAGAGAAGGGCATCGGGGAGAGGGAAGCAGATATGACATTCATGAATGAGAAAGCTATAAGGTAGGAGGACAACAGTGAAGGGACTGGATAAAGAAAATATAGTTTCTGTGTGCTGTAATGAGGAAGTGGGAGCCAACAGAAAAGAAAGGAGTGATGTTTCCCTAATCTGCTGCTTGACTGTCTTGGGAGCATTTGTGGAGGTCAGATAGAATATGCAAAACATGGTTAATGAGCAAAATCAATATAGAAAACAGTTACAGCGATGTTTGGATGTCACAGAGGTTCTGGTTTGTGGGTTTTATTTTCATCACTTTTGTAGGATGTAAAAAAAGCCCAAAACACCATAGGATGGTAACACCATAGGAAATTATTAGTGTGGCCTTGATTATTCAGTTTATAGTGCAGTTGGCATAGAATATGCTAAAATGTTACAGAAGCTTCCCTGAATAATTTGTTCAGTATACCCAATAACATTCTCTTGAAAGTATCTTGAAGGCAATGGAAAAGCTAGTGTAAAATTACATATAAAAATCTGTATCAAGAAACAGCGTACCTGCATAGTCAAGCACTTGAAAGTTAGGAAAGATCAGATTCATGACGCTGGTGCAGTATTGGTCCTGCTTTCTGTTGTATCTCATTTCCAGGCACTGTGTGAGGTAATGCTCTGGTGGAAAAAATAGAATGCAGTCATACGATCAAAGACAGTGATGTTTGTGGACAAATAAGGTCTGACCCTGCTTCAGTTAGCACAGGCTGTGCAACTCAGGAGTTTCTTAACTGCTGTGCTGGCATTGGATAATGCTCTTGTATGGGCTTTTTGATATGTAATTTGGACGCGCTTTCTGTTTATATTGGCAGGGTTTAAATTAACACTGAAACTTCTGCACTACAATACTGTGACCTCTAGAACTTCGGGAATACCTGCATGTCTGAAGAGGAGTCCATTGACAGTTATTAAAGATAAAAAGAGGAACATATAAACTTGCATTAGAAAGTGTGTAACTGGCAGATTAATTGAAATGGACAAGACAGTACCAGGCCAAAGATCACTCTGCTTTTGTCCTGTTCTATATGCTTTTCTCCGCACATCCACTGTTGGCCATTGTTGTGGGTTTTTTCCTTAGAGCACTACAATACTGAAGTAGTGCATGGAGGGGCTGGAAAAGTCTTGGGGCAGATGCCTGGCTCTAGAGTGTTCAGTTGAGAGTTACCATGATCCTAATTAATGTGTCAAAGAGTGGAGACACACTGCCCAGCTTGCTCCTTTCTTTTCCATTGGTATTTAGAGATTGACCTTGCTCAAAGGGAAGGTGAATTGCTAAATATGTGGCTATGCTCACAGGCCAGATGATTATCCCCAATTGCATGACAGCAGATGTTACTGGGCTGGTTAGATTTTAATGCTGACCTGGGAACTGGAATCTCATAGCCCCTAAACAGTCCAGGAGGTGGCAAATCCAGCTTTCCTTTATCATGTCTTGTTATCTGCCAGTGGAGGGTTCTGTCCAGGATGAAACTGCAGCTGGTGGAATCTTCAGTCTCTGGTGTCCATGGAGTCTCCCAAATAAAGTCAGTTTTGCTGGTTGTTTCTTCAACAAGGGATTACACAGAAACAGTCTACATCATTGTTGGACGTAAGGATATTCACTTTTTGACCCAGAGGATTTCCTTCTGATTTATATTTGAAGGCAATCCAGTGCGATTTCCTTTTATAGCTGCAGCATCATTTGATAGGAGTGGTTAAAAGGAACACTTTCTCAAAATATAGTAAAATGTAATTGCTTTCCCATGGTTCAAATCCTGAGAGTAAATATAAACCATCCCAGCACTTTCAACACCATTGTTGAGGTGGATTGAGCTGTACAGGTGACCAGGCTCGAAAGGATGGTAAAAGCCAGGCCCTTAAAACTGCTCTGGTCATCACTTATTAAAGCTCTTTGAGGCTCTGTGGGTTGAGTACTCCCAGAAGCAGGCAGCAGGGGAAGAGCTTTGACTTAGAAAAACTGTACCGTGACATGTGTTTTATATCACCATTGAAAGTGCCCTCAAACACCTGGTCAGGCTAGCAGGACTGAACGGGATTGTAGTGGGAGACAAATGGACAGATTTTAAATGGGCTGCATGTCTGAGAGCATTATCTGCAGGAGGTGTTCATATGCTTCTGGGAGCAATGTCCTTTAATAGACACTGCTGATGTCAAGTGCTGTAACATTGCAGAATCATGCTTTTCATCTAGGTTAATGTGTGCTCTTCCTTACACTGTCTGAGCCCTTTCAGACAGAAATACAAGACTGTTTTGGGGGAAGGTTTCATTATGCCTAATGGCAAACAGTTGAGCAATATGCTGCAAAGTACATGTGGGTTGAGTTTTTCTTTTCCTTTAACAGGTCAGATAGTCTTGAAATACCTCCACAGCTGACAGCCATGCAGCATTTTATGAGTTTTCTTGCCCAGTAAATGCAGGCAGATGTTGTAGGATTTGGAACCTTACAAGGCACTGGAGTATAGCTGGTGGGAGGTAATTTTGATGAGTGCTTAACCTCTCACTAAAAAAGTAGCAGCTTGGAGAAGGCAATATTTACTGCAGGAAACATTAGCTTGTCAAAGAGCTAAAGCACTGCAAAGAACCTTTCTGAATGACCATGCAAGTCTTCAACCAGATGTTCTTCATAGCATAGAGTAATGCACACTCTGCTGGGAGTTCGACTAAGGCCTTTCCTTGCATCACTCACAGTCAACATTGTTTCCTGTAGGAAAACAGAATACACAAGCCATTATATGCAAGCTTGTTAAATACCATGCAATTCAGCTGAACCCTGTAGGCATTTATTTTAGTAGTGCTAAGTGATCAAATAATCCTTTGAGAGAACTCTCCCTGGAACCACTGTGCGATTCATCTACAAGTTAGAGGAAACGCTCGGATCTAAGCTTCGCTGTTCTATTTCAAGCATATTCAGAAGTGCCTATGGAAGCCACCCTCTGAACACCCTCATCTCAGTCCAGTGTTCCATCTTTTGAGTGGTCGTGGACTCACTATTGCTGCTGGCTACCCAGAGAGCTGCGATAAATGCCCTGCTGTCCACCTGTGTTGAAGCTGGCTATCTCCTCCTCTGATTGTTGAGCATTTCATTGAATACTGGAAGTGCAAACTGTCTGTTCTGCATATAGCAGCTTATTCTCTTTTGACCAGGACAGGAGACTTGAAGAACACCTCCTTGATGTCAGGGCCCCACAAATCTGTGAAATGCAAGAACACAAACCTGATTTTCAAAGCTTGCTGTGCTATTGATTTGAACTATACCACAGGCCCATCCTGTCTCTGTAATCACAACTCCCTAAGACACCAGTATTGCTACGTCGTACTGTGTATTCATAAGCTGAAAGAAAATCTTTTTTAGCAATGCCAGAGCTTAGTTCTGAAGATACTGAAAATAACCATGAACATTCCCTTCTTTTCTTTACTTGCTTGTACCTGGAAAGGAGAGGAAGAAATGCAGCCTGTTACTGCAGTAACTAAAAGGCGGAAAGGGAGAAACCAAGAGGAGGGAGAAGCTGGCATGAAAATTTTTGCAGAAGCGCAGTCCAGATCACAAATCATGGTCCATGGCATAGATTTTAAAATACTTGAACTAAAAAGGGAATGAGAGGAAAATAGCACATGAAATCCATCTGTATGAGAACCGGAATCGGCTCACAAAGCGTTTCTCTATACATGTTGCCCTTGGACGCTCATGTAGAGAAGGGCCACATCTACGTACCAAGCAGAAGTTGTGGCACTGAATATGTACAGCATATGCATGCCTTTTGTGCAGTGTCTTTTCATGCAGGCGTGGTTGTGATAGAAATACTTTACAGGACCATTTACAGTACCATACATCTGAAGAGCTATTCTACTCTAGAGTCCAGATTGGTTTATTACCAGCTAAATGTTCTTTAAGCTACCTGTGAATGAGGGCATTGTGACATTTAGCAACTGGTTTGATTGAACACAGATGTGAATCGTATTCCATATGGAGAAGATCCAAAGGGAGAGATCCTAGGCTTGTTTCTGATTTGCAAGTAGGAGTTTGAATGCAATTACTTGACGTTGAGCTACCAAGATAGATGGAAACAAATCACTTGCTTGCACATATACAGTATTGAAAATGTAAAATCAGCTGCAGTTTGAGATAGCGCGCTGTCTTCACAGTTCAGGAAAAAAAGCCAAAGCAAAAGTCCTGTGGAAATGGGCAGTATCCACTCAGAAATGGGACAGGGGCAGGCATTCCTTTGCAATGCTTACCAGGAGCCTTCCTAGGTGTGCCCCCTTCCACATAAGCACCATTTTCTAATGTCGTTCCAATCTGTCTCTGAATATTACAAGAAATGCTGTTACCTGGGAAAGCATTTGAAAAAAAAAATTGTTGCATGGGGAATAGGGCTAAATTGATAATGCCAGTATGCAAGGTCTGTTGATAATTTTCCAGTGTTTCTTAAGTGTAAAATTTACTGATGCAAAACTGAAATTGCACATGGCAGAATTCATTTTATTATGGAAATGTTTGTTTCTTATCAACAACTTAGGGAGGAAAAGCAAATATGTGGGGCCAGTTTTGGTATGTATACTGAACTGCTAAATTTTGCTAGGCTGTTCACAGAAACTTAACTAGCTGGCCTCATTCTCTGCTCATGAAGAGAGAGGTTTATCCTTCTCTTTATTGCTTGTTGTTCTTGTTTGTTTTCCTTCCATTTGAACTGATGGTGCATCACTGAAAATGTGGTGTCTCCAGTCTGGCCTGCGAAGTGAAACAGGTACTGAGCTGTATTAGTCCCCAAGAGACAGCTCTAGTCTCCAAAACAGAGGTTGATGTAGGAATGAAATATTTCTGAACCTGAATCTTCAAGAACTTTCTTTTCCATGCAGATAATGGATTTTTATTTGTTTTTCCTCCCAGCTTTTCATCCTTGTTCAGCTGGGAAGAAATTCCAGGTTTTTACTAGCTTTGGTTGTCTGAAGCGTCCTTATCTGTAACTATTGTGCTATAACAATACTGAGCTGCCAAGAGATACTGAGTTTAGCAGCTCTCCAGGTACACCCTGAGGGAGACTTGCATTCTCTGAATTCAGTGCTATAGGGGCAGAAGAAGAGAGTTGTGTTTAATCTCGATTTAGACAAACTATACTCAAATGATACTCCTACTTGGTAAGGATACAATGACGGGGGCCAGAGTAAGTGAAAAACCTGAGTTGACAAAATCTGTTCCCAGGCCTGTTGGACTTCAGGTTATAGGAAATACCAGTCTTAATCACTTTCACAAGTATTTAACTTTGCAGGTAAAAAATCAGGAAATTTAGTTTCTGTCCCTGCACCACACTTTTTCCTTTTGAAAATCCCCTGGGCAGAGGGAGCCAGGCTGCAGCAGCCTGTAGGGACACCTGACCTTGGACCAAGGGTAGCTCGGCTAAAATAGCAAAAATGTGTTCTACAGAACAATGGTGTAAAATCCACCACAGAGGGTCTAGTCACAATGTACTGTGGGAAGCTATGGAGCACGAGTCATTCCCCATCCTCTCACCCCAGTGTTTCTACCCTCGTCTCCCTGCTGACATACCCACCGTGTGTGCACATGGACATACTTGCTTTGCACAGCTGGTACAAAGTTCAGACTAAGTTCATTCCAATCTTGCAGATCTCACCTTCTTTTTATAATTCTTTCTGATTGTTTGGAAACCAGGAAGCTATGGTATCATGTGCAGGTAGCACAGCAAATAAACATGTTCTCATCACAATTTACACATAAAGCGTGAGTCCCTCGAGGTAACTCATCCCCCTCTTGACAGCTTTAATAAAGGATGATGGATTGTTTCTAAATGACAGTTTAGGAAGATCAAAAATTCCCCCCTGTATTGTTTTGAGCTCTGGTGTACAAGAGCTGTTTTGTGTTCTGTGAAAGTTGTTTTTGCCTGTAAGCACTGGGGCTCCATTACTCCCCTTTGCAGTGGTGAGAAATGCTTAGTTACCACAGGAATATATTCATCCTGCTGCATAATCGTGACTTTTTGAAAAATTCTGCAGAAAAGCAAAGCCTAGCATGGGCGAGAGGTGGGGAAATGCCAGTAGCTGAACATGTTGCTGCCTTCAGGATGCTTCTCCGGGCAGTCTCCCACACGGGTTGTGGGAAGGAGGGATTGGATACACTCAGAGTTGCTTCCCAGGGGTGAATGCCAGGAGGAGGCATCACCTGAACCCACCTGCAGTGGCTCAGCTCCCCAGCCAGCATATGCAGGGGGTCTGGGGAGACCTAGCCCTCCAGGTACCTGCCAGTCACCTGCACCCCCTTTTCTCCTTCTCTCTCCTTTTCTTTTTAAAGACTACGTGTGGCAGCAAGTTAGTTCTAGAGGGCAGAATCCTCCCTCTTTTTTTCTTTGGCTTGAGATTTATTTCTCAGTGCATGTGCTTGTAGCAGCACTTGGCAGAGTGGAGTTTGTTCAGCTGTCCATTCCCTAGCTAATCTGGCGTCTTAAAATAAAAACAAGCAAGTGGATCTTTGGAGAAAGGTGAAGACGTGCAGAGAGTCATATGGTTAAAACACCAGTGCTCAAAGTCATTCACATGGTAAGAAATCATGTAAGAAAAAAAAGCTGAGTGCCTGGGGACTCAGACAGTGCCTGGCAGACAAGAGCTCTCAGTGGCCACGCAGCAGCAAAACCACACCTCTTTGACTGTGGAAGTAGTGGGTCTGTGTGCCCGTTGAAGCCCATTGCCTTCCATTAGGATGGACTATGGCATTCCACCTTTTGCCTCCTGTACGTGAACAGCCAGCATTTGGAGCAAGCACTGTTGCAAAATACTGGAAGAAGATTTTTAGTATAGATTCTCATCAGACCATACAAGCTTAAGAGGAAATTCCTCACCCATGTGAAATGCAAAATTTTGAAACAGGAAATGGCATAGGCTGGAGTTTAGTCAAGGCTAGAACTTGCCAAGGATGCAGCATTTGGAGGATGGGAAGCTTGCAGCTCTCCTACCACTTCATTCATGGGAGGCAAAGGAGGACTGTTCCTGTAGATCTTTTCTGAACCTTTACTTCTCCACCCATGAATTTTTTGTGGTAATGCTTCTTCCAGCTAAGGAGGCCTGGCTGGACATCAGCTGCTTCATTTGGGACAGAGCCATGCAAAACTCGCCGGACCATCCTTTCTCTTCCTAACATCCCAGGATGAAGCAATGTTTTTGCTCACTGCTGTCCTAGAAATCTCAGCGATATTGTTCTTATGTTTTGGATATCAACAGCAGGAAACAAATTTTCAAAATCTTTTAAATTCCCAGGTACTTGGTCCATAAGGACAAATACCAGGACATACGTATGCATGAGAGTTTGTGTTGTTGTATACATAACCTGAGGGGTTTTCCTACAGGATAAGATGATAAAAAAATACTCTTCCATTATTTATTGGAAAAAGAAGTAACTGAATTTAAAATTTGGGTTGAATCCTTTTTTTCCAGCTTTGTTTCCCAGCTCCGTAAGTGCTTGTTTTAGTGTATGCAATGATTGTCTTCCAATACCTGTGAGTAAGCAGACCTCAGTAGTCGCCCTAAGTCTTTACAGTCTGTATTTGTCAAGATTTGTGATACGCTTTTTTCCCAGTGAGATGGTACTTTACTTCCTGTTGGAAATTATTTGTACTAAGTTACCCTGTTACTTTGATGGCTGGTACATTTTATGACTGTGATATTCTTTCCGTTAGGCACAACAGGGATTTACCAGGGAGCCAATGGCCTAACAAATTCTGCAGGATTCAGTGCTGTGCATCAGGTATGGTTCAGCATTTATTATTGGCCACCTTGTCACTTATTTTAAACGCTTGGAAGCTTGGTACATCAGAGAGATTATTCTGGTGCTTACATATATTTAAGGAAGGTACTGCCATGTGTTTTGGTGAACACCATTCTGCTCTACTCCTGTGGCTGGTCCATTTGCTGCACTTCTAAGTGTCTTGGTTAATTTTAAGATGTGTGTATCAATACACATACTTGCACAGAGTGCAGTACGAGGATGTCCTGGCAGCCTCTGCTGTCCTGCTGTAGCATTGCCAAGAGTTTTATCATTCCTCTGCCGTCTTGCAGCTTCCAGATATGTTTTCCATCCTCTACAGAGAGCTCTGCTTCTAGGATCCTGTTGTCTGCTGTCTTGGCACTGTGTAATAAATATGAACAGTTTGAAAGAGGCATTGGCAGGCCCTGATGAATATTGAGCCATCTGAGCTGTCTGTGTGCTTCCTTCTTTGAGAATACACCTGTCTGTGGGCTTCATGCCTCAGATACCTTGATAAATGTGTGTGTATAAATGAACAGCAGGCATATATACACAAGGCAGATGTTTTTCAATAGCAAATGGCTGATTGGACCAAACAAATGAGTACACTGTCCCAGAAAATGTGTTTTGGTTGGCCAAGAATTTCAATTCCTTGTTTGTAAGGTGATTGTTGACTTGTGCTTTTAATGACAACAGTGGGCAATTTCTTTATTACTTCAGTTTTGGCTAAAAACATCAGCATTTGCCAATAGAAGTGTGTTTGATTGAAGTAGGGAGGTTACCTAAAAAGTGGAAAAATAATTGGTCTGTTTTCATTGTTTTGTGATATTCTTTAAGAGAAAACAATGAAATTATCTTGTTTCTTTTTCAGTTTAATTGTTATTATGACGATTCTTTGGTCTTGAGAGCTCCCTGGTGACTGAAAGTTAATGAAATAGCTGTGTCACAGACAAAGATGTAAGCTGCTAAGGAGGAAAGTGCTTTTAGTCTTTCTAAAGACTATTTATTATTTAATTTTCATTAATACCAGAGACTAATTAGCATTTCTGAGCAAATAAAGACCTTTTGCTGAAAGACAATCCCCAGAGTATGAATACAGTTCTCTATCTGAAAAAGCAAATAGGTGGACAAGAGCAGAAGTTGCAAGTAAAATGAGAAGAAACAAATTAAATCTTTCATGTTTCAATTGTCCAGAGAGAAGTTTTATAATCTACTCCAGTGTCCTACTTTTCCCCCCCCAAAAAAAGAACATGTGAGGATAATAGTATGAAGTTTGTTTGGGAGCCTTAAAATCAAGAGAAAGGGTTTTGTGATACCTTAGCTCCCCAAGGTCACGTGCGCCTCATATTTTTAATTCATTTTTTTGGAGATAGGGAAGATCACTCAGGCATTTAGTTATTGCTGAGATATTTGGGGTAATCTCAACTGTGAACATCTCCACAAAACAATTGCTAATTTTTTTCCTTCATTTTTGTAACCTGTTCTAACAACTGATCAGAAAATGTTACTGTAATGGGAAAACGCATCTTGTTTTGCTCTTTCCGCCACCCAATTATTCGTTCTGTTTGTCTAATGTATCAAATTTTATTCTTTACAGAGACTATGTGTTCCATCACAGCCTTTATCAAAAAGCTGCCCTACTTCACTCCTAAGTTGTTGAACTCTGTAGTACAAAATGTGTCAGCCCCGATAACTAAAATCCTATAGAAAAAGCAGAAGTCACCTGAATTCAGACCTCTTGTTTAGTTTATCCTAATAAAATAGGAATGTATTTGGGAGAAGCAGAAAAATGTGGTTTTGTAAGTGAATGAAACTTGTTTCTTCAGTGAAATATTTGTGAGCCGTGACTTGCATCATGTGCCTCACTTGCAAAACACTGCCTTTATGGTACCTTACTCATTTATAAGATAAAACCAATTAGATGTTTCTTTTTTCCTCAAAGGAATATTCGTCATATCCAAGCTTTCCTCAAAGCCAGTACTCACAGTATTACAGCTCCTCCTACAACTCTCCATATGTGTCTGCAAACAGCATCAGCCCCTCAGCCATCCCCACCTCCACTTACTCTCTGCAGGAGTCTTCTCACAATATCACCAGTCAGAGCACAGAGTCGCTGTCTGGTAGGTGCTTCTCTGCTGTTTTCAGTTTGGCAGTCTCAGCCACCTGTAGACATAAATGTTATAACCTTGTTGTTGGAAATTTTTTAAAATACATATATTTACATGGATAAATCAGATTTTCTAGCACTTAACACTTCTGCTTGTGTGGTGCAACACAGGATTTTTGGAGGAGATTACAACATCCAAGCTCTGTAAAATCATCCTGTGTTGTTTTCGTGAGTATGCGAGTTTTGATCTCCTCTAAACGTACAGAAAGATAAAACAATTACATACAAACCCCAGATCAGTATTGAGGGTAGCTATGGGTTCAAAACAGCCAGCCATGCTCTGAAAAAGCCTCAGAGTTTCCTGATTCTCTGATGACTTTTTAGCCCACGTCTCTGTCAAGGTATATTCACTTCTTACAACAACATCTAATATAAGCATTCATAAATTAATCAAGAGAAAGTACCTCTTTAAAAAAATCAACACAAACTGTTTGTCTAAATTGAAAGTTCAAGATGAATTCCACGCAAAAAGGCTTCAAAATTTGTGGCCTTT
The DNA here is from genome assembly GCA_013398295.1 of Chionis minor. NCBI lineage: Eukaryota > Metazoa > Chordata > Aves > Charadriiformes > Chionidae > Chionis > Chionis minor. The sequence continues at coordinate 796,202 of VZSF01004402.1, forward strand.
CTTTGAGTGCTTAATTTTTAAAGTCTCAAAGCTTAAATGGTTTATGGAATTACTGATGGATTATGATCCTCCAATGTACTGTTCAAGTACAATCTTCAGATATCACTTCCCTACTAAAGTTTTCCTTGGCATGTAAGAACATTTATATAAAACACCACATAATTTGTGGATGATCACAGTATACGCCCATTGTAGATCTGCTGACTTACGAAACAAATCTGAACATCTGTGGTTGCTCTAAAAGAAAAATAAACTAATATTGGTTTTTAAAAAGAAGCAATTGCAGATTGCTCTAAAAGCAGTTGGAGGATTTTCTGTTCCTTAGATCTTATCTCAGACTTTTTGAGAAAGGGTGATTTCAAAAAGGCTTGTTAGGCACAATCCAAGCTTCTCTGAAGAAGAATATGGTTATTCTGGGAAGCTGTAAAAGCCACAACTTAGGAAGGTGAAAAGAAAAATATGTTTGAAAAGGATTTGTAATGTAAGGTAAGTGAAATCCAGACAGTTTTATGAAACTCAAGCCAATCAAAACAGATTCTTTATACAGGGAAGTTCACCTTTGACTGTCTCTTCTCAGTTATTTCTAAAATACTGTCCTCTCTGAAACAGAATATGGCTACACAGGCTAGTTCCGAATTTTAAATAGAAGTTGATGTCAAAAGTATATTTTAATCATAAGCATTCATCAAAATTTAAAAAAGAAAAAAATTTTCAGAAGTTGAGTTGGTCTTCATTTTCTTTTCCATTGCCTTTCTAATTTCTCTCTTGAAAACTGGGGGGGAGAGTAAAATTCAAAAAGCTTTTTTTTCAAATGAAAACTGCGATAAGGTTTTTGAAGTGACACATCCATTTTAAAATGTTATATATACAGTCTTGGTGATTTTTTGAAACTGTTTTAACAAATCTGAGGAGTTGAAAGTTATTTCTCTAACAATGTCAGCTATTGACTTGAAAAAAAGACTTTTTGATGGTGTTTTCACAGTGTTTCTGGTGTTCTCCATTAAAAGGTTTCACACTTTAATTATAATGATACAGTGCAAAATTCAAGTTTACAATGGAGTTTCTTTTTTCTTATTAGGGGAATATTCAACAACACCAGCAAAAGATACAGAAACAGACAGACATCACAGAGGGTCAGATGGCAAGGTACGAGCCCGGTCAAAAAGAAGCAACGATCCTTCCCCTACTGCTGACAGTGAGATTGAGGTAATAACTTTAATTTATATCCCTTAGTAAATCCAGCAAAGATAAACAGTTGTATCTGTTAGCAAATCTCACTATCAGACTAGTGAGTTGTAAGAGCCGCAATAAAAGCAGTAATATAACTGGAGCCTACAGACACGGGTAGTCAAAATAATTACTCAATTTCTATATTATCAGCATCTCAAACTATTCTTCATATGTACTTTTTTTTTTCCTTTGGGCTTTTTATAAGTCTACTGCTTTGTTCCCCTGACTTGACATGCAACAGGGGATTTCTGTGGTTGTTAGGAGAGCAGAATCTGAGGATAACTAGCACACATAGTTCCAAAATTCCTGATGTTTCGTTTTGTCTGCTTTCACAAAGCATCTACGATCAGTGCTCCAAATGGATTTGAGATCTTAAAAATCTCTAGTCCAACAAGACACATTTCCTGACTGAACAAATTCTTGCAATTGCTTTTTTAATTGTATTTCTTTCTTCCACCCCGTCTGTCATCACAGCGTGTGTTTGTGTGGGATTTGGATGAGACGATAATTATTTTTCACTCCTTACTCACGGGAACCTTTGCATCCAGATATGGGAAGGTAAAATTTAATTTTTTTAGCATTACTGCTTGTCCAGCCAAATTGTGTCGGGAACTGTGGGGGCAGCTAATGAGACGTCTTTTCAAACAGGTGCTGCCGATTTTATTCAGACACATTTGTATAAATATGTCCTGTGGCATTTCCTCCTAACATGTGAAAATTTAATTTACCTGCCTTTCATGTTGCAAGTAGCCCCTTGTTTTTCAAAAGCTTGTATTGTTCAGCTGCTGCTAGATAGGACATCGGGATGTTATTCAATGTCTGTCGCCTGCCAGAAAGAACCTATCAAGCAGCCAGACGGCATTAACTCTAGAGTGAATGAGGTAACACAGTTTTTGTTAGACTGGTGTTTTCTTACGAATCTCAAGACAACTTTTTAAGAGAGTTTTTGTGTTGGTCAGTCTAGGTTGCCATGAATAATACTGGCTGCTCTTCCCACATGGCTGCTGAAGCTCACGTTTTTAAGGGGTTTTGGAAACTGTATCTTTAGCTATCCATGCTTTAGATACCCCGTTTGAAATGCAGGCAATTCCATTTTTTAGGTGACTCTCTCTGTGGCTGAACAGAGTGAACTTGGCTGCTAAGGAGAAAACGCTGGCTCTTGGATTTAGTGCAATGTGCTTTAATTTCTTCCTAAGGCAGCTTTTTATGATAAACACTTAAGTCACTTTGAATTACAGAATGTCAAACACTTTTCAATGGGTAGGAAAAAAGACAATATCATTGCCTAATTAAAGGTGGATGACCTAGCTGGCAGCTGTTTCCACACATGGCTTTGAACAGTCAGCTTCATCAGGAGACTGGAAAATAACCCTGCTTCTCTCTAGAAAGCAGAAATATGATTTGACATCATTTCATGGCTTTACCAGCTGTACTTGTTTTACGATGGTTATAACAAGCTGCATGTGTAATTAGTAAGATAGATTTATTGTTCACTGTTAGATGTGCACAGTTGTAAAGGATATAAAATGGTGTTTGTGGTGTGGAAGTCTACTGCAGCACTTGGAATGCTGCTAACACTTCTAACAGCACCCTCTGAAAACCAAGCATGTGTTTCCAAGCAGGGATTTATTCAGACCCATGTTGTACAAGGTAATTGAAGCGGTTACTTTTCCCAGGGAATGTAATGAACAAGGCAGTCTGAGGTATACATGTGTAAGCTCAAACCTACTGCCTGCAAAAAAAATTGAAAGAATTAGGCAGGATCAGGAAACATAAACTTAAGCTGTGTAGATCTGCTATGTGGTCATGCTTAGCGTTGGGTAGGGACTGCAGTATGAATATGGAGAATTCCCTTAATGGGCTGGCTTTGTCCTAGCAGAAAACCTTCAGTGCCTTCATCTGCTGTCTCCTGCACAAGGTTAGAGGGTGTGGGGTTGGGGTCTGCTACATGGGGGCAGATGGTGGTGGACCAAGGGGTGTGCTGGACCCGGGGAGGTGAGAAGCCCTGCCAGTGCAATACCTGTGAGCTTTTGCTGATGGGCTGCCATAAAGGCAGAAGCTGCCATCTCCAGAGCCGCTCATGTGGGGATGAAGTGGGGTCAGGGAGTGGAGCTAGAAGGGGGTTATCAAAAGCACTCACCGGTGGCCGAGCTGTTCTGGTCGGGTGTGAGAGCAGAGTTAAGCCAAGACAGGGCACTCATGAGCATCAGCCTGCAAAAGGGGACCAGAGAGAGAGGAAAACAGGAAAATGGAAACTCGGGGGATTGTCTGCTTTGGAAGGCCTTTAAAGATACAAAAGGACAAACTTCTGTTGGGTGTTTCTTTTATACAAATGTAAAGAATGATACAAACAGGAATATGCTTTTTTAATGACTTAAACACCTTTTCTATTAAGTTACAACGGGCTCCTTGAGAAACTTCTTTAGAAGGATTTTTTTGTAGTTCTTCGTTTGTTTCATCAGTATTAAATTCCTGAGGGCTTTCCTATAAGGGAGATGGTTGTGTTATAAAAGTATTACAGGCTAACGGCTTGATCCAAAGACAATCAGAGGCTTTGGTGGGCTTTGGAGCAGACCTTAAACCAAGCGGGGAATACGGCATACTCAGACAGGCTGCCCTGGGAACTGTTAAATAGTAACACAATTCAAAAATGTTTAAGTGTGCTGAACTATAAAGCACAAGTGAAGCGGTGAACCAGAGGTTAGTAGAGTTTCAGCATCTCTTTCTTGAACAGGAAGTGTTAATCTCAAAGTAAATTAAGTATTAAGGCCTAAAATTCCTATTTTTGTCCATAATTGATCATAAAAGATTCATGTGCCTGTAATTAGACATGCACATGTTTTGAATTAAATCTCACAGATGGAGGTCTTCGTTCTTTTTGTCTTCCTCCAGAAAAGGTATCGGTTTATATGATCTTCACCATTCCCTTGACCAACATTATTGTCATCATCCTGTCTGCTGCACTGGTAGAGCTGCTGCGCAGCCGCTCAAAGAATTCATCTATAAAGTTGATCAAGCTGAAGAATAACATCTCCTTCTGGGGTGGTTTTTCTGGGAAGAGGGGAGGAGGAACATCAACCCTAGCTTCAGAGATTTTGGTCTAAACTCCTGTGTTCTTTAGCTATAAAATCTCAAATGGTTCTGCATGTTGTCCCTTCCTTGATGATGGCGGCAATAGGGAACTGTCCGAAAAAATCTGATTTTCCAGGAAAAAAAAAAAGAGGGGAATAATTCATAAAAAGGATTTTTGATTGCAGTCATATTATTAATCATCAGTGCTTCAGTTTATGTTTTCTGACCTGATTTCATGTGAAGATTCTCTTTGTTTGGTTTCAGAGACAAACCTCTATGGTCCTTGCCATAGGTATGGGCTCCTCAGAGTATGGACAGTTCATCTCAGGTGTTTAGAGAATAATTGGCTGGCAGCATTAATAAAAGTTAAAACACAAAATTTACTCAGGGTTGAAGCACAAATGAATAGCTTAGCTTAGGTTGCGCCTTCTTTATCTCTTCTGCCCAAACTCTTTGCTCTGTGTATTACACAGTCATCAGACCTTTGGTCTTAATGTCTTTCCCATACGGTCACTGCAGTATAACCTTTGTAGTGGCAGTCAGAGGGGCCTGCAAATTCTCGTCTCCTTTTACTTTCTTGCCTGTGGTTGAATAGACGCATACCTGCGCAAACAGACATCTTAAGTGATGGGACCAGCAAAGCTGTCAAACCGGAGGAAATCTCTCCACCCTTTCGTTTCTCAGCAGGAGGCCCTGTGACAAAGAAAAGTCAGGGGGAAAAAAGTTCCATAGCCAGTTAACCCTGGATATTATGTTCAGGAGGATTTAGAAACCTGTTCCGCAGGCTTCTGATCACTGTATGGGTGCAGAATATTTACCATGTACCTAGAGACCACAGCAGATGTAGACCATCATTATAGCTTGAAGTACTGTCCACCCAGCCCTTTTAATCCCTTCAGGCACATATAATAGAGCTCCCATGGAACAGGAAGGAAGGTGGCTGCAGTCTTTACTATGTCTGCAAAGATCTGCCCACCAAATCGCTGACTAAACATAATGGGAAAAACGGGTCAAAATCTGTAACAGTGCTGCTGGGGTTTCACATGAGTTAGGTAAAAGTCAAGGGGCTTTGGCCATTTGTTTGAAGCAGCTAGGCGCAATACAGAAAGACTCTTTTGGTGGTATTAATTCAGACACAATAAAAAGAGATTGCAAGCGCTCCTTTGCCAAAAAAAATCATGAGTCTATTCCCCTTTCCCCAGCTGAGATATTTGCAGGCTTGTTCCATAATGTGTATTGTCAAAGCATTAAAAAGAAAATTCTGCGTTTCCTTCAGTCCAAGAAATTTTAAGTATTACATTGCAGATTGATTCTTACACTTTTTGAAGGACTAGTATCAAGAAAAAGGGGGGCACTGGGTGCATTGTTTCCCCTAGCTGAGGGGTATGTGTGAAGCTAATACCTCTTCTTAGTATTTTGTATTGATCCTAGAATGCGTATTCTTGTAATGTGTTGGTACACTGCTTAGAATTTTAGTGTCAAAATGAATTGTGAATAAAGTAAAATCTGGAGTTAAAATTCATCTTTAAGTGCAAGTTACTCTGAAATCCTGGAATCAAATGGAAGGGATTTTATTCTAACAGTCTTGAGAAACTGAAGAAATAGGACAGTCTAAATTCCTGAATTGTGTTGGATCTTCATCAGTACTTTGATGATGTCTGCTGGTACCTGGGAGTTGCAGTCTATAAAATTGCCTGGCAATTTCTGAGATTGTTCAGCATCTTGAATTGGCTCGAATTAAGAAAAACTTACTGCAGAAAATAATAGAGCCGATTATGTCTCAGTTTTAAATCAGCATCATGCAAAGTCATGTTCTAGATTTTAGTCAGCCTTAACTGACAGGTGTTTAGGTTGCCTGTATTACACTGTGTCCCTGTGAGCCTGCATTATGTGGTGGCTTTGCCTGGGGTGGCCACTCTGGCCGCTTTCAGTGGGGATTCGCAGTTTGCCTCATAGTTGCTTGGTTAATGTAGAGGCTGGATTGATGTAGAGGCTGTTAGTCCATGATAGCCATATTTTTTTTTCATTGCTTTTGCATTTTTTTGCATCATGTTGCAAGTGGCAACATGAGATTTGTCCAAGTTGTAAGCGGACGGGTATCAGTGAGGTAGCAAAAGGGCATGCGCTCACTTTTCCAGCCTGTGTGAACATGGGCTCTGCCTCTCTGCTGAGGGACTTGGAGTGGCACAGGTATGTGAAGGACTGGGAGAGGGTCCTCCAACGATAGTGGGGCCTCAAGACCTTCTGGACAGAGTAGCTAAAGTTCCTGCTTTGCCCAGTTGAGGACAGGACATAAACATTTCAAGCAAGTGTCGTAGCTGTTCTGTGTTGTCTGTCTGTAAACTGGACTGTCTTGTTCTCACCAGAAATTATGCTGTGGATCTAAGAAACCTTATTCTTCAAAAGTTTCACTAGCAGTTACGTGTTCTTACAAAAAGTTTTCCTTTAAGTGAATTATAATTTCCAATTTAAAAAAAAAAAGTCATTGAAAAGTTCCTGCTTGGCTGTACTTGAGATCCTTGTAAACCCCCCCCCCACACACACATTTTCATTGAATGCTTCAAGTAGCTTGTGCTTTTCCCTGCTTTGTTCTCTCACAGGACCCTAAAGCCAGGACCTGATTGAAACACCATAGGGATTTAATCAAATCTGATGGTGATTCATGCTTCTAATGGCCGAATCTGTCCTTTACTGCTTTACAAACTGAGAAGGAATAAAACCCCATTTTATTGCTCGGCTGTTAAAAACTATTTGTAGAAGTTGCTAAGGTTCAAATCAAAAGCGCCCTCCCTTGAGAACTATTAGTTAATTCTAAGTGCCATGGCGTCGCTTTTTTTTCTTCTTCTCTTGCTTGAGATATGGCCTTATATCACTGCTGCTGTTCAAACATCTGAGAGTTTTCCATTCCTTTGACAAACATGAGCCAAAGTGCTTAAGGACATCTGTTTATTTTATTTCTTTAATGAGAAAACCTTCCAATTTCTTACTGGCTCAGCTGTGTTTATTTACATTTTGTTAGTCATATGTGTGGGGCACCTTGGGATGTTAAAAACCTGCAGAGGCCTATGTTGAGGGCTGCTAGCAGGCATCCTGGTCAGAAAGGCAGAATAAGCCCTTCCTAAGGAAAACACAGTCCTTGGAACTCCATAAAATAGATTTTCAAAACAAATAGAGCCTAATTCACTCAGTAGATTATGGATTAAGTCAAGATGAATACAATTTGAAAAGGATTTTCTGAGGAAGTTGGAGATTTTTTTACCCACTGGAGGCTAAACCTTGTATTTAATGCCTTTTTAAGTTAAATTAAAAAAGCATTCAATCACTGCAGGTAATAAAAAAGTCTGTTACTTTAGACATGCTGCTATATCAATTATTAGTTCATTATTGGAGAGAAGGGAGTAAATAATTCCAGCCGTTTGATTATTTCAAATGTGTATTTTGGGAGCAAACATCTGTGTTTGTCATCTGTACTGGTTGATGAGAAGCAGCAGCAGAAACAGCAAAACCAGATCCACAACAGCTTAGACGGTGGGCGTGGGAGATGCTCTGAGCTCCTGTAGACGTAACCTCATGTACTAGAGCTTAGGTGAGCAGAGAGTTTTCTAAGCAAAGTGCACGTGTGGCATTTGGAAGTATTAAAGGATTATTTTTGACATAAAATACATATCAGAAACAATGCTGGATTTTCAAACAAGGGCAAGTAAAGGGAACCTGCTTTCCAGTGTTGCTGAATCGTGACTTGATTTTAAGGGAAAAATAGTTTAAAAAACCTAAAGGGACATAACTTCTGTTAGGAAGTTGCATGTGCAAAATACGCAGTTGTGCTGAGGATTACACACAGTGTTGCGTTTCTTCCAAGCTTTCCAGGAGTTCTGTGTCTTTCACAGAGCCATCAAGGGCTTACATATAGAAATACAGTGGTTTTCCTTTGAGGAGGGGAAAGGAATGAAGACGTATTTGGTTTAAATTCTTTTAAGATTTATGCCCTCTATAGTAAAAAAGAAATTATTTGTAGCTTTTTGGTCATGAACTTTTTGTATCACTAAATAAAAATAATTTCCATTTGTTCTTAAGCATCATGGTCCAGCTTTTAACCTGTATTTAAGTACAGCGTTCTCACAGGACTTGAATCCATTTCAGAACTCACGGGTTCAGACACTGGATAAATTCATGTAGTCATTACTGCTTGTCTCTAAGCATAGTTCATTTAGAGGGGGAGGAGAACCTTTTCAACCTCCATGTGCTTTTGAATGTGAGGATTTAGTGACTGACATGCCCATTTGCTTATCGGAATAATTTCCAAGGTGTAGCCCCCAACCATTTCTGAACAGATACGTGCCAGTAAAAAGAGAATCCTTCAAAAAATGATAAGCAAAACTTAGGAAGTACCTTTCAAGTCACAATAAGGGTGAATATGAAGAGGTGTCTGAAGAAAACGGGTTAAATTATATTTGCTTCTATCTAGCATGGACTTTTCACAAGGTTACACCATGATCACTGTAGGCATTATTCATTTACATTAGGTAGACTGTCTAATAAACCTGGATATATTGATGTTTAGATAAACCATATGTCATTTTGGGAGAAAAAAAGTTTAGAGCCTGAAAAGCTGAGTGATTCTATTTGAAAAAGAGCAATCCTTTTTTAAAAAGTCTCAAGTGTAGTCACTTAAGTAAGTCACTTCTGAAAATGGGTTTCAGCTCCTGAGGTACTTTGGTTACTTAACTTTTCTCTGAAATACCCACTCTCTCACTTGAAAAGCTCTGAGAAGCTAGGTCTACCTGTAGCCTGTGTCTATTAAAAAGATAAAATTGCAAGCTAAGGTACTTAAGTGTAGTAAAACGGCTAAATGTGTTCACTTCCTCAAAAAGACGTGGACCTCCTTGAACTAGAACTGCTGCACATAGTTATTTCCCATTATTATGGGAAGGCCTTGTTCATGTCTGAAATTCTGATGAAGGTATAAAATGTTACAACCAAAGAATGATTATTCTCACAGGCTCTTTCTGTTCAAACATGTTGCCCAGGCGTTTTTATCTTCACTTTTTTTAATACTACCACTACTATTATTATTATTGTTATTGTTATCATCATCATCATCATTATTCTGCAACCAAGCTGGTCCATTTTCCAGGAGTTTCCAAGTAATTACACCCAATTAAAACTATTAAATTCTTTCTTTTGGTGACAACTTCATTATTAACAGCTAACCACAAGGAGGAGATTTAACTTAGAAAGCCCTTGATTGTATACTAATCCATCTCTCACCTCTGGCTGACACCTGTGGCAGATAAACCCTATAGAATAGGAGTCTGATGAATACTCTTAATTAATACTTTCTTCCTTGTAGAAAAGTAATTATTTGCTCACGGCATAAACAGGTATTTGGCAGGGATTTAAAGAGACTGATTAGTTTTAAATACCAGGGCTTTATTTTGTGTTTTTTAAAGCTGGGGGGGCAGGTCTGAATCCAAGATCCACACTCAGAATGACTTTGTCCTAACATTTTGAATGTCGGGTTAATTGGCACATTGCTGAATAGAAGCAGAGTCAGACAACAAGCTGATTTGTTATCCGTCTCAAAGGAGCCAGCTTTGCCCCTTTGCTAATGGCGTGCAAGTCTGAACAGGGTACCTGTAAGGCAGAGCCTTGGAATGGGCTTTGGAGCCAGGATCGGAGGCGAGAGTGCCTTGCACTTGAGAGATTGCCAGAGATAAGTCTGCTTTTCTCTTCCTTTCAAAATGACAGTGTACAAGAGGGGAGAGCTGGCTGTGGACATCCAGCCAACTGGATTACTAGTAGCTGCAGGTGTTAACAAATACATGTCTTTTTAATGCATACTCTAGGGCAAGCATAAGCAGTTTATGAAAAATCAATCACTGGTTCAGGAGAGCAGTGGTAAGAAGGTTTTAATACAGAGTCCTTTGGAAGGATGCTGACAGCGCCGTTTGAAGTGTGACTGCAACACATGTGAGCTTTTGTATAGTTATGCCAGTGCCTTTCGTAGCGAAGATGGGGCAGGCAATGCAGGCTTCTGTGTGGGTCGACTCCTGAAAAACGGTCTGGGGACCTACATAGTGCATGCTGCAACATACTTGCAGCTATTTGTACCCACCTTCGATAACTTAATTTGGGTATGCCTACACATTCTGTGTTCCCTTTGCTTTGCTAAAATACAGACTAGTGGGAGTGGGCGTGAGCAGACCTAATGTCCCACTTTAACCCACTGCGGTAGTAGGGAAATACTTGTTCTTTTCTTATCTCCAGTTTTTGTGGAAATCGTCTACAAGCAAAGACAGGCTGAAGGCTGTTCAGCAAGCTCCTTTTAGTGGTCTTCTGTCATCCCGTTACTCAAAATGAGGGGAGAAAATAAAAACAGAAACAAATTCATTTTAGGCACGGTGTTATTAGCTTGGAGGATGTAATTGAACTCAAATTGTGATTTTAAAATGCAGTTCACTTCAAATGTACAGAACTAGTTCAAGGATTAGCAACAGTGCATGCAACTAGCCAACATAAAAGCAACAGGCAAAGGAAATGTGTCAGCTCGTGCCATTGGGATATGAAAGAAAATGTTCCCCGTGGTGAATGGACACTTTTGTCTTCCTCTGCAGCACGTTCCACAGTCTTGTGTTGCCCATGTTTTTCTCTAGTGGGACTATCTGCTGAACAGGCAACAAAATTATCTCAAAACAAGCAGATATGGAGCTGGGGGTTGGCAGTGCCTCACTTCCAGTGGAAATCCTCTCATTCAGAAGGTGTGGCCATTGTCAGCAGTGGGCAATAGCCCACCAGTCCTTAGCGGAAAACCAATGCTGTGACAGAAACAGCAGAGATACATGTCCAAGGATGCTCTTCAGGACAAACATTTTTGATCCAAAATGTTAAAAAGGGGCTTATCTTAACTCTTTGTGTATTTTGATCCTCTATTGTTTATGAAGGAGTGGTAGGGAATGGGGGCATTTTATCTTTCAGTTCCCTTAAGATGTGCACTGAGCAGAAACGAGCAGCTGTGAAATTATTCCTCCTGTTCATTGAAAGCGTGAGTGAAGAGTGTATCGAGGAGGGGGAATATCAAGCTCTGAGAATGAATACTTCAAAATGACCACTGCTCCCTTGGTACTTGTTTCCACTAGCCGATGGGAAGAAGCCTGTTAAAGCTGTGTGTTGGAGGGTCGGGAGTGCCTTGTCTCTCATGTCCAGGCACCAGAGGGACGCACCAAAAGTAATTTGTGGTGCTGTGTAATTTCGACCCTGAAGGAAGCTCCAACAGTGGTGCATGGCAGAGGTGAGGCATGTAGAGATACTCTGTGGTGCTGGAGGTTTTATTTGCAGGAGTTTATTGCCTGTTTTCTATCCCTGCCTCTCATTGTCCTTGTTTGTGAAAGCATGACTCGTAGATTAGCAGAGGGGTTGGACCTTGCTCTTCTAAAGTTACTAAACAAGCACTCGAGGTTGAATTTTCAGATTAATCTGTTTTCACTGTAAAAAGTGGTTCCTGGAGGAGATTTGATTTCAGGCACTCGGTGGTCTGTTCTTCCTTGCGCTTTGTATGCGTTGGAAAATATTGGCTAGATCTGTTACTCTGGAAGCTTGTTCCCAGGACTCCAGGGTGCGCTTTTGCTACAGAAGGACATGTTGGCAGGGATCATCGGTGTGAATGCAGCAACTTTACATTGCTCTGCTAAATTTATACTACTCTAACATAGGCATGAGCAGTCCATCGGGGCATCCCCTGCAGCGTAGAGGTATCCGTTAGTGGTACAGGATTTCTATGCTTAGGAAGAGCTATCCAGCAAAATCTTCAAATAAATTTCGTAATTCTCTTTCAGATTATTTACACATTGTGTAGAGAATTTGGACAATGTGGTGATTGATGTGCCTATCTCATTTTGGCGCTCTCTTGTCAGTCTGATTCTCCTGGTTTTTCGTACTTGAATTGAAAACTGTAGCGACTGTGTCTTTCCTCTATGTGGATACAACCTCTGGCACAGTGGGGTTCAAGTCTGGGACTAGTGCTTCTAGATGCTACAGTAATGCAAATAAATAACTGCCAGTGGAACCCTGGCCTGGTGCCTCTAGACACCTATATCATACTGGGAGTGCTGATTTGCCTTTTAACTTTATCAGCCTCTTTAAGACTTGGAAACATGCCTTGCTATAGAGGAAATGTCCATACTGTGAAAGTAGTGATGCCAAATCATTTCCCCAAACGACTTCCCCTCTGGGTGGTAAAGTGCATTTTTCTGGTTTATTTTCATTCCATCATACTCTCTATCTCAAGAGAAAGATTTTTTTTCCTCTCATCTACAGTTTAATTTCCATATTGTTTAGTTTAAGAGAAGGTAACTTCATACACTGTGGAAATGTTTCCTACTCCCCATTAGTGATTAATACCAATAAAGCTAAAGACAAAACTTAGAGGATAAATGACAGATATCAACCAATGAGATTTCCTGAAAGAGTTTTAAAGGCTAATGATCCTTGAAATGTATAAAAATAAATTGCTTCATTAAAAACTATTTTACAAAATAATTTCTTCCTAGCAGCATATTTTCTTCAAAACAGTTCCCCCGTGTAACTACACCTGGGTAGTAAAATTTGATTCAGTGCTGTTTGCATGGGGCCACAGTCAGATGCCCTGATTACTCCTGTGTCCCTGTGCCTCATCAGGGGAGCAGGTTTGGGGCTTAAAAATTAGAGACATGTTCAAGGCAAGTCTGTTGAAGTTTACTTTTTGCCCAGAGGAGAAAGTGCCCTTCTTTCTGGGACAGCAACAAACATGTTTAAACGTGAGCGCCAGAGCTTTTCTTTAGATTGGGCACAATGCTTGTGAGTCACACACATGGCTGAAACCACAGCCATTCTGCTCTAATTAAAGAGAACTACACCAAGAATGCGTAATAATTAGGTTAGTGTGTAATACACCATCCATGTCAACAGCATCTGCCGCAAAGGTTGATTGAAATGTACTCATCCTCCAAACATTGCGCTCCCTGTTAGAGTTGCTCAGCTAATTCATTTCTGTCCTGTCATACAATAACATGACTCCACAGAAATCTGCAGAAAATTAGGGGAAAGACTACATATAAATCTGCCCTGGTTTAGCAAGGCTTGTAACTTCAGTAGAGGAAAACCACCCACATAAACATAAAGATGAGAGGTCCCTGTCCTAATGAAGATGAATTACAAATAAAAGCCTGTTGTGGGAATGCTCTTTTTTTTAAAAATTTTTAAAGTTGTCTGTTGCTGGTTAGTTTGAACAGGCACAATGCTTTTGAGCTATGAGTGTTTATCAAATTAACCACAGATAATTTTTGCTTGGTTTTGAAGTATTTAATGAATAAGAAAATGTTCTGCTGGCAACCTTGTTTGCATCAGTGTGTTTCTATGCTTTTGCTGTGGGTTTAGGAACAAGGTCAGTTGTTTGAGGGTGGTTGACTTTAGGCACGAGAGACATGCAGAGATGATTGAGACTCATTTAACGTTGCAGTGCACCTGGCTGGGTGCAGCAGGTCACTTGGTGGTGTTTCAGAGTAGCAGATCCGCAGAGGCTGTGTCCGGTGCCACTGAGCGCTTTCAAGCAGTAAGCCAAGAGCTGTAGGAGCCCTGCGGCTGCTAGCCAGGGGCAGTTGGAGGACCAAGTAAATCTGCTGTGCACATGCAGTCAGCTGTTAACGTAGCCCTCCAAGCCAGAAAAAAGGGAAACGGCCCAGCCAAAAGTGTCGGTCGCTTCTGCCACACCGGATTCTCTGTGAGTGGCTTCTGTGCCCAAGCCCCGTCAGCTTGGGCTGATTTAGGGTTGCGCTTGCTGATTTAGCGAGGAAATGAAGTGACAACCCTCTCACAGGCAGTTGTGGTGTCTTGGCTGGGTAGCAAGGGGCAGGGAAAAAGATAAATTTTCTAAAATGAATCAACTAAAAGCACTACAGTAGAGCTGCAGGTAGTGTAGTCCTTCTCCAGGGGAATTTACTTAAGGTTTTGCCACTGATGTTGGTAGGAGCAGGATCTGGATGTGAGAAGGTTCACATGTGCTTAAGAACGCATGGAAGCCGTTTTAGAGCTGCTGTCATGTGCATTTTCACATTCTCTTAATTGTTAAAGACCTGTGTTTTAAAAATGCTGTGGGCAGCCAGAGCTTCTGCATCATGTCCGTCCCTTTTAGGAAGCAGTTTAATAATGCTGACCTTCTATCGCTGGTTGGAAGGACGAAGTCAGGGAATTATCTCCCTCTCTGTGCTCTCTTACTTGTAGCTATACCCTAACCGCTCACCAGTGATGCTATTGGAAATCAATTCTTGGTTTAACCTACTGAAGCAATTCTTATATAGTCTCAGGTGTTTAAAGGTTCTTGTCATATCATCTATTACAGCTTTTATTGGTCAAGGCGAGCTATAGACATCCTTCAAAGAGCAGAATTTGATTATCTAGGAGAGCAAAAGAAAGGATGGGAAAATCATGTTAAGATACGCTTGGGAAATAAAATGACTTTAATGAACATATCTTCAGAAACAGGAGTGCAGATCCTATGTTTGCTCCAAGATCTCCCACCCCCAAAGAAAAAGAAGAAAAAGAAAATCAAAATGAATGGAAAAAAACCCTTATTTTCCCTTAACAGGACACTACAACATCTGTGCGGATAGGTCTTATGATGGAAGAAATGATCTTCAACCTTGCAGATACACATCTGTTCTTTAATGACCTGGAGGTATGTAGCTGCTTATTTTATTTAACATCTCTCTTTCTAATCATTTGCATCTGGTCTACAAACTTGTTTTTCTGGCCAAGAAACTTTCATTTTTGACCCCAAAGAAGTGGGCCTTAGATGGCTTATTGGAAGCAACTGTGTCCCTTGGACATCTTCATTCTGTTAAGGAATTTTTTTTCTAAATACACAGTAACAATGATGGCTTTTGGCAATTTTACTAAATCTAATAATGAGGACATTGCTGCTGCTTCTCCTGAAATTTGCTATTTAATAATTTTATTAAGCAAAATTAGCATAGATCCTATGGGGCAGGTAGCAATTAGCTATGAGCCAATGCAGAGGTTTTAAAAATGGTCTGTGTTTTTGAGGAAGCTCTGTTTGCACACACAGACAGAGCAGGAGGTCTGCTCAAGCTCAGGCACGCTGCAGGATGAAACTACGGGAGTTTCAACATAAAAAGCCAAGAGGAAAAATCCTTCCTGTTTGTGGCATAGTTAGATCTGACCATGCCTTATACAAAGCAAAAATCCTTTTGGGGGGGCTGTGTGTGTATATATATATATATGATATGTGTATGTGTATATATGTGTGGATGTGTTTATATAGGTACACCTATGTATGGTAAAATTCAAGCAAAGTGATACTAGCAGAGTTCTGTCACCAGCTGAGAAACAGCTGTACAGCACTGATGAAAAGTTATTTGCATTTGCAATCAGTAGAAATAGTCTGAATGAGTCACATATGAAGTGAGTAAGATATGGGCACCTTGGAGTCAGAGTACTACTTGGAGGTGTTTGGCCAGAAAAAAAATCTGGTGTCTGTCCCTTGGGAAGACTTCTATAGTCTTTTTCTTCACTTGAAAAAGGAAGAATTTGTTTCTGTGCCAGATGAAATGAGAGAACTTTTTCTGTGCCTGGTGAGTTCACCGAGAACTTGTGGTTCCTTCATTGCTTAATTGCACTGGGGTTCTCTGCATTACAGGAGGTATATCCGTTCCTGCCACCTGTCTCCTTACAATCTGAGGTTTAACTTGTTGAGAATTTTCATTTCCTTTCAAAGACAAGTAGTTGGTAGCACCTGAACTGACAGATTTTTTCCTCTTTCAGCTTTTTTCAAAGACAGAGTTGGTGATGAGGGTACAGAAAGTGCAAAGTGAAAAAAGTCCTCCTCTTAAGGGAAAAAAAAAAGAAGTGAGAGCTGCTATTCGGGAGTGCAGGGTGCTATATAAATAGTGATAATATTTAATACACAACGAGCACTTTTCACCTATCGGATCTCAACATGTGGTGCAACAAAGCTCCATGTCCTGCACAAATCCACCTTCCAGAAACCCTCTGCCTATCCAGACTTTTGCAAGAATATAAGTTGGCAAATCATTTTAAAAAAAGTTTTCTCCTTGCTTCACTTACTGCTGTAAAACATGAAATGAAGTAGCAAATTGTTTGGCCTCTATCAAATTCTGCACATTTATCTATAAGTAACAGCTTTGGCTGCTAGAAGCAGAGCCCTTAGGTCAGTTTTCTGACCTAAGTTTCACGTTGTCTCTCAAGTTCTTCATCAGCCACTACGGTAGAGTAAAGCTTTTAATTATAAAAAGTTAACATGTTGTGTTTCTTTTCTTTTGTGGTTTCTAGACATTAAGGAAGCAAAAGCTAAACAAAAATCCCTCAGATATAGGGCTTTCTCATTGCACAAGGATTATGTAACTGAGTAAGAACTAGTCCAATGAAGAGCTAAAGTTTAGCACTGTGTCTCCAAATAGAAATCAAAGCATTCTGCAAAATACCTGGGCTGCGTCTCCAGCGCAGGAAGAGAGCCAGGTGCTACAGGACACATCTGTTCAGCGAAATATTAAGGGAAGTTGTCTCTAATAGCTTGGGCTGCAAAGATGATAAATAAAACCATTTATGTTACTAGTGCTATTTTGTTGCTGCAGGAGAAAAGAGAGGCAATTTTTTGCTGATTTCCCAAGCTATCTTACCAGCTTACCTGTTTTTACTAAAAAATGGAGAAACCAAGGTGGGCAGCTGAATGAGTCAATATAGCCTTAATGGACTTGCCAGAGGGTGTAAAGGACACCTAAAGGTGAGAACAACTTGCTGCTGTACCTGGATGGCTCAAAACCGTTAAAATTGTTAAAAACTTTTGAAAATAGAGCAGAAAGAAGCAAAGAGAAAGCACTGTGAGACAGTTTTGTCTTAGGTCCAGCACTAAGATAAAAACACTAAGCATTCTATATGATGGTGCGTGGCCCAGTTAGCTGGAAAGAGAAGAGCATTTTCTACGGAAAAATTTCAGTTTTTCCTTTTCACGCGCTTGATAAGTGAAACAAACCAAAGCTTTTTTCAAACCAAACCCAATTCAAGGTGGTTTGGTTTTAGATGAGGCTTTTCAATGAAAAAAACAAGGGATGAGGGAGAATTAAGACAACTAAATGTTCTTTCAAAAATTTCACTTTCCAAAAAAAGCCATTTCAGTTTGGAAGAATTTGTGACAACAGTGTCATCCATCTCTGCTTGTTAACCACCCTGCTCCTTCACTTAGGATGATAAATAAAAGTCAGGTTTGGTAGTCACAACGTTCTATTTAAGGATCATACATCACCAAGTGTTAGGCTTAAAAGAAATGCAGTGAATGATATTTTTTAAAAAGAAAATGGTAAAAAACAAGCACAGAAGCTGATTCAGTTCTAGACCCACAAACATTACCGTATACATTAGCACCATCATGTGGTGTAACACTGGCCTGTGCAAGACAAAATAAGCTAAAACTGCGTGGGGCTGAAACCATTTCTGATCATCTTCTGTGTTGGGGCAGGGTGAAAGAAGCTGTAACTGAGGAAGCAGTAGGATAGTTGCTCCATTCGAGACCAAAGCAAGAGTGCTCTTTCTAGATAAGGCTAAACATGGCAAAACTTTTCTCTGGCACAAATCCATAGCCAAGTTCAGGCATTTTGAGGGGCCCAGCAGACTGAACCAACCAGCGTATGGCTGGCGTTGGTCCTGATAGTGGAAGCAGGGGGAGAAGCGGAGGAAAAGTCACCCATCCTTGCCAGAGGGCAGGTTGGACAAGGAAACCAGTTACTATCTTGCTTTAGCGCAAGGGAGTGGTTTATTTTCGTGGCTGAAGTTTTCAGTGCTGTGCAGAGCATAAGGTGCTGCCAGAGTATAAAGCGCTTTTGAAGCATTCCATGGAAGTGCCTGATGAGGGTGAAACATTTGTCCGTAGATACAGCTAGGTTTGCACAGCACTTATTAGCATTTGTGTGATCTTCCTTAGTCTGGTGAGGATGTGATTTCACATCATAGCAAAAAACTGGCTTCAAAGTCTGAGTGAGAAGGCTGAACTGGAATACTCCGTTTTTTCTGTCAAAAAAAAAAATGATTCTGAGACACTTTTGTTAGCCAGGGCTTTATGTGTTTACAAGGTTTACCCAGAAGGGATTCAGGCAACTGTTTCCTGGATGCATTGTCTGGATGCATTTTTACTGGCAGGCTCAGGAGTGGGAATCTTGGATGTGTGAAAAGGCAAATCAGCAGATCATTCAGATAACCTGGTTCAACCCATCCTCTCTTAGTGCTGCAGCCTGGTAGAGAGGCCAGTTTCCCATTTGATTCACCCCAAATCTCAGGCTGTTTGGGTAGGAGGAGGCTGATCGCTGATCCTCAGGGCAGGTGGGTGGCTGGAGAAGCCTTAGACCAACACTTCTACCAAACACTTTTGTCTTTTTACAGAAACAGTTTCTCTGTCAGCAAGTTGACTCTTAAGTTGTACAACTTAGAGGCTGGTCTTTTTTCCAGCTGATCCAAGGCAGAGGAGGAGGTCGATGCTTGTTGAAGCTCAGCTTAGTGGTGTGCCTGCCCTGTAGCAAAGAATCAAGGCACCAAACCTTGACAAGGGCAGGCAGAGTGTTGCGTTTCCAGGGCGTGCAGTGACACAAGCATTGCCCCGTGCTGGGGGTTGTTAGCAACACAGTCCAGGTAAGCACAGCCTGTGTTGGCTGAGCCATGCATTGAAATCATGTTTCAATGGTTTTGCCACATTACCTCATCCACTCGTGCAGCACTTACGTGCCTGTCAATCACATCATCTCCGCTTGCAGTTGCAACAGTACAGGCAGATTAAATCCCTGTGCTCTGCAAGTATAAGCCATACAGGTTGTTGTGTATGAGGGGCTGTGATGACACCACAGAATGTATCAGCAAATATTAACAGGGAAGGTGTTCTCACTCTCTGTTCCCCTTCTGGGAAATCGGGGAGAAAAGGAGTTGCTCAAGGTTACAGATCAGAGTGAATTTAAAGTACAAATTCTGGGCTTTCCAGAGTTGTGCTTTTTCTCCTGATGCCTTTTGTTCACAGTGCAATGCTGGCTGGAGAATAGTGCCTGCCACCCTCAGTCACTCTGGAGATACTATTTTCTGTCACTCTGGAAAACAGGTATTAAGGACAGGGGGACTGACAAGGGGATGGGGAATTAAAAAACAAGGGGATTAGTGTGTTTACAAGTTACTGCCTTTCAAAGCCATCCCCCGAGGTTTTGTGTTCTGGGAACTGTTAACCCCTGGCTGGATGAGGGGTGCAAGCTCAACTGATCAGTGAATCCACAAGATGTCTGAAAATCTCTAACACAGTCCTGACACACAAGTAGACAACCTGTGCATTCACAAGTTCTTTTCATATGTGCGTGAGACGTACCTTGAGAGTGTTCAGAGGGAGTGTAAGCGAGAACAGAAGGAGCTTCCCCGTTCATCCTTGTATTTCACAAGGAGGCAGCAGAGGCTTTCTCTGAGCCTGTAGTACCGTTTCAAAGCTGCATTAGCTCAAGCTGCTTTACTGTGGGTACAAGGGTCTGGTCCCACCTGGAGGCAGGTTGTGTGGGTACAGACTGACCCAGAGATCTCACAACAGTAAAACCAGTTCAGTTCCCAGAGTTGCGAGGGTTGACTGAGGTCTTACACGTTTGCCCCAGTTCCAGGCTGTACGGGCCACACATCATATACCTCTGGGATCCTAGAGTATCGTTTTAAAAAGTCAGCAGATGTGAAAACTGGGATAGGCCCCCGTTGCAGACTTCCATTGAACAATCAGGACCTTCTTTTCAGCAGCCCAGATATCCTGCCTTGATTCCCTACTCACTAAGATTTCAAGGAAATTCTGCAAGAATGAAAAATTAGTCTCGTAACCAAGTAGTAAAACATGGTCCGCATTCTTGTGTTAACCAGCTTCCCTGTGTTTCACCCAGTAACACGATAGGCTCAGCCGGCGGACTATGAGGTAGCGTCTCACCAAGTGTCATGGTATTTTATTAAGTTAGAAATGTGATAGCTACTGTTGTCACACTTCAGTGTACAGAACAATTTATTCACAAATGAGAAAAACAGATCCCTCCACAAATACCTTTCCCCTGACTTAATGCCCTGCATCACACAACTGAAGTGGATGGTCTGCATCAATATTATCCCAGCATGGCTCACAACAGCTCTTGCGAGGGGGGGCTTAAAAAATGGTGGGGGTGGAGGGGGGAGAGAGGTGTCAGCAGAGATCTGCTATTCAGCTGCTTGGCTCCAACAATATACAGAAATATATGCCCTAGTGGTAGGTTGATAAGAGTACTGACAAGACAAGGTAAAATCATGTGTCTTTTTGAGAATAAATGCTGCAGAAAATCTCATGATTATGGACAAGAACTGTCTGTGACATTTTGCTGTTGATAGCAAGTTTGGTTACTTGTTTTGAGATTTTTTTTTTTTTTGAAAGGGGCTAGTTTAAAGTAATTCATAAAACTCCTAGCTGTGTAAGGAAGCTAAGACAAATTCAGTGGTTTACAGAACACTGAAGTGGTGAAGAAGTAACTGTACCTTGGTTAGCTGTGGTTGTTCTGACTTTGGAATCCTGTTGTACCAAGTGCTTTTACCTCTGTTGAAAAATCAACCAGAACAAAAGATAGCGTTCAGCTGGAAGGCTTTCTGTTTTGTTTTTAGCTGCAGGGGTCATGGAGAAAGGAGGTTTAAGGTGGTGGGAGAAACTTCCTGATTTTTCTCCTTTTAATCTTAATGCTAAAACTAGGAAAGAAACCAAAGAAATAACATTTCTCAAATTTTTGAGGCAGGGCCTCCACCATTCAAACAATGAAGGATTTGGGAAGATAAGATCTAGAGTACATACTCCATGCAGGCTGAGCTCCAAGTATATATTCTTGTTAAATTTCCTGTGCATAGATTTCCTCGTTACTGACACGCATTATTCCTTAACTCTGTCTGTGGCTGAGGCTATGAATCGGTGCCGCCTTCAGTGCTTCAGCCAGGCTTCCCTGCACATCAAAGGAGGCTCACTCCCCTCAGAACCAACTGGGAAAACACCAGCAGGATGAGCGCCTCTGGAAATTTCTTTGGGATAGATCTTCTCCCCTTGTAATTATGTGGGCATACACCTCCTGTCCAAAGCAGTATCCTTACGGGGGGAGAGGCTGCCAAATCTCTGCCTTATCATGCATAAAAAGTTTAAAAAACACAGTTTTCCCGGCTAAAACACAAGCATCTCCCTCCTGTCTGCATAGGAAGGAATTTCACTTACTGTATTATTCAGGAGCTGTTGTGTCCCTAGATAACAGCAGATCCCACACGCTCTGTCTGTTCGTATTCTGTGCAAGTGCTACGTGATACTTGTTCCTAACAATTAACTGGCTAGACTATGCCAGACAGGACTAGCAAGATTTTGTCTCCTTAATATTACCCTTAAAGTGATTTTTCATTACATTCTTTGAAAATTTTTTTCAAAGCATTTACTTACTGCTGTTTTCTTTTTTTTTTTCGTACACTTCTCAGGACTGTGACCAGATCCACATAGACGATGTATCATCAGATGATAATGGTCAGGATCTAAGGTACGGGATCGCCAGGGTGGAAGCTGCAGGTCAGGTAGTCCTCGGCTGTTTGAAAATAGCAGGGGCCTGGTCAGTGATGTAAAATAACATTGTCATCCGTGTGCCCTCTCCACTCCCTGGCTCCATGCTGTCTGCTTTTATTAAACACACAGAAGCATCGAGTCCCCTTTCTCACATTAATATGCCTGTGCCTCCTGTCATGCCCTGACTGTACTGAGATTTCAACCATTCTGGGAAATATATCTGAAATGAGGCTGAACTCCTGTCAGGCTACACCAGTTTCTGATTTGATCAGGCCAACCAGCTGGCACAGGTGTGGCCAAAACGCTTCAAAACCAGATTGAAAGGTTTCCCAGTGCCCAGTCTGTAATGAATGGGATTAGTAGTGAGGATTGTGGACCTTGCTATGCCAGAGCCTCGTTACTGGTAGAAACTTGTACCAAAACAGCTATGAACATTATTATTACCTGTTTAAGTTAGATCATCATGTGCATGATTATCAGCATATCTTGAATCCTCTGAAAAGCCCCTGCCTGAGTGATTTCAGTTGTTTCAAAAATACTTCTCAGCTGCTTGTGGTTTGTATATATGGGAAATGAAGCTGAGCTGACTGAAGTATGTTAAGTGTGTTAAACTCATGTCTGGATGCTCTGATACAGAAATACAGTGGCATCAGGGCTTTCTAGAAGGGGAAATTACTGTGCAATAAGTCAGGGTGTGAACACACAAGCACTTGCTACTCCCCCAGTGAGGTGTCGGAAGCACTACAAGCTGGGGTGACTTCAGGCTGCAGCCGAGAAGAGCAGGTCTGTGTCACTGAGCCTTTCTGTCCCTTCCCTTGCTCTGGTTCAGGCTGGGTTTGTCCAAATTCGCTGGGTCTGTCACCTGATCCAGCCAGCTGTGCCCCATGAGCTGCGGCTGCCCTCTTCTATCTCGGCTCAATCTGAAATCTGCTCAAACCGTGAAACCCATCCTGATGCTGTCGTCTGGCAAACATTTAAGATGACATGAGCTGGTACTGCCTCCTTCCGTGCCCCCTCTTTCAGGGAAACTGTCTGGTTAAAGTGTTTGTGGAACTGTCACTTGCCCCAGTTCATTGTGGTAATTGCTCTAGAGTTGCTTTGAAATACTAACTCAGTTAAAAAAATAAAAAAACAAAACAAAAAAACCCCACCTTTACACGTTGCAGGCAGTTAAGGCTCCTTTAGTTAATTTCTTTAGTTTTTTTCTTGATCTAATGTGTATTCAGAGCCTGCGTAGAAATACAGCCAAGCAGTCAGAAAGGTAACCTCAGAATTTTCTCCTTTAGGATTTGAGTATTTCTGCAGTTACCTTAGCAGCCTGGATGAGAGGCAGGTGAGGAGTTTCACTGACCTGAGGACAGTTAGATGTTGTCCAGAGAACCTCAGAACTGGCAGGGAGTGATAAGTAACCTGCATTGTATTTACAGCAAGAACATTTTTTAAATCTGTGCTAATAACTGCGCTAGAGATGAGCTCCAGGTCTGTACAGTGTGTCCTGTGTACATCTCTGTTACCACTTGTCTCCACGTTTCTTTTCAATTGTTCCCACTTCTTGCTGTCACTGCATAGACTGAATTATACTGACCTCTCCCCTTCCCTCGTCCCTTTCCCAGCACATATAACTTCTCTGCAGATGGCTTTCACAGTTCAACTGCCAGTGCAAATCTGTGTCTGGGCTCAGGCGTTCATGGGGGAGTAGACTGGATGAGGAAATTGGCATTCCGCTACCGTCGGGTGAAAGAGATGTACAACACCTACAAAAACAATGTAGGGGGTAAGTGTCTGTGGCCGGGCAACAAGCGTGCCTTTCATCTTCCCAATACTTCTGACCCTGCTGGGGACATCTATGGAGGAGGAGTGGAGAGCATTGTGATAAGAATACTTCACACTGAGCTGAGCAAGTGTGTCAGCACTCATCCTTAAATAAGGTTCTGTACAGGATTTGCAGGAGATAGGCTAAAATACCTGGTTTAGTGGTTGGAGAAGGACTCAAGTCTGAGAGTCAGGCTTTATTTTGTAATTTCTTTGGCAGGAAAGCAACCCTCTCGTTTTTCCAAAATGTGTAATAAGCAGGCAAACAGTTCAAAACTAAATGTGCTCTTTTTTTTCTGTAGAACATACGGCTGTTCTCTGTCCGAAGGCATTCTTGCATCCTAGCTACTTGTTTTTAACTCCCACAGAACAATACCACCAGATAACCAGGATGTCCTGGGTTCCTTCATCTCAGCTAGTTCCAGACAGTACTTCCAATAGGCTGCTGTGCTTATCTTTTAGGGCATCAGTGCCAGGTCTCTGACTAGAAAGAGAAAGAAGCAAAACTCCGAGTATTGCCACTTTTTTGGTTTTTTCCCCAGTTGGAGCAATAGCCTACCTGCCTGTACTGGAAATGGTGCATGGCTTTTCAGGAGAAACAAAACCATCCTGACTTCAGGTGTCTCTCAGCTCAGGCCGCTACCAGCTATACACAACAGCTCTTTGGTCCTCTTGCTCACTTCCTATGCCAGCTTTATGTTAACTCCAAGAAGGGCATTTTCCTGAGGTCCCACAGCATACCGTTCCGCTGGAAAGGAGGGAAGCTGAGCTGCAGTAGGGCAGGAGTGTGCTGCAGGCAGGTCTCGTGGACCTCAAGGCAGAGCCTTGGAGTGACGTGGCAGTGGGCAGAGGGAAGCAGCCTGCACCACAGGAGAGACAGGTGGGAGAGACAGGGAACACAGCGAGGGCCCTGTGGCGTTCTGCGAGCACAGCCGCGCAGCTCCCTTTCTCTGCTTCTGCAAAGATGCTTTCTCTGCTTCCAGGTTTAATAGGAGCTCCTAAGAGGGAAACCTGGCTGCAGTTAAGAGCAGAACTTGAAGCGCTGACTGATCTCTGGCTCACACATGCTCTGAAGGCGCTGAATTTGATACATTCACGGTAAGAACAGCTTGAAGAATTGCCTACAGGCTTGATCCAGGATCTCCTTTGCTTCCCCTTCCCCCCTCCTCTCTCTGCACAACCCCCCCACCCCCCTCCCCCAACCAAATCGAGACACATTTATAGGACTTTGCTGGCCAAACCTGTGGGAGGCCAGTCTGCACATGTTTGCCAGACTTGTATTATCACGGGTTGGGGTAAGCTTGAGATGATGAACTGAGCAACAGAAAAACCAGTCCTTTTTCTCGCCTTTCCTTGGCTACCTCATCTGTGGCACGCTTTTCGCGGGAGCAGATTTACAAAAGATTGGAAAAAGGAGAAAAGGGCCCTTCTGTCCCTGAACATGTTCGCTCAAAGAGCCCAGCATAGACATGACTACATGGTATTTAAATTCCTGCAACATAGATCCTGGCATGCATGCAGTAAGGCTGCGTCACTGCTGCTGGTTTGTTCTATGGTTTTTTCATTCTACTAAGTTGATAAATAGACATTACCAGTACTCACGTTATCTGCCTCTGGCTGCATTATCTCCCAACGGCTTGGGAACTTCCAGTCTAGAGTAAAAGACAGAAACAGGTTGCCACTTTACTGACTTGTGTTTTCTAGGCCTAACTGTGTGAATGTGTTGGTCACCACAACTCAGCTTATACCAGCTCTTGCTAAAGTGCTTCTCTATGGACTGGGCACTG
Organism: Chionis minor; assembly: GCA_013398295.1. Classification (NCBI taxonomy): domain Eukaryota; kingdom Metazoa; phylum Chordata; class Aves; order Charadriiformes; family Chionidae; genus Chionis; species Chionis minor. The sequence continues at coordinate 821,717 of VZSF01004402.1, forward strand.
TCTTCCCCATCGAAAACATTTATAGTGCAACAAAAACAGGTAAGAGCAAGCTAACTTAGGCCTCACTGAAGACAGATTGAAGTTTTATCCCTAAGTCAGGCACATCCGATTCAACCTGATGGCAACAAGCAATGTATGAGATTTATTTTAGCTCCCTGTTTACAGCCTCTCTAATTCCCATCCGGACTGCCCACGCTTAAGCTGGTCCAAACTGAAAAAAAAAATTTAAAAAAAAAAAATCAAACTCTTCCCAAGTGTCTCCATGGAGGAGTGAGCCTGAAAATTACCCACCCTATGGAGCATCTATGTGGGATGTTGAACTGGGCCCAACTAGGAGAAAGGCAGTCTGGTTGGACCTGTTACGTACAGAAACACTGTTTGAATCCTCTTATTCTTGCAGAGGGGTCAAGTGTGCTGAATGAGCTTTATGAAGCTGTGTAAGTAACACATACTGGTAGGGTTGGTTTGGGGCGTTTTTTTGTGTTCTGTCCTTTCTGGTTTAAGTGTTTGAACATCTGAGGTTTGTATTTTCTTGTTTTTACTGCAACCAGAACAAACAGAAGATGGCTCTCAAAACTGAATACCGGGAGTGTCACATCAGTCTGCCAACTGCCGGTCTAAGCAGTGCATCAAAGTCACAAAGCTTACAGAAAACTGGCAGCGTTTGAAGTCCTTGGCTGATCACGAAAAAAATAGTAGCTGACGTGAGATGGAGAGAATCCATCTCAGATGAAGATTCACTTAGGTTCTAATTTTAAAAGAAAACGAGGAATGTAGCAGCATGTTCATTTAGGTGCCAGCTGCAGCTCCAGTACCTGAATGTCAGCCGCTCCTGCCGTATGTATCCAGATAAAAAATTGTGTCTTCTCTTCTCTTGCTTAGGGAAAGAGAGCTGTTTTGAAAGAATAATGCAAAGGTTTGGAAGGAAAGCTGTGTACATTGTAATAGGAGACGGTGTTGAAGAGGAACAGGGAGCAAAAAAGGTACAGTTTGTGGATGCCGTGCTGGATTCTTCCAAGTTTTAATTTCAATGACCCTTTCTTTACTTAAGTGTTTAATGAAAATCTGTCCATTTGAAACAGTTCACAATTGGCTTCATTTCTTAATATGCAAAATACTCAACAACCTTATGAGAAATTACCTACTGTAAATCCCACACAGTGGCAGCTAGTGTAATTTTTCAGGTAGTTGCTGTGTCACATGTTCCAGGAATCATTCTTGCTTAATAAAGATGGCTTTAAGCACACGAGAAGGAAAACTCCTTGTGTGATCTCAGGTGGGCAAGCAGAGTGAATTTCTGATTTACACATGTTGCTTTTTTAAATTCCAAATTATTGGAATTGGTTTTGAATTACTCATTAGAATATGCATATACACATACATGCATTTATGACTCATTGAGCTCATAGGGTGTAAGGTCATTAGAGTGAATATCAGAGGGACTAGTACTGAGTTGGTGCCTTTATTAATGATTTACAGATCAATGTGATTAATTTCACTAGCAAGATTGGGAAGGCATACTGAATACAAGTGAGAACAGAAACTGCAAAAGCCGTAGGGTCAGGAATAACAAGCCCTTGGTAGCATTTCATGCTCATGGCAGAGACGTGACCCACTGACAAAAGTAGCATAGAATTAAATGGACTAACCTGTGCTTCCAGTTGAGTCCTCTAGTCATTACTGTCCACAGTCCACTCACTGGGAAACGAGAACGGGAGTTTTAGGGACCAGTTGAAGACGCAACCCCAGAGCTTGGAAGAGATAAAAGCAAAATTGGAGAAGACCAAAGCCCACGTTGTGCTTTCAGTGATTTGGGGGGTGTGTGAAGATTTAGAGATCCAGCAAGGAATACCTTCTGCCATATACAAGGGATATCAGTGTATTAGAGAAGCCAGGAGTGGTGCAAGCGTGGAGAACAACAACCAAAGACCTGAAGGAAAGCAGTCAGGTACATCAAGTGAATTGTACAACATGAGAATTAAACAGCTAAAGTTTTCATTTCCTAGTCTTTAGAACAGAAGCCTGTCTGGAAATTCCATTTATTTGGCTTTACAGGAACAGGAATACACTATTTTAATGGCAAGCATTTTTTGTAAGATGTCTTTGTGCAGCAGTTTGACCATGAGCCAGCAATGTGCCCTTGTGGCCAAGAAGGCCAATGGTATCCTGGGCTACTTTAAATAGAACGTGGCCATCAGGTGGAGGGAGGTCATCCTGCCCCTTTTTTCTGCCCTGGTGAGGCCACCTGTGGAGTTCTGTGTCCATTTACGGGCTGCCCAGTTCAAGAAAGACAAGGAACTACTGGAGAGAGTCCAGTGGAGGGCTACGAAGATGCTCAGGGGACTGGAGCATCTCTCTTAGGAGAAAGGCTGAGAGACCTGGGTCTGTGTAGCCTGGAGAAGAGGAGACAGAGGGGGGAACTCATCGATGCTGATCAATATCTAAAGGGCAGGTGGCAAGAGGATGGGGCCAGACTCTTTTCAGTGGTGCCCAGTGACAGCACGAGGGGCAATGGGCACAAATGAACACAGGAAATTCCATCTCAACATGAGGAAAAAATTCTTTACTTTGAGGGGGACAGAGCACTGGAACAGGCTGCCCAGAGAAGCTGCGGAGTCTCCTGCTCTGGAGATAATCAAAACCCACCTGGATGTGACCCTGTGCGACCCGCTCTAGGCGAACCTGCTTAGGCAGGATGGGTGGACTAGGTGATCTCCAGAGGCCCCTTCCAACCCCTGCCGTTCTGCGATGCTGAGATCCTGGGTCTTGTGCTCCTGGTGTGACTGCAGAAGTGCAGTTGAGCTGGATTTGCTTCAGGAGCATTGCACGTGAGTTGAGGTGCAGGAACTGACTGCCTGAGTCCCATCTTCAGCAAACTAGTTAATTTTTAATGGATACACAGATGATGTAGCTTGAGGCGCTATACAAAATACTCCTTCACAGGAACTGAGCTATACAGCTGAGCCTTGTACTGGAGGACCTGACATCTCATTCTGAATGAAGATCCTGCAAAGATTTTTCCAAGCAAATTTAAGCTCATTGGGGGCACAAGCCCCGGAACAAAGGGATCACAGCAAATAAGGTGATGGGCACATGTTCTAGCCCCAGAATTCTAGCTCAGGTTGTCTTCAAAGCGGCAGAAACCCTCTTGTTCATAGTGTATTTCCCCTGGCCAGTGGAAGCCATGATACCTGCCCCCGCCATGGAAAACTAGCTAGATCTGCAGCTGCTTCTCTTGGTCAGGAAGGGTTAAGGAGTTGTCAGAGAAGAGTCCAAAATGCATGAGTGGGAATGAAGTGATAATAGCCTGCTGCTTTTGACAGCCCAGTGCCATACTTCAAAGGTAGAGGGTCAGTGAACATGACTGCATCAAAGGCTGCCAGGGCTCTCCGGCTGTATGGAGAAGTGGGAAGGTTCAACAATCTTCTATAGCCAGGATTTCAAGAGCCCTCTTGCTTGTGTCTCCTGGCCTAAGCAGCTCTCCCATTAGTAGAACACATTCTTTGCTGGGCTGTCGCCTCCTTTGATTGATGACAATCATTAGTAAAGGCTTCTACACACCTGAGCTTTATACAAAAAAAGGGGGGGGAGGGCAGGCAGAGAGCCTTTCACTGTTTTGCCGACAGCACTGATAATATCTCCATTTTAGTGGGTCATTTTTCTTCACCTGTCTGATGAGTGATAAATCTGTAAATGCTGAACAACAGGAGTGGCTGGGAGGCCAAGTTTTCTTCTGGTTTAAGAAAGAAAAATAGATAATTTAATGGAAGGGGTTTAATAACAACCAGGGGAGGGGGAGGGAGAAGGAAATAACTTTTCCCCTTAAAGTGAAATTGCAGAGCAACGGGTTCCAGGGTGTGTTTGCTTGCTGTCTCTACACACTCTGATAAATAGCTTGAAGGAAACATTTGTTTACCGATAGGCAACATACCAGAGGGAAGCTTGAGTTGTATTTAAACATTAGAGGAGTGTAAATAGACACTTAGTAAAATAAACATCTGGAACCACTGGAGTTTTTTGCGTTTTTTACACAGGTAGGTACACTTGGAAAAGGAAGATCTCCATCAGAATCATCTATCTAGGAAGTATATATTCTCTAAAGCTTCGTCTAAGCTGTTTAAATGGAAGCAGCATGTTTACAGTTGAATTATTTACAGTGATATAATACTCAGAAATGTTATTCCCGTGCTGGAAGGGGAGTAAGCTCTGTCAGTGAAGGCTTTCTATACGTTTCGTACTGCATATGTATCACTCACTGTACAGAGACTGGTATTTTGGGAGGAAGCTAAGAAAATCACAGTCCCAAATGTTGTTATAAAACCTTAGCGCAGAAACAAGCCTGTGTCTTTGATTTAAAGTAAAACTGCTTTAACCGTTTTGGAGAAGGAACAAACCCAGCTCAAACCCCAGGCTCAGCAGAACATACCAAGAAAAGCTGTATTTAACACCTAAAAGCAAGTTAGAAGTATTTTGAGGTGATCTCTTTGCAGGCTCCCCCGGGGATCCCCGCTATGGCTAATGATGGCAGAGCGGTGTTACCGTGGTGCTTTCCGAGTACTGCTGGTACCTCACCAGATCACAGTTTCCATCGCGGGTCCCCTGCGCAATTGAACTGCACTTGTTTCACACCACTTAAAAAAGCTGATACTTCCTCCTCTTTCAGATACCGGTCTTGTTCTCCTAGAGTATAGTCACAATTTTCAAGAGATTAATCAGGCTATTTAAAGGCGTTACAGTAGGTGACAGGTAGTTGACCATTCCAGACTTGGGCCAGATGCTAAGATTTCACGTGAAACTGGCTGGTTAGAATTTGGACACTCATATACATAACTTCAGATTTGTCATATTGAATACAAATTTACAAAAATTACAAAATGACTAAAAAACAGGGAGGCAGGAGAAGAGTATACAACAGTCTCTCAAAAACAGGAATTAGTAAAGTTTTTTTGGGGACAGGTTGTCGCATAAGCCTGTTGCACCTTTCTCTGAGACAGCAGTGTTACTGCACAATGATACCCATTCTTACATTTACAGAAAATGCAGCATGACCTACTGTTCCAGTTAACTTGGAATTGTTAGAAAGCACTTTGACTCTGTGTGGTATTTCCTCCTTTTGTTACATTTTTATGAATTTTAGTAACTGCCTTTTATGATATAAATCGTTTACTTATCTGTGAAGCACTGACACCAGCTTTCACTAGTGGTGTTCACCTAAAATTGTTACTAGAAATACTGCAGTTCTAAAAACATTTGTAATTAATCCAGGAAAAAAAATAGAGGCAAGTAAAGTTGAGTAGCTAGTACCTTCAGAAAGTCAGCCTGCATTCTCCATCATCTCTGAAGCAGGACACCCCTAAATTGTAGAGGATCTGTCTTCCTCTCTGCACGGGAGAAACACACCGGCAACTAGGCACTTCCCACTCCTGCCTTTCTTTCTAAGATGAGCCTTCTTGCCTGTGACACCGTGACAGCCTGGTGGCCCCAGTACAAAGCTCTCTTCCTGAGGGTGCAAGCTAAGAAAGTTGTTTTGATCTCATTATTAAACAAAAACCAAAAAATACCCTCTTTTGGTTTCACTCTAGCACAACATGCCATTCTGGAGAATCTCTTGTCACGCTGACCTGGAAGCTCTTCGGCACGCCTTGGAACTTGAATATTTGTAGCAGACCCCAACATCTTAGCACTGTGAGGGCTTCACTCAAACTGTTACATCGGTTCCACCTATTCCTCAACATTTTCTTAATAAAAAAAAAAAATCCCACAGCAACTGCAGTTTTTCTTTTTTTTGAAGGAGAACCCTTTCAGTGGAAGCCTTTAAGAACTTGCAGCCAAAGAACATTGTACCAAGTCCTTCTTCCTTTGGACAGAGGAAAAGCCTTCAGATAACTCGCTGGGGATCCTGCAGTTACTCGGTTAAGCTGGATGCTGTAACTGCCTTTTTGCCATCGACGACAAACACTAGAAGTCTTGGGTCTACTTGTCAGTTTTCTCGCTTTGGAAAGGGGAAGAGGACATAGTAAGGAGTCTCTGCACAGTACATCGCGTCACATGGGACCTTCTGAAAATAAGAGTGAAACTGTTGATTTTTTTGTTTGTTTGTTTTTTATTTTTTTAATTTATGAACTAATCTCATTACTCCGGCATTAAGCTCTGTAGCTGTGTTTTTAATCTGGCTTTTTTGGGGGTGGGGGAGTGGGGTGGGGAAGTCTTACCATTCTAAATTAATAGTTTCATTTCTCCAGAACGCACTCGGGGCAAGAATCATATTGTGTACATTACTGATAAGGACACATGGTACTGTTGGTAAGAACCATAGCCGTGTTTTGAAACCTTACGTAGATGGTGCAAGGACTGTGCATGTGTCTACACGGTGCCTTATGCTGCCATCTTGGTTTTGGGGGCTGGGGGTGGGGAAAAAGTACCTTGTGATGAGTGAAAGGCATTAAATAAAAACATGTTTACATTTTGGGGGACTAGATTACCTGCCTTCTCTTCTCTCCAGCTGCTCTGGCATCTAGAGGTATACGCAGAACACCTATTCCCTATTTCAAGGTGGGGTTAGGCTAGAAGGACTCTGAACAGAGCCCCTCGGGCGCAAAACAGAGTCTGTAGCCAGCTGTTCCAGCTGTTGGCGGGCAAAGACTGAAGACGGCGACTGTGTCTGCTGAGAGAGAACGTGGGCCCTCAGCAAATGTAACTTGTCCTGCAAAGGAAGATAAAGGGCGAGCAAATACTGCAGTTGTGCATATTTATTTTTATGTAAATAAATGCATCTCCAAGTAAGCTTCAGCTGTAGGATTTCTGCTGAGCTGGCCTATTAATTCTTGCTGTCGAAGTGTTTCAGTTCTGGGCCTGGATGAAGCTCTGGTTCACTTTCAAAACTGGTCATTCTTGCTTGCTGTGGCAGCACGTTACCTCCGGAGGATCAGAGCCTCGCTGGAACAGGGCGTTGGGGAGAGAGGTGCAGCAAGTCGTGTAAACCCCGCCTCTGTCATGTGTGAAACAAGGCCAGACGAGTGCGGGTTACGCAAATGACAAGCGTGACACAAGTGCTATGCAAGCCTGAGTGATACTCCTGAGGTCTAAAAAGATTCATCTCAGGAAACAGATTCATTGCTAGATTGGAGAGGGGATTTTCTGGACTAAACCAGAAAATCTGATCTCAAAATAATCTGATCGCAGTGCTTGACTCAAAAAGTAGCAGCCATGCAGCTGTAAAAACGTGTTGGCTGCACTTGTCAACAGCAGGCGTGAACAGAACAGCCTTTGAAGCCCACGCTTTGGAGGCATTTGCAAAGAGCTGCTCTCTGGGCTGAGTACAACACAGCGCAAAACGTGATTTTTCCAGCAGAGGTGTTTGTCTCAGGGCCTGCTGAGAAGCAAGTCTGGCAGAATTTTCCCCTCAAGCTTTTCCAGCTGTAAGACTATCACAAATAGGAGGTTTTATCACAAGTCAAGGATATCAAACTCAATGGAGATTTGACTGATGCTTGCAAGATAAGCACACCTGTAAATAAAACCTTTGAAAAAGGAACAAATGCCAGGGATGGCAGACTCCTAAGAAAGCGCAACTTCAGCTTTTAACACCCTGTCAATCAGCTGATTGCTCTTCCTTGAAATTCTAAATTTAACACCTGCCTTATTTGAGTCAATTATCTGAGTGCCGATTTTCTTTTTTTTTTTTTTCCTAAAGCTTCTTAGAAGATTTTGCTTTCTGAATGTATTTAAAGATTCTCCAGCTCTCTTGTTTCTGTCTCCAAAGTTCTTGGCAGAGCTTTGGGCCTCTTCTCTGATAGTGGCTGCTCGTGCTCCAGGTACCATTGCTCCAAGTGATTTCTCCATCTCCCTCCCAGCTAATGCTTTTTGCTTGGGGCAGGTGACACAGCTGACGAGGGTGCTCTGCACCACCGTTTGTCAGACAGGGGTACCAGTTCCTGCCAGTCAACGTGGCATGTGTTCATCTCTCACTACAGCAAGAGTACCAGGATTTACTGTTCCAGGGACTCGGCGGTGGCTGGAAGAGGGGTTCTATAACAACTTTCTACTCGGGAACACACAAAAGGCCCAGGAAGACAGGCACACGGACACATACAGGCCTTGCTCAGCTCTTCCAGCTGAGTTTTTATGTATTTCTACTCCGTTACAGCATAAAACCCTTGCTTAATCACATCACTAACCAGACTGGAGTACAACTATGACCAGGTTCCCAAGTAAGTTGCAGCATAGCTCTATCTGAGGTGAACAAACCAAGCAAGTCGTGTTAGTACCGTTATTAAAATGTACAGCTGATACCAAAATCTGTTCTGTCCTAAAACATCCAGCATGTTAGTACGTGTCTGATCCTCTGATAGAGACACTTTGAACCTTGAGTAGGAAAGGGGACACGAAAGCAACATCTGGTGAGATAATACTGGTTGAAGTCTTGAATTTTCCCTCACGTTAACCTTATCCTTAGGGTCTCTCCACCCATCTGCTCACGGCTGCCAGCGTAGCAAGTCGTGGAGTGCAACACAAGGTAAGTGCAGCTCGTAACAGCCAAAAAACCCACTGAGATGACAGGCACCGAAAGAGATTATCTCCTTAGGGCTCCTTCTTCAAACTCCCAGTCATTCTGTTAAACCAGAACCTGGATCTGAACCATTTCTGAAAACAGCTTTGACAAAAATCACACTTGGGCCTCGCCCAGCTTTGACTAGTTCAGATATAACAACAGAATATGGCATTTTTGTCAAATAACTGGAAAACCCCAAAGAAAATAGTTGCAGCTTTGCCTAGTTCAGATACAACAACAGAATATGGCATTTTTGTCAAATAACCAGAAAACTGCAAAGAAAATAGTTGCAGAAACACGTCATCGTTGGGGATGGGAGAACACATTGCAACTGCACTATTTTACCCATTTCCATACGGATTTTTTCCCGCAGCTCTCCCGTCCGGCCACCAGCGGGCAGCAGGGCTGGCAGCGAGTCCCACAGGACAGGAGCGCCAGGCGGCCCCTGCCCCCGGTCACCGCAGCAGCCTGCGGAACACGCAAACGGATTCTGGGGATTTAGCCATTTTCCTATGATATATGCAACTGGACAGATAAGGCAAACATAGCCGAGTAGTCGAGAGTCGTATTTTGTATAAAAAGGATTTTTTTAAAAGGGGAGAAAATAGTAATCTGTTTCTAGAATGCCGTTGATGAAGGAGCAGCTGCACAGTCATTACTAGCCACTGTGATTCAGAAAGGGTAACTATTCGGAGGGACTTTGGTCCCACGGTTCTGCCTCCGTGTAAAGGCTGGAAAACCTGGCATTCAGTGGGCTGTGGAATAGCCTCGGCTGAGCAGGGACAGCAGAACCTACAGCACTGAGCTGACACAGCTGTACTGAGGAGGACAAAAAACTTGGGAGCCTCTGGCTCCGGACACGCTACATGCCTCTTGGCGGCTCCGCGCGCCTCTGCAATGTGAGCGAGTTCGGGAAGCACCAGCACAAGAAGGTGACAGCCCAACTGACGGCACGTTCGTAGCCCTGCATTCACAGCCAGCACACGAAGTTCCAGTGGGAACACGGGCGCATCTCCGCAGCCGGAACCGGAACCGCCAGCCAGGCTGTGGTGCTGCAGCACCCACAGCTGCACGTGTGGCGCCGATCCACCCGCGTCTGCTCCGCACATCCCTGTGCCAGCATCAGGCTCCTGCGATGGAACCTGGCTGTGGTGAACTCCGTGAGCATCGTACCTCTGGGGGCTAAAACAGGACCTCAGACCACCTCGAATGCTGCATTAGCGCCTGCCTTCCCGAAGGAACGCTAAAGCTGGGAAAACGCTGCCACCGCTTGGTAAAGCTTTGGAGTTGACTGGCCCAGAAAAGGAGCACCAATGTCAATCTCCCCTTCTTCTTCCTACGATAAGGCCCAAGCAGTAATGGAAAATCATTTCTAAGCTCAGGCTCCAAGACAAGTTAACTCTGTCCCCAAAACCAGGAGAATCAGCAGTCATGTGCCCACATGTCTTTTCAGTAGGTTGTAACAGAGGATGGCAAACCCGAGAGACATCCAGTGCCTGTGGGTGAAAATGACTTTTCCCAGGATCCCAGGATGGTGTGTGGCCAAAGAGACTTTTCATTATTTACCATTTAATGCCCCCTGGCCCCCTGTCAACTCCATACCTGATCACCAGCATCGGCCTTCGCAGAGAGCTGACGGATGGACAGTCCTCCAGACTCTGGCTTCAATGCAGGACTGAGTCAGGTACTGTGATGGATGAGCCTTCACCATCAAAAAAAAAGTCAAAATTCCAGACCCAGCACAGTAATCTTTCCCAAAATACTTGGATCTGAAATAAAACAAGGGATACACTACACAGCGTAGAGGGCTGCTCTATACACAAGCGATGGATGCGGCTATGCCTAGTCATGGTATTCAGTCGTACATTAAACGAAGTTGCAGCCTATCTTTTAAATTCCTGTCTCATCGGTGTCATCTCCTCCATAATGTTCAACCAGAGATGTGTTCTTCCTTCACTTTAGTCAACACAAAATAATCTTCAGAAAAACTATGAACTTCGTACTGTAACTAGCTAAAATGGGGGGAAAATACAGTCACCAGAACATCCAAGATGGTACTTCGATCTTGACCCGAGAACTCTTTTTGGGGATTATTATTTTATATTTATATAAATCTTTACTAGGATTTCATCACCTCTTATTTCTTGTGAGAAAAAACCCTCTTTTATAGAAAAAACAATGCCTGTTAAAAAACAGGTTGAAAAACAGGCTTCAGAAAGCCACGTGGTTTTCTGTAACAATTTTTGACTTGTTCATCTCGTTCCTTGTTGCTCCTACCACCAGAGCTCGTGTCAGTGATGCCAGCATTCAAGTCACGTGAGGAAGGCCAAAACATCATTTCAAGATTTGTGCTTTTACCAGTAGCACTGGGAACATCAGCTTTAGTTGTTTTACAAATGCAGGGAACAAGGTAACTGCAGGAGAGGGAATTTTCAGACCGTATCTGTAGTAAGATTTTACAGCCAGCCATTCCATGAGCTCCCTGTTTCTTCTAACAGATAACGAGGACACACACAGCAGTCTGCCCAATTCCTGCGACAACCGTACTCGTCATCAACATCCCCATTTCTAATGCACAGACGCACCTAACGAGACTGTGCGTACGGGTCCAGCTCATGCATTAACGTTACACACCCAGCAACGGACCTTTGCTGCTGTTAAAACTGAGAGAAAATGGTTGCTACGGAGTTTGTAACATAAATGGCTTCCGATTTACAGACTCCAACGCCGCTTTGTTTTCTCTCAAATTTGACAGGCTGGGATTCAAAGGTCCCACATTTCTGAGACGGAAGATCCCAACACAAGGGAAACGAGCTCTGACTTGGAGACTGTGCGGAAATGAACATTCAGCCAGACTGAAACGAAACTGGAAACCCAGGAACACAGAACATTTTTCTAAAACAGTTTAATTAAAAAATTGTGACGTTTCTTGAAAAATCGGAAGAAACCCAAAGCATATCGTGTGTGTCACCTGTCTTAGTCACAAAGAAACACAATTGTCAAAAAAGATATTTAAGTTTAATACAAATTTTATACAAAGAAAATGTGAAAAAATACTTCCATATGCTAAAAGCAATTATGCTTCACAAATAAGGCCAGCTAGGCTATTTTTGACACAACTGCAATTCACGAATATTCTGTTCTCGCTTTTTTTCTTCTAATACATTTTTCCCTCTAATATGGGTACTAGCTGGAGACTGTACAAACCGCATTCTTTTATAAACAATGGGAGAAATCAACATGACTAAAATGTACAACAGAATGTACTGGAATGATATCATACAATTAATTTTCTCATATACATACATCACCTTTGCTTTGTTCAATGCTTTCGTTTTACACAACATACAAAATGGTACTACAGTATAAGTGTAACAGACAGCATTTTCAGGGGTTACTTTCTCTCATACTGTACTGTTTCATGCTTACATAAAAACATAAAATCCATCATATAAATAATACATGCTCTGGCCCAGCATCAAAAGTCCTTTGCCCATGTTTCCCGATCCATGTTTTTCTCCACACCTAGTTCTTGTTCCGTTCAAAAAGCTTTTCAAAGTCCTTTTTGGAGGATTTTAAAAGAAAGAAAACTGAACTGTGAAGCATAGGAAAAAACTTTACTTTTCTCAATCTTTGATACCCATGATCAGCAATCATGCCACAACCAGCTGGCATTACACTTCCCAACTTTTCTGATATTAGGCTGAAGGAAATTTTAACTTAATTGCAACCTGCAAACAATATAAATTTTAACAGTCTGGTCATTGTAAAAAACAATGTAAATCTTTATGCTTTTCAGGTCCGCAGACTGGAAGTGTCACAATTTGCCTAATACAATTAACTGAAAAAAGATTCCCTTCATCGTTTGGTTGCTCAAAGTTCTACAAGAGTTTCAAAGTGCAGAATTTTTTTTCAATCCAAATGCAAACCAAGTTGTTCAGATTCTCATGATTATATTATTTGATGCATAACCGCAGTTCCCCAAGACCAGTTTTCAGTGTTAGCTTGCGATAAGGCTGTTTTAAACCTTCCTTTTCCAACTCCAAACGCTCTTTATAAGTTAAAGTCAATACAAATATAAAAAGGAGATGGTACTCTAACTTTAATGACATCCACAAATTGTACATTATTTACAAAAGAAGCATAGATTTAATATGGATCTTACCTGTCCTCAGCTTTTCTAAGCCAGCGCTAATGCTTTACATTAATGTAGTGTAGTTAATGCTTTGTACACATATACAAAGCTAAAGTCTGAACCTTTGAGGTTAATCCAAAGAACTGTGTTTATTTTTCACATTTCTATTAGATTTATTTATTCCAACAATTGTATGGACTTCTTGTTAGCAGTTAGACTCTTCGTACTTGGACTGGCATTGTGGTCTGAACATACTGAACTCCAGTTCTCATTGCCACTGTCCCAGCAGAAGGACTTACCACTACAGGAATGGTCTGTGGATTAAAACCAAGAGAAACATATTGTTATGTTAAAGGTCACATAAACATGACCACAGAAATAGAGATTTGTTTTCCAGGGAAAATCCAGAACAAGTTCCAATGTTGTGCAAGAATTAGTACCTTTATTACCGCAATATTACCTCATTCCAGGGTAGAAAGTAGTCTATTACTTTCCTATAGCCAAGAGGTTTTCTGTATTATTATTACTACTATGTAATTACAGGGACAGGTGGTCCTACAGGTACTGTACACGCTCTGACTGTGCTCGGAGAGTTAGCTTGTCATAGTTACATCCAGTTACGTATTTTCCCCAAACTAATACACAGGAAGAGGAAAAAGGGCTAAGAAAATCCTTTGTCATTTGAAAAAGTTCTGACAAATCAAACTGGAGTACAAAAATACCCTTGTTTTTAAGTATATTCTTGTTACACATTACTTAAATTTTTTTTTTCCCCCAAAAGGAACTCCCCCATGCATTCAGTCTACACAGAAGAGAACAAAGAACATCCATTTGAACAAAAAAGTACTGAAGTTAACTTTTGCACAAATCAATAACAAAAACATCAGCATTACTGGGAATTGTCTTATACACCCTGTAAAAATATTAATATAGAATAAACTTTTCACTTCCATCATACAGATCATGATTTATAAATCTCGACAAATGAAGTTTCAGGACATCTCTATAGGTGGTAATTGATTCTACAGATGCAGAGACAAAGGCACAAGAACATTAAACAATCTGGTCAAGGTCACATCACTCTGGAAGATCTGGAAAAAGATTTATTGAATCTTAAGTCTGTGTCTTAACCTTCCTCCAAAAACATGAGAAAGTCTAGCATCATCTATACCATACAAACTGCAAGTGTGTTCTGGTGCAATTCCAGTGATGCACAACTGGCGATCGAACAAATGCATCCCTTTCAGTTCACAATATTCTGTGGAAGAAACAGGAAGTGAGATTTTGAGGAATCTGAAAGGGATGCACAGATCTTCCCCTGATGGTCGTGTGACATTCCAAAGAGAACATGGAAGAATAAATACAAGTTCACTGAAGCCCAATGTTTCCCCACACTGTTTTAAGAAACCACATTAGTGTCTTAATGGTATTCGACAAAGATTGCGAGCATCCCTACTGAGATGGATCACAGCCTAGAGTGTTTATCAGCTCCTTTGTGACAAAGTCCATGCCTTCCTACTCATTCCATTCCCTGGAATGCAAAGACATTGAATTCATATTTTTACATTATTTTAACTGCAGAAAGAATAAAAACCAAGCATGGAATTAATGACTCTGCTAAATAAATTCAAGGTTACTGCCGTTTCCGTGTGTGATTTCAGATGCGTGTAAAGGGTTCAATGGAAGTGGTACCCAGATGATATGCTGGAAGTTGTTCAGAGGAAGAATTTCCTAGTTGGAAACAAAGTGCAAGTGGAACCCTAAATAAGCCATTATCTAAGTCACTGTTAGTACTACAGGTGGGGAAATCAAGGTTGCCACAGTCGCCTTTAAATATACACACTTACACAAATGAAAAAATTAAGTTTCAGTTCTTCTAGTGATCAGGATATGGAATGTGTGAGACTCCTTAAATGTGGTAAGATCATTCCCTGAGAGGTAAATTTTCCACCTCTGCCAGTTTTACACATATGTACATTTTGCATACATATTAAACATGCACTAAGGTTTAAAATCATTTAAATTGCACGTGCAGTCATTAGAATACAGAGGTGTCTGTAGCTGTGCAAGACTAATGCAAATGTGTACAAAGTTTTAAACATGCACAAATAAAGGTTGAGACCTTTCAGACGTTCCAATTATGCTTTACATAACTCGGTACACTTTGTATTACAGAAAACCAATGAAGGTAACTGCCATTTTTCTGAATATTACACAAAACCACCTGATGATCTTACAACCTCTCAGCTATTCACAAATGAGCCTAACGTCGTTGTTTTTCAGATTTGATTTTAAAACACATATAAAACCTTGTTGTTACGGTGATTCAGTCCAAGCAACTTAGGGCCAATGCTGCGAAGGTGCACAGTGCTCTCAGTCGAGACAAAAATGGGTTGAGCTAAAACGCTGCTAGGAATGTGAAAAGTCATGATCCCCACTAAGAGCAGTAACATCTGTGTGGAATAGAGCGGCTGTGAAATACTGTAGGTGTGCGCAGGTACTCGCAGCCGTACACGCACAGAGGCGTGTGTCCTGCGGCGGAGGGCCTGTGCTGGGGGGATTTTGCACACCTGTGTGTGTGGGCACAAGGAGATAGAGAGACACAGAACTTCTATAGCACGTTATGCCTCACGATCACCGTGTGATTAAGGTACACTGCTAAATTCGTACATAGTTACTATTACAAATTATCTAACTTCAGACAGAAAGTGAACTGAAGTCAGCCGCACATGGGCTTCTCTGTTGAACACACCACCGAGACAGAGCGTGCCGTTCAGTCGCCAGCGCAGCCTCGGCACGTTTCCTCTTGGCAAGAAGAACGTCGGCTCCGACACCATGCTGACTCTGAAGTGAGCACTGCAGAACGTGACCAGTTGAAAGAATGGGATATTATGGTGCATAAAATACAAAAATTGAACTCACTTCTGTCCCATCTCCTGTGACTGACACTAGGGAATTCAAGTGTCCTTGGCTGAGTCTTTAGAGGAAAACAACAGGTCTGATTCCAATGCTATTTCTCATACTTTTCATAAGCTAATGTGCAAGACGGCATGGGAGGTACACTACTGATGAATGCATATTTTCTTTTGTAGTTGGTGAGATGTCACAGGAATATCAAGCATAGCTCAATTAATTATATCTCTTTAGTATACCATAGACAAAAAGATTATTTAAAAGCTATTTTAAATGAATTCAGTATATTTACATTGATGTTGTGGTCAAGCATATACACGAAACGGACAAAAACCTAACATAATAATGTGAAATGGAAGTCTGGCTGTCCTCAGCACCTCCACTATTCTTAATGACAGTTTCTGAATCCTCGTCGTAATGAATGATGAAATGAAAGGGTGGAATGTTGCACAGCAAAATAAAACATTTTGCACTGCAAGTTGAGACTATACCAGTGAATTCATATCGTGATAGAACGGCAGACGGAGACAACCCCCCAGAAATACTGAGCATTTTTAATGCCAGGAACAGCACTACTGCAGACTTTAAATGATGATGTTGTACTTACAATTGTGGGTTGAGTAGTTGGAATATAGGTGGTGGTCTGCGGTACCTGGACCAGTTTTATAGGCTGGTTGCTTGTCACACCTGTTGCTATCTGCAGAGACAGCACAGGCAACCTCAGTAGAAGTCTCAGCTTTTACATAAATTCCACCTAGTTGTTATTATTATTATTGTAACATGAAATTTATGTTGGATGTTTTGTTTGTGTTAAAAATTTGCATCTTAATGAATTCACAGGTTACTTTTTTGTTAATAAAACAAAATTCAAATTATGAACATGATCAATGTATACAGCATGATGTTTCAGGTAGAATATCTGTGTGAAAGCAATTCCAGATTTGCATAACTGGAATATTCCCTGGCAAAAGTTTTAGGCAATTGATTTTCTCCCATTCCCTACTTCCCCAGTACTACAAAGGTTGTGCTGCCACAGACAATGCACACGAACATCGACTGAGCCGGAGTTTAACTGATGTCACCAAAGCATTCGGGTGGAACAGCACATCCTTTTTCCCCTCTTCAAATCTGTTTCCCAAGTTCCTCCCTTAGATGACATGTCAAGCCCAGAGATCTAACACCAGACAGTAGCAAAAGTGTCAAGAAATGAACACAGCTCTCTAGTTCACTATGCTTCCCAATTCTATAGAACTATCTCAATGAGACATCATGCTGGAATCACAATACTACAAAATTAGTTTGCTTTTAATATTTTAAAATACAACAAGGCTCCTACTGATGTGGGGGATCATGTGTCAGGGTTTGAAGGATCAGCCCCACCCCCTAAAATTTTTCATTTAATAAATCTTGCAAGGGCAGAAGAAAAACGATGCTGAAATTGCTAATAGTCAAGCCCTACCTATAAAGCAGAATCTTCTCTATAAACATTTTCTATATATGCAATGTTAAGTCCCTTTATTAGAGCATTTGCTCATCCTTGCCTACTGAATACTATCAGAGTAGATGCTATGGAGGATTTCGTAACTGCACACTGCTCCGTTAACTGTAGATCCAGGTGAATTGTTGTATCAGTGTTATGGAACATTGTGGTACCCTAGTGGCAGTCTGTTGTGATAAAGTAAGTTGATTTGAATGCAGGTCTTGAGCTTGGCCTCTGAACCCCCAGGCAAGAAGGGCTTGGAAGTGCTGCAGTCAGTATTGCTTATCAGAAGGCAACTTGTATCGAAAGATCCAGACCAGAAGCTACACTGATGGGTCCTGGAGAGAGAGAGAGAAAGAGGTCCAGTCCCCTTTGGCTGGAAGGATGAGTCAAGCCAACACAAGGTTTTACTGGGAATGAGTGAAGGGGAAAGGGTGTTCCCAGAGGACAGAAGGAGACTTACTTATTTTGCCAAGATGAAGAAAAAATACCACAAACTCACTGTCTCACTCCCCAAATCACACTCTCAAATATTCAAATGGTCACAAATTCCTGGCTGATCCAGGGAAGCCTTTTAGGGGTAGGTTTCAGAGAAATCTTACATACTATTTTTGTTTGAAGTGACTGCAACGATACTCACTGTAACACTCTCTTTGCTTTTATCAGCTGAACCTTCCTTTTCCTTAGGGGTGCTGGCTGTTTCTGTGGGTGTAGGCTGCACACTTGAACTGGGCTGAGATGATTTATTTAATGTTTCTGTGCTAATTTCAGTATCTGTTTCCTGCTGTGTCGCAGTAGCTAAAATAAAGGAAAAAAGAGAAAGTAGCCACTACTCATGTGTACCAGCCCACGGGCACTTCACAGGCACATCTGTGCCCATGCAAATGAAGAACGTGGAGTCTCTGCGTATTGCACCCACCCTAACACCCCTCAGTAGTGAAACGGGCGACCCGAAGCAAGATTACCTGACTGTGTGCAAGATTTCATGTGCTCAGGCCAGTGAGCTTGTTGGCAGGGGTAGTCGCAGTAGCTAGTGTTCCAACAGCAATAAAAAATGGCCTCTTTCTTGCAGTTAGCACACCACTGCTTCTTTTTAGTTTCATCCACTGCTTGCTGCTTTTCCAATTCCAGCTGCTTCTTCACCTCAGCAATCAAACGATCTCGTTCTTGTTCTAGACTCTGACGCATTTCAGCCATTGTCAGTTCTATTCGAAACGCAAAGAAAGATGAGTTTTGCATTTTCCACCCCTCTACAGCAAGGTGCAAAACAGTCATCTTCCTGAGTTTAAAAGACAACAAGAAATTAAAACTAACAATCAAAATATTCCCTGAATTTGGGCATCTGTGTTTCATACCCCTGCAGCAAGGTGCAAACCAGTAATCTTCATGAGTTTAAAGATAACATGAAATTAAAACTAACAATCTAAATATTCCCTGAGTTTGGGCATCTCTGCTTCATACCTACTCAACAAATGAAAGTCTTCCATCTTTTCTTATTCTGGCACCATGATTTTTTACCCATAACCATTATCTTCCATTTATTTAACACTTTAGTTCTAGAAGTCCCACACAAGATCAGAATCTGGGTGTACTAGGTGCAGCATAAACACAAAAAGAACACATGCAGCTGCTGCGAACATACTATGTCTTTACAAGCCCAAATTTTTGTTTTGTTCTAATACTCAGAAAATACAGAGAATTATATTTCTTTTCTTATCTCAGAAATAAGTAACGGCAAATCAATTGTTCATTGTATCTTGATTTCTTTACAAAGAAAAAGGTGAAAGTTCCAAGAGGGATGCTGACAAAGTTGTAAAAAACTACGTGAATAAAGCTGTAACTTTGAGCCTTTCTTCAGGATTGCTTTGAGAGCAACCCGTTATTAACGCGGTTACAAACTGGTACTTCAGTCACTATGAGCGACTATGAGCGAAAGAGCTTGACAGAATCTTCAACGAAGTGGGCAAATAACAAAGAAAAAACAAATAAAGCATTCCAATCCTAGCCACCATGATTCAGGATGAATCTTTCAGTCTTCTGAAAAACCCTGAAGCTGACACACTTTCAAAGGTGTTTCTTTACATCAGTAGCATAAGGCTGGTGACAAAGGGTTTGAAGGATTTTTCTTCTGTTTCTGAGCACACCTAAACATTCCATTCTGTGAGCTGCAGACAAGTTGTTGCTATACTAAGTAATTCTGAAGAATGCTGTAACTGGACTGCAGTGGTGGAAAAACTGGTCTGCCCTGATTTGAAAGAGCAAAATGTTACTAACAAACCAAAGACATGAGTCTGCATATGGATTTATTCAGCCCTTAAGTCACTTCAATTCCAGATGTGCTCTGCAAAGAGAGTCCAAAAGTGGACAGGGACGCTGTGTGACACCGTCCTACGGCTGTTTGGACTGCATCAAGCTTAAAAGAGACTTGATCACGCAATCGCAACCTTCTCCCACAGTCAGTGCATTATAAAAAAGATGATTTAAGAGGAACCGCATTTTAATCATGTTTTCATTTCCTGCCCGTATGGTTAAGTGAATGTAGAGATGAAAATCTCTCTTGTAGGAAGAATGTTCTTTTATCTGTTTAAGGCAGTACATTGACTTTATTTCACAGGCAGTCTGGCAACAAGATTGAGTCAAGGTTGTCTATTCACTTTAAATAAATAAATACATACACCAGCAGCTGATCTGAACCAAAATGTCAGCTACAATGTACAAAGATGCAGAGCAAGCAGGTTCTCCCAGTGGCTATATTAACAGAACCTGGTTCGTATGAGAATTAGTATAAAATAATCAGCATAAAATATCTCATGAAGAGGGATTATCCAATGATGTATGAAATAAAGAGTTATTCTGTCATATCAAAGGCTCTCTTTAGCCTAAATCTGTCTCCGAGGGCTGAGCACCTGTTGTTTAATGTAATGCACAGATAAAGTAACTCTGTGCACATACTCAAAAGGTATCTGCTACCATCAGGGCAGCACATTATACCAGGTTTTCTGTGCTTCACTTTGACAATTTGCAGTATCGTATAACGAAGGTAATACATACTACAAGCATTTGGATTTTCTATTTAGGACAAGAAGCTGACACACGATGTCGGACTGCCGTTTTCTTACCTAGATTATGCTTCATTTCTGAGAGTTCTTGTTGATGTAGCCATTGAAGTTTTTCTATCTCAATTCTCAAACGCCGAATCTAAATATTAAAAATTTAATAGTTAGTACTAATAAACAGGGTACAGTGCATAATACATAATTATTATGCAGAGAAATATGCCCAAAGCAAAGAGCCTGATCATCACTTACATCAAGGCTCCTTCATGTTAACCTGAGGACAAGACCATCGTAAACCCCAAATCAAAGTCTGACGTATTATAAATATTTGTTTGCTAAATTTGCTTACCATAAAAAGTACAGGATTGTTTGAAAACAAAAAGCACCTCTATTAAACTTGCTCTTGCTTCCTCTAAAATTAGCTGAGTCTTTAAATTTCTCTGACTGGAATCAAAAATCTACTCTTCAGTTTTGTTCGCCTTTATTATTATGACATTTCATTTGTTTTATTTTCTTTTTAAATAGATGAGGCTTAGGAAAACAAGTTTTTCATTCACTGTGGATTGGGAATACCGGTATCATTGCTCGAAATTGTGACTACTTTATTTTGGTTAAAACAAGCAAACAAATCATCACACTTAACTCTGAGCTTTACTGGTTCACATTCGTACTTAGTTTGCAATAATTAATCTGCTTTTTCCAAGTTTAAAGAAGACACTTAAAAGATACTAAGTACTACCTTTGGAGACAATTACAAGCAATGTATAGCATTTCATTAAAAAATGCAAAAAATATTTAAGTATTTTTAAAAAGTATTAAAAACTATGGTCATAATCACATAATTGAAGTAAGCTACGGCACAACAAGTGAATTAAAATCTTCCTCTGGTGGACAAATACATGGTTTGAAAAAACGATACTTTCAAAAAAACTACTTTATTTCCGATTTTAAACAAGGTGCCATAAAATTAAATCCTCAACAGAAGCTTTAAGGATCTGGGCTTGGTGGCGTACTGTTCTTGCTGCTTTTTTAACAGAGCCCATCTGATATTTTTGCAGTGCATCAGTCTAATGATTACTTCTGAAACAGCATAGAAATTAGGATCTCTGGACAGTCTCGATATATAGTAAATTGTAGGTATAGTTATATGGTACTTTTATATATAAAAATACTATTTTGCAACTTTTTAAATTAAAATAGAAGCAGATTTATTTATTTTTTTTATCTCACACTAACCTCAGCTATCGTACTGCCGGTAGTATTTTTTGAAAGATCATTATATATTTCAGTCATTGTTCCTTTGATGGCATCCATCATCTGAAAGACAAAATGGGGAAAAAAAAAGAGAGAGAGAGATACTTTTAATACATACCAACTTTCACTTCCTTTCAACTGCTCTAATGTGAACTTACATTACTATCAACAATGCCCCATATCTCTCTACGTATTTATCTGGGTCTACTTTTAGAGGACCTTTCAGAAGGTAGAACATGACACTTTTGATCAGGACTCTGATTTTTAAGTGTCCTGAAGTGGTGAATTGCTTGACCTTCTACTTTTCCAAGAAACTGACATTGATATAATTTACAAACAAAAACCCAAGCAAACAAAAAAACTACAAGTTTCAGGAAGAAACTCAATTTAAATAAAGTAAAATTTAAAAATTTACGGACACTGCTGACCCCTGACAATTCCACCAAGACCATACGGTTGAGTGAGAACACCAAAAATTGACAGTCAAGATTAACTCTGGTGCTTTTAATCCCTGGGTACTCAACTTTATTTCCTTATATAGTAACCTTGATTTTTTTAATTTAAAGATCTAAGAAAGTATATGAAAAGCTGATGTCCTATCCCTCCCTGTCACTACTATGACGCAAGTATTACACCAGATATTCTCTTTAATAACGTAGCTTAATAAATGTATACACACTTATGACAAGTTACCATCTGATAAAGCTATAGAGTGTTGCAAAGCAAAAGTACATTTTTGTGTATGTATTACTGGACACAGATGAAAAATTATTTATGTTTACTGTAAATATTATGCTACACCTTTAGGAGAAAACACAGTAAATGGTCCGAAACACAATGCAATGTAAATAAGAAGCAGCAATGAGGGAAGACGAGAAGGAAAAAGCCTGAAGTGTCTGAGCAGTTGAAGCCGATCACATACACACTCTGTCTTGGAATGGCAGCATTCAGCCAGCCCTAAAACAATGGTTCAGCGCTCTTGCCAAAATCTAGCTGTTCCTACCTGGTAGAATGAATACGCAACACGTGACAACCTGAAAATAAAGTTATTCCAGAATCTGAAATGTCAAAAGTTTGAAAGTTCACTTCAAAATAAAATTTCAAGAGCACCTTGCTCAATAACTTACTTTGCTAGTATATTTAGCAATATCTGCAGCCACATCAGCTGAAGCTGTTGCAATTGGCAAGTCTGTATTAACTGAGGAAGAAAGTGTACTTGCAGATCCAGAACTGGTAACCATAGAAATTGGTTGAGTACTTGTAACCAAAGTTATAGTGGAAGTGGAAGTGCTCTGCGTGATCTCTTTTTGCTGCACAGCTAAAGAAAGAGAACATACGGATCAATCACATAAACAGTTATGAAAATGAATAGGCAAACTTCTAACTTAAATATGCACATCTAACCATTTCCAAGATTTAAAATTATCTATGCAATGGTGACATTTAATCAATTAATTATACAGCATCCAGCCACTGAACTTGTACATGACTGTAAGGCTTAAAGGTAATGAAGCAAATATATCTTTGAAACTTATCATTTTAGACTGACCAATGCAAAAGTCTCCCTCAGATTCCTCCCAGTCTGGGACTTCTCCACCCCACTTCCTAGGAATTCACTTCCTAACCGCTCAACTAGGAGAACTCCCAACTAATACCACACATTATGAGTGTAAATTGGACCTGGACAGTTTCATTTGCCATAATTTTGAAACATAGTGTTGAATTTCTTGACTTTCTGCTTTGAAACAAGGTCTAGTAAGCCACTGTTGAAGAAAGCCTGCTTCAGTAATACCTCCTGGTGTTATCCCCATTCTTTTGTTATTAATGCTACTAATTATTAGTAGTGTTGTGACATAAGTTTAATATACATACATCCAGATCAACACTAGCCTTTGGCTGGCTGCAGAGCAAGGAATGCAACATTAGATTAACTCATTAAAGCAAATAAGTTATTCATAGTGTTAACTGAAACAAGATAAGAAAAGATTTCTCATCTTTAGTCAGTATTTCAAATAATCTCAAGCAATGGGTAATTAAAAAATGAGAGTACAAATCTAAATGAAAAGCCCTTCACCTTTTGATCCCTAATGACTTATGTGCCTTAAGTATTTTTTATTTGAATTCTTTTTTTAAGAACAATACTTTTCAATCTATTTTTAATGATTCATATTATAAAAGATGTCTTCGTTGCCACTATCCTCAAAACAGGAATTACTGAAATAAGAGAAGTTCTTCAATTTATCTGTATGTTCTATATTTTTGTTTATGCCAATTTAGTATATAAGAAATCTATAGATTTGATAAGTTTTCATTTTATATATTTCTAGCATATAATACTTAAAGATGGAATATATGTATGATGGGCTCAATAGCAAATACTGATAAAATAAACTCAAAGGCTGAACATTTAAAGTTCATTCCATATTATTAAGCCCTCATATTAAAGTATGACTCTATTAAAAAGAAGACTTCACCAAGTTTCACATTTATTTTTCTTACTGAATATTTCTGTATCAAATTTGTGCAGTCTGCAAATAGAAAGACACCATTTCTTCAATGCTTCTTAAATGCCAGCCAGAAAAGCAGCTTGGGACCAGAGGAGTGCACCTCTGGTAAACGTTTGTATGTGACCTAAAGCTCTCTTCTGGCTTGCCAGCACTGTTAGCAGAATGGAGAATACCTATTCACAGTAAAGAGTTCAGTTTATTAACTTGAAGTTACAAATAAAACTACATTTGCATAAAGTTGCTGTTCTGTGAAGTGAAGCAATAGAAACATGGATTTATATTACCACCTGCCTACAACTAGCAAAACCTCTGGCAAAGGACTGGTAAGAAAACAGTTATGAAAAAATTCTAAAATGCCACGGCTGTTTGCTCAGTAAACTAGCATCAAAGTCTTGTTAAGAGTTAAGCAGCAGGGATTTCAAGGACACACGTAGCCTCGGTAATTTCACTGTTAGCAAATTATACTCTATGAAAAACTGTACAGATCAGCTTCTTGTCAGATAAAACTGGATCCAGTTTGTAGATATTGAGGTGATAGTGGTAATCATGCAAGTGGAACAGAGTTAATGGTTTTATCATATAATTCAGAAAATAATTCAGTTCACTCTCCCAAATCTGTGACGGCTAGTAACAGCAGAAATATTTATACAGATACACACACAAACTTTTTGTCATTAAAATAAGGAGACGCGACTCTAAATACACACCAGAAAGAGCAGGTATCGTGAGTATGCTGCTGTATTTTAAAGTCACTTATCAGAGCAGAACCACACTTTGAGATTTTGTTTATATGGAAGAACTCCTGGTTGGGCAGCCTTGGAGCACTGAGATCACTACTGGGGAATTATGGCATCACAGGCACATTGAGTTAGAAAGTGTATACCTTTAACTGCTTGTCTTGTCTGATATCTTGTCCCTTGAGAGGACTGAGGCTGCTGTGACTGAGACTGCTGGCTCTGCTGCTGTTGCTGCTGTCTCTGCACCTTCTGCATGTGCCATTTCTGAGAAGACGTCTGAAATTTATTTGAAGAATTCCACACTACGCGCTGCACAGCAGGGGCAGTTTCCTTAGGCAGCAGAGGCCTCTGCTTTTTCACAGGGCTTCCAGTGGCAGCAGATGGAGCACTAACAGTAGAAGAAGCACTAGTAGTTGCTGTTACACCAGCGGGTGGAGTTTGGGACGCGGAGCGGGTAAGTACTGGAGTTTCTGGTAGAGGCTGAGTGCTTGCGCTGGAGGAAGGTGGAGTTTTACCTACAACTAAACAAACGTAAAATGTAGTGCCAGCTTTTCACCAACGTATCTGACTCATAATTTTAATCAAACTTTTGGAAGAGCCATATGTACCTTCCAGTCTACTTTTAATTATTTTCCTCAAAAGGTAATTGATGTTCTACGAGTAAACTCATTTCAATATTCGACAAGTAAAGTCATTTCAGTCTAGTTGAAATTGGTGGCAATTCAGAAGCACTAGCCGTTAAGCAAAACAAAATAGAAAGTACAAAACCCAGGAAACCAGGCTGACCTCCTCTGGAAGATGTGCGAGGTTAGCATTTGTTAGCATGTGTCTGGGTTACCACTCACACCTGTCATCCCAATCTTTTTCAGGAGAGAAATACCTCCAAAAGGAACAATAACTGAACAGTAACTGAAGGAATAGCATACTAAAAACTTTCTAAAGAAAGGTGAACTGGCACTGACAACCAGATATACAGAGTATTTAAGGCATTTATGTTTACTCGAAAATCTTCCAGAGTTTATAGTTGACTGTTCCACATATCAGATCGATTTAGGAACTGGCCAAGAAAAACATGTCTGAAATAGAAGGTTGCTGCATTGACAGGTTTCTGGAAAGGGGGCAAAGACCCTCAGATCTGCACGCATCAGATCCTTTTCTGGACCAACACATTTCAGTATCTGATACTAGTAAGTAAAGGTAGGAGCCTTGGAATCATGGAGAGGACACAGATTATGTCCAGAATATATTAATATAGGTCTATATATATGAATATTTAAATCTACTTCTAATTTCACTCAGAATATGTATTATACTTTTGCCTCTACAGCAAAATAAAATTTTAAGATTATTTATTATTTCAACCATGACCGGTTTAGGCCACTAGTAATACAGGAATCAGTGGGCTTGAAATTCATAATGCTGCATTGCTTAATAACTTTTTTAATTAAACAATAATCATTTAATATAAACCTCCCAAAAATCGCAGTTCTGTTTGTAGTTTATAAGCCTATTTTCTTGATTGTCTTATCATAATATTTATCCATTAAATTCCATTTTAAGATTCAAAATTCAGAAGCATCGTCTTCTAAAGTGTGTTTAGTAAATTAATTGATTGATAACATCGTTTTAAATAAAATGACTGAACCAGCATGCTATAAAATACAGACAAGAAGAGACAGTTATATGAAGAATAAAATATTTTTCAATATAACCATTTATATCTGGTCTTTTGTTTTGCCAAAAGGCTAACATGTAGATTAAGCTTAGCAAAAGCACTTTACTCATTAACTGAGAAAGTGTTTCTATGTGTTGTTAAAAGGGGAAAGCCATCTCAAGGATAAATCACGTGATTTAGCTGTTCTTTTGATTGTTCCTGAGAGCATTTACATTGATTTCAATGGGACATTATGCAATTTGTATGTATGGTAAGGTCCAACTTCTTCTATACCTGCTATTTTGGGAGATCCATGGAAATGTAAGGATTCAACTGAAAATCATAAAAATTGCAAACTATATTCTAAATTTGACACAGAACAAATATGGATATTTATAGTTCTATGTTGCTGAAAGAAAGCTCAATGAAACCCATTTTATTCAGAAACTATAATGGGGAATGAAAACTTTTTTCACACTCGAAAAGAATGAAAAATCATACAAAAAATTGTTTAAGTAACATCCTAATGCAAAACTAAAACTAACAGCTCTGGCTTCAGTAACAGCCCTACAGTACAGATGAGAAGAAGTAAGGAAAGAATTTCATCCTACCATCATGTTTAGGAGGAGGTTCTTTAGATTCTTTCTTGGTTTTCCTTCCTTCACGGCCACAATGATCATCTCCTAGATCGATGACAAGTTCACTCTCGGAATCAGAGTCCAGACCTAGATGCACAGTTGGAGAGTCTGTTTCATCTTTACCTTTCAGTTTTTCTTTTGCAGGATGCTGTAAACTTTTTCCCTTTTCAGAAAATTCTTTTTCAGTGTCTGTAATTGTCTTTTCTTTCACCAGGTCATCTGTTTTCTCCACTTCTGGACTTGTGCTTTTAAGTTCCTCCTTGTCTTCATTCTGTGCTGTGGCCTTAGGTTTTTTTTTCAAGCTCAATGACTCTTTGTCACTTCTCGTACCTTCCTTGTCCTCTCCATCTTCTTGATCATTCTTTGATTTCTGATCCTCATCACTATATTCACTGTCACTGGTGTCGGATTTTTCAGAATCTTCAGAGTCACTGTGTTCTACTGCAGTATAAACAGCTTCAGATATTTCATTTATTCCTAATTGTGGGGAGGAAAGTACATTCCATGCTGACATCAGACTGACTGACATTACCAAAAAAATTACTCTACATACTGGAAACAAAGTGTATACATGCTATTATCTTAATTCTCACTCCTTAAGCTATAAACACTTCCCTTAGTGCCCGACCTCAATACCAGAATGTGTAAGAATTACCTTCCACATATTCCAATTCATATTTTTACTTCATTCAGTGGCCCCTCCTTTCACTGCTTTTTTTCACTACCTGCAAGCTGTTTTGTTCAGCTTAGGACTGATGCTGGCAAATACAATGAGGAATTATTTTTATCCACAAGAAACCACAGTGACACCATTCACCTGATTAGTTACTTGCATGCATGCTTGCAGAATCAATTCTAGACTGCGTAAGTTTTGCGAGGAAAATATCGATTTTTTTTTAGTGCTTAGAAAGCCTTAACTAAGTGCCAGTCAACACAAATGCTTCTAACAGCATTTAGCTCCTGTGTGACTGGATATACTAACTTGTGGAACTCACATAAGTTAGGTACAGTTCTTCAATTTTTCAATTTACAAAGCAAATAGTAAGACTATAATTCTGTCAGACTATCTACATCAGAACGGCACAAAAACACATGAAAAGATTAAAGTTTTTTGACAAAAATTTGAAATGTCAGGTCTTGCTGTATTTTAAATTAAACTAGTTCAGTGCATTCTACTTGCCTCGAAGAGTTGAAATATCCTCTACTCTTGTTTTAACACATAAAATATTTAAGGTTTTACTACTTGAGAATTTTTTTTAAACTCCAATTCAAAATTTCCTCAAGTGTATCCTTCAGATGTCCATTGTATTCTTGAGATATACGTACCAAGCTGTGCTTTACAACTCTCTATTGTCTTGTCAAGATTAAGCTGGAACCTACTACGTATCTGTCGTTTGGGTGAAATGAGTTGCACAGGAGTGGTCTGCTGTTGGACTGACTCACTCAACTCTTTCAGATCCATCTCGGCTTTGCTACGATCTAGAAAAAGAAAAAGTAACTAAGAAAAATATTTTACAAAAAGAACAGAGATCACTATTCAGATAAGACAAATTTTACCACTCTGGAGCTAGTTGCTTGTTTGGAGGAGGAGGAAGGGGAAATGAAGAAGGGGGAAGGAATGGAGAGAAGAATTACATTTGGCCAGTTTAGCTCCTTGAATTGGCTCATGGACCCACTGCCATATACTGGAAAAGGACAGAGGCCGTGGAGAAGACAAAAAGGCAACTGTCACAGTGTGCATTTGTGCCTTATTTAGAGTTTCATTCCACAGTAAAGATGTCACAGTATTGCCTTACTTTAATTAAAACAAAACAAAACCAAAATCAAAAAACCCACAACATACATTTACGAGACATTTTTGTTGATGTGCAACTCGGAGAAAAGTCAAATAAAGCTGAAGGGCTGAGCCAATGATTCTGTCAGCCAGACATTCTTTACAAGTTTGAACGTAGTATCAAGGTACATTTCACATTTAAAATTCAAGAGCCATAGTACATAATGACTCAACTTCAGCAGTACAGTTGTCTCAATCAAGCTTGGCCACTCTATCTCTTATTAGGCTGCAAATAGAATCTTATATTACAGACAGAGCAGGTACAGAAGGAACCATTCAAGTGTTCATGCAGGTTTTGTTAACTGCTATTTTAGTAGTTCCTCATCTGTTCCTACGGAGAGGCAGCAACTTGTGTGGTGCAATCTCACAGCCCAAATACACAGCCTATAATTAGGACCATGCAGGCTTGTAATACACATGCATTATAGCATACACAAATTCAGTCTAAATAAGACTCAACTGACTTTCTAGTCCCAGCGAAATGGTCACAAAAGTGATGCTGAATTTCACACTCCCCATGTCACACAGTCATACCGGAAGAAACTAAACATAATACAAACTATCACTTTCAGCGCAGTGTAAATTTAAAAAAAAAAAAAAGGTTCTAAGTCACGTAAATACTTTTGAAAAATGTGTTCTTTGTATTGGAAATGTTTACTAAATCAGATTTCTTCTGCCTGTACTACATCACCCAATCCAGACTAATTCCACTGCAGTAATGGTTATGTCACCCTTAGTATAAAATTTGATTCAAGGCCTTTGTAGCCTTAGTTAACTATATGACAGGATACAAACAGAAGAAAAAATGGAGAATGAGGGAAGATGAAGACAAGACACTGTAACATCTCCCGAGGGGAGCCTATCTGAAAGCAGTCTCACAATGCCTATGTAACCTCCGCAGAGGTCTCACTGAGAAGATCTGGATTTCCAACCTGCCTCATTAACATCAAAGCATTAGTGAAAAGAAAACCAAGCCAAAGGGCTGACAAGCCAACTGTGGAGAAATCTTCAAGTGCTCATCTCTAAAGTCTTAACTTTCTCCCATTGCCAATCTGAAAATTTTCAGTCCTTAGTGGGTCAAACTTGTTACACCTTTTCTACCTCTGTTATACCAGGACAGGTCCTATACTACCTGGAATATGTATTTTTTTCCAAGGAATCTGTGTATAGCTTGATCATTCACACCTCCATTTTTCAATTTAGCCAGTCTGCCAGTAACAACAGATGGCTCATTTCCACTAATTTTCCTTCCTTATTGCTGAGTCGGAGAACAATCACAGAGTCCTCCTAGTAATCTGCTCAAAGCATATAAGTGTCTTTGTTCTCTGGACTTTTACTTTTGGGTTTTTTTCAGAAGGAAACCCTGTTCACGTTATATATGTCAATGAGACACAGGAAGTCATATCTGAAAGCCATAGGATTCACAGATTAATCTGTCTGGCACAGGCTACCCTCAAATGAAGAAGGGTTGACATTTTCATTCCTAGCACAAAAGAGTATATTTAGCAAAGGTAATAACTGATATTCCACTTGAAAGCGTAGTAGTAGCTGTCCTTTTATGGCATTGCTTGTGGATCATAACATTGGATCTTCTGTTCCACACTATTTATTCAAAATAGTCTATGCTCCAGCTGATGTCACCCATCTGTGTCTCAAACTACTGCAGCACTACATATTTCTTAATTTTTTTCAAAAGCATTGTCACCTCAGATAAGACAACAAACAGCTGCAGTGCAGCAGAAGAAATTAATTCTATGGTTATGTCCACAAAGGTAGATTAACACACTGAAAAATATACTTTTGAGCTTGTATCCAGAATCAGGCTATCTGTAACTCGCTGAGAATATGAATTCAGCATTTGAGCTCAAGTCTTCCTGAAGTATTTGGCTAACACGAAGGAGCAGAATCCTGTTTCTCCATGTAATACCATGTGGAGGTAAAAAGTAGCCA
The DNA here is from genome assembly GCA_013398295.1 of Chionis minor. NCBI lineage: Eukaryota > Metazoa > Chordata > Aves > Charadriiformes > Chionidae > Chionis > Chionis minor. The sequence goes on from VZSF01004402.1 coordinate 852,426, forward strand.
GAACTGAAGCCGAATACTCACAGGAAAAAAGCATGACCAAGGAAACTGTTTTACATCTGCTTGGCTTTCAGAACTATTTTACCAACTTAGTACTTACCTGCTCCATCTTTAAAAATTCCAGAATCCCAAAATTTACTTCTAGGCAGTTTCACGACATCTGCTAATTCCTTTCATCCATCTATCTCCCTAGAGAGGGATGGTCAGTGAGGAGGTGATGTGAAGTCAGCAAGAGAGAAGAAGCCCTAGTAAATCCTAAATCCTAAAGACCACAAGAAAACCTTGCCAGCAATTCATTTGAGAGACTGAGGGGTGAAGAGCAGCAACGTTCATGTAATTACAACCTTTAGAAACTTACCTACTCTTTAGAAATATTAATTTGTACAATTCAGCAAAAAAAAAAAAAAAATTACCCTTTAACTACTTCCTTTCATCAACAAGAAGAAAGAGTAACAGGAATTTTCATTCATTAAAAAAAAAAAAACCAGCACATGTGATGAAACCATAATTACACACGTGCCTCATTTAAAGCCCTTTGTTCATTCAAAGCCATATACAAGCAAGTTTGTTCATATTATGTTGCACTGACACCACTGTAATTTATATTCAGCTATAACAGTATTAGATTTTCAAAGGTCAAGACTAACCAAGATTAAGATTCAGAATGCTTCCTGGAGTGGAAGTTCTTTCTTGCTTAGCAGAAATTGGCGTTGATGCTTGGGGAGAGAAAGGTTTGGGGCTGCCTGACAAGCTCCCTGCTTGACCCGTTCTTGTTGGTGCTGGAGAAGCTGAAAAAGTACAAAATTAATAAAGACAGATTTTAAAATAATCACTACAAAGCCGTATTCACTGGGACAAAAAGACTTTTAAATTTACACAAGCAGGGAAAAGTTTTTTGTTTCACAATTTCAACACTGTATTATACCTCCATCATAAGTTATAACTATCCCTTTAATTTTAGTTTGATAAAGAAAGAAATTGTAAGAAAAATTATTTTATTGCAGCTATATAGTTGGCCCAAATGTGCGCTTACCCTCAAAACCACTCTGCTTGCAGTGACAGGAAGTTTCTAGCTTTCAAGATCTGGTTATTTTAGATGTTAACAAATTCTGGCACTCTAAATTGCTACCTATTTTAAGTAAGTAAACATAGAAAAACCCACCTACCCCATTTTCTAGCTACATTAACAGAGAATTACAAGTACAATCAGTTTAATTAATCAATTGTACAATGAGTACAATTAAGTTTAAGAAGTACAGCTAGCGATCAGTGACCAAATGTCTCCAATAAGGTAACAGAATATTAGAATTTAATACGGAGTTTAAGAAAAATCCTATGCTCTAAGCCTTTAAAATCTCTATGAAATAATGTTTCAAAAACAAACTTCTGGAAACAACCAAGCAGTCTAGAAAGGGAAGCATCTGTAGGTCATTACCTAGGAAAAAAAAAAAAAAAAGGGACTAATTTCTGTCAGCAAGAGACTAATTTCTGTCTGTTAAATCTCTGCTTAATGCTCTGAAAACGTCATCCTAAACTCACTACCGGACACTTTTTCTTCCCCAGTACATCCAGGATTGTCTATATATTTTCAGATTCCTAAACAGTAGCAATATCTGCAAGTTATTTTCTACACATCACTCAAAATACACACAGAGACATCCAAATAAAAACATTCTTGTCTAAGGATAGTGCAGTCATACTACTTGAATTATTTTTTACAGCAAATGAGTAATTTCATTTACATTTGATTGAAACCCACAGATTCCAGTAAAAGGACAGCTAAATTTATACATAAAGCAAGTATTGCAAAAGTTACCATTTGTAACGATATACAGGTAGAAATGCCAGGTGGGAAACTGAATATTCTAGTTTAACTGCTGTTAAGTCCAATGCAGCATTTCTATGCACTAGGATAGACGATAGTAAGGCCTGCGGAAAAGTTACAAAAATTCCCCAGATTTGCTATGATAATGAAGTAATACAATAATATCTGTCATCTTCTTTTACTTTTATCTGACAAAACAGCTTTAATGTGACTTTCTGTGACTACCACCACTACTATAAAGGAATAATAACGTGTTACAATAAAAGCTCTACGTTTTCACACAAAACAGTACCTGTTAGCTACATCTTACACGTAAAAGCTGTATACACATACATATATGATAATTTATGTATAAAAAGAATTATTCCTTTTGACGTTACTCTACTGAAAAATGCAAGTATTTTCATATATTTAACTTCATACAGTTACTTTGTCATCACTTTCTTAAGACGGACAGGATCATATGACAAGACACTTTTGTACCCAAAGGTAGCTTCACCTTTATTGGCTAGAAAGAATAAGATTATAGTAAATATAAAAAATAACAGCATTTTATCTAAAAACTGCAACAGTTTTAGTTTTCTACACCAACCCCAAAGTTTTAAAACACTCACATTAATTAATATACTGCATCGTTTTTTTCAGATAGTGATGAACTTACTTTATGGATGAAAAAATACCTAGTAGTTTGCTTGAGTGCAACAAAGTTAGCTAGCATTTGGTCTTTGACCACATTTAAGTCCAAATTCTGTATTCTACACTCCTTTTTCTCTTTACCTACTCTGCCTATGGAACTATAGTTTTATCATATTTTACCTGCTCAGTTGGGAACACTTAATTTTTTTTTTTATAAATTAAGCTGATTGCCCTGAAAAAGAGCTATCAAATTTTAAACAGAATACCTCCTAATCACGATAATTCTAACTCCCACTCTTCATTCATTTTAATAGTTACAACTATTTCCTGCTATTTAAAGTGAAGGGGTTTGGTCACTTTTCAAGGTTATTTAAACCTTCTCAATGCGACAGAAACGACTCGTTTTTTTACCTCTGATAATGAAAGTTAAACCCATCTTTTTTTCTACAATTTCTTCATAAAATGAGTCATAATACAGCCTATCTTTAAAAAGTACATGGAATAAAACTAGTGCATTAACCAAATGTAAAGTCCTGTACCCTACCCCAACCCCCCTTTGTTTTTACCTGTATTTTTCTCAATAAAGTCCATGGATTCTTCACTGGCACTAAAATGACTGGAAGTTGCTTTTTTCTCTGCGTCCTGTTCAACATCAGATCCAGTGTGAACTGATGAGTTTGTACTCATTGGTGACCGTGGCATATCTGTCAATGAAATCCTACGACCAGTACCACTGCTCAGCATAGACTTGCTCATTAGTATCTTGGGCGATGCTGTCATATCAAAGTTCAGTTTAATTTTCTCTTGTTTGTCTGTCTTTGCAGTTCCAGCAGTTGGGTTTGCAGGGTCTAATAACATTTGGTATTGATTGTTGGGAGTATATGGTGTCCGGAAAGGTGCATAATTAAATACTCCAAATTTTCTACGAATGTTATCAACATAAACCTCCATTTCTTGCATTGCACTATTGAAGATGCTTTTAGTCTTTTTCACAGAAAAAGGAATTTCTTTAGACATGAGGTAGCAATTATTTATTGGAACCCAGGCCCTACATATAAAACAGAAAAATAAAAGATAACTACATTTCACACTGTGGATTAGTGTTGGCAACTTTTGTGCACATACTTATTTAGTTTTGCCGAATCATAAAGGTATGCATACCTCAGATCATTTCAAGGACCATCTCTACATCCTTCTTTTAATAGTTCAGCGCTTAGTTTTGCTAAGTAAATTGCGCATCTTAGATCATCACTAGCTTACTTTACCCAGTAACACATAAAACATGAACAAACACTGGTCAAATATGACAAAATATTCCTAATTAGAACAGTCTATGTAACTCTAAGACAAACATTACTAAACAGTCTTTCCATCTGTCATACTTAGCAGAAAAACACAATAAGCAAGTCAGGAAAAAAAAGACTTCACAAACACATTCTTAAAAGCTTAATATTCTATTTCACACCACATGTCAGGGTGACCAAACTCCTCACTGCCAGGAAAAGTTCTATCAACAAGTACTGGACATGAAATGAGGCAGACTCTAAAACCATGCCTTCCAAGATACCAAAATACCGTGAATTTTTGACTGAATTACTTCATGCCCCTATACATTTTTTTTACAGTACATGTTTTTAAAACTGTATAGATTTATATTTTCAATTAATGACAAATCAGCTTGTATTCATCATGGCTTTCTCCATCTAAGCAGAGAGTTCACAAGTAGAGAAAACTTTTTTTTTTCCTCCTTTCAGAGCAAAACTGGCATGTTCAAAAATTGTATTTTCTATATTTTTTAAATCTACAGTTGTGTTTATTCCCATAGTGTGGCGACAACAAACAACTTTATTGGCTTCTTCCACCCTTAAGAACTACAGCCCTCCGCAGCACAAAACCAGAAACAGGAATTAACTTGCATACTCACTGAAACTATGTATTAATCTCACAAACACAACTTGCATTCTACAGACATCATGTAAGAAACTAAAACTGTATATGCTACAATATTATACAGTTTATTAGTGTTAAGGTTCAAAAGACAGGATCCAAAAACTCTAAGACCACAAAATGCCAAGTACAACCAGAGACATCTGTTGGTTATATTCCCACCTGTCGTGTTGGCCAAAGAAACGGGCATCAACTTGCCCATCTTTATCCCTCAGTGCTTTAGCAGGCCAGAATGGAAAGCCCTTGAGTTTAGCCCAGACCAAAGGGTGGGGATTGCTCTAGAGAAAGAGGCAAAATACACAGTAAGAAGACAAGCAGTAATACCTTCAAATCTGATAAACATTATTATTATTTTTTAATTCTATGTATTACTTAGATTCAATAAAGACCCAACATGCACAAGGCACTTGCCAAACACAAGATTCCATTTAACTGTATACTTGACCTATACATAATAAATCCTGAGAGAACAAAATAATTTAAAAAATTTAAAAAACAACATCATATAAAACCTTAAGTATCTCAATTAAACACATTATAGTCGCACTTTTAAATTAATTTATTTTTACTAGTCTCCTCCAAATATGTAGCATAACGTAAGTTACGCTGGGGCCAATCTTTCAAATTCTCTAATTTTCACTTAAGTCCAAGAGAGAATGTGATGGATTATGCATTTCTACTTAGGAATCTTAAGGAGTCTTCTCAAGTTTGGTGCAGTATTAAACAAAAAGAGTCAACCTATTAAGAGGTCAGGAAAGAAAAATCAAGTCTAAATTGTCCGATTCACAACCGCAGAAAGAGACATTCACATTTCAGAAACCTTACTCTGAGTGCAAGTACCACATGCAAGTACAGAAAACCCAGGAGCAGATACCATAGTTGAGGATAGAGAACTTGCGATCTGGTTGCTGACACCCTTCACAGTTACTTCTGACGGAACCGATCCTTTTGGGAAAGCACGCAACCTTACAGCTAAATATCTTGAGACAGCCTGACTCCACAAAGAGCGTGAGGAGCAAGCACAAGCTACTCGGTAAACGTCAGCGGCCTTGCTTGACTCAGTAACCACCATGATTAAAACAATGGAGGCACAGCAAGCAACAGTCAAATCAGAACTGCTAGTTTAATCCGTTAGCTAGACTACCATCGTTCTTAACTTACACAAGGCTCACAAAACCAATTTTCTCGTTTTTGGCAAGCAGCTAAATAACATTCCGGACATACTTCAATTTCATTCATCTGAAAAGAAAAAGCAAACTGTTATTGGAGAGCCTAAACAGAGTCCCAAGTATGATCAGTATTATTCTGTTAGCCTGTCTAGTTTGCTTGCATCATTTTCCCACAAATTTGTGGTCACAAATGAACATTTTCTTGCTGTGAATTCAACACTGTTTTGATGAGACACCCATCTTTTTCTACTCCTGTAACATACGCATTCCAGTTAATAAATTAGTCACATTTTCATATCCCTCTTCAAATGGTATGCTACTGCCATTTATTCCAGGCCAAACACAAAACCAAAAAATTAATTGTTTTATGCTGTATTTATTCCAGTGATAAAGAAATATTTATCACCATTTCTTCCAGGGGTAAAAATATAACCTCAACCAGGCATTTAATTTCATAATTTATGCAGACCAAAAATAAAATATTGTATTCCTTATGCTCATATTACATAAACTAGTGACAATATCAGGCTCTTTGTTCTCTTAAGAATTGATAAATTCTCAGAATTTATGTGGATCATGGATATCACTGTGTCAACCTGGGGATGAAGAAAGCAATTCCATAAATACTAAGGGTCAGATCATCATATCAATGAAATATTGTTCAAATATATTAAATTTTGATTAGCAAGCTTTTGCGATATTAAACATTATGGGTTGCCACTGAAATAAAATCAGTGCAAATGGTCAGTTACGAACGCATGCATCATTTTTGTATTTATTCAGAGGAATTTCGTATTGTTACAGCAAAAGAACCACCAAAAATGCATATATGAATCAGAAGATGTGGGTCTATTTTTCCAACCCAAATATTCGTTTAGAAGATAGGTGTCTTTATGCAGAACCCCTATGTCCACTTTCTTCTCTTCCTTCCCTGCCCACTCCCCAAGTCTTAATTATAGGAAATGATAGGAATAGGATAGGAATACCCTAACGGAAGACACATTAGCAATACTCTTGTCAAAAATCATTCTGTAGGCCATGGATATGCATATCTGAACATAAGAAAGCCTACAAAAATTACAGTTATCCAATACACACATTAGAAAACACGTATTATTTCACTCATGATTACATGAAACTGAACACTTTAAAAATACGGAAAAAAGAAGTTAATTGGGGCACAAATACCTCATGCTCACAGATTTTGATGATGACTTTTGCTGTTTGTGTCAATTTGTGATTTCCTGAGGAAACAATAAAATGCTTTAACCAAGAAAATTGTTATACTAGACTTATGATAAAAACAACAGTTTTTAGATTTAAAAGTTAGCATTAAAGACAAAAGCGAACAGCTAAATAGACCATGTAAAACATGTATGTTTAACTATATGCTTGCAAAAGCAGCAGGTAGGCGCTTTTCTTCTCAACATAACACAGTAACAACTCTGAATATTCCTTTTTGAAGCATATTGCAGCCTGCACACCACTGATAGACTTTTTTAGTGAGGAACGTGCTGTATCATCTCCTCAATTAGGTCTCCTGTAAAATGCTGCACAATGCAAAATGCTCAAGCAGCTTGGGGGTTTGGAACCAGATGATCTTTAAGGTCCATTCCAACCCAAACTATTTTATGATTCTAACTTACTTGATTTTTTTTTAAGGTGGCACGAGCACAGTTTGTATTATATCAAATCTGCATACACAGTTTTATGTATGACAGTTGTTTAAAAAAAAAAATCTGCTATGTTTAGGCACTGTGGCCATTAACAGGAAGATAGTTTCAGCGTTTGCCAATTAGGAGTCCACAAATCGCTCTATGACTTTAACTGTTTCAAAGTTTCATATTTTAGGACATAAGTACGTATTAATGCTCACCCCCATTGTAAATAATGCAGTTGTGCAAAATCCATTTGGCATCAGCCAAAAATGCTTCAGTGCAACCGTACATTTTCTTTTTAACATTCTGTAAAGGAAAAATTAAGAAATGAGTAATCAGTGACAGCTTCTTCCTGAACATTGTTTGCTATCAGTCATACAATCAATAAAAATGACTGTATTTACTCTAAGAATTATGATTCTAAATACTTAAGAATCTGTCAAATTCAGGGTGTCTTTTGACTACCATGAAAATGTACGAACTCTAAATAAACTCTAAATAATGAATTATTTAGATCAGCATCTTCAACATTTCCAAAAACAGTATCCATCTCCTGAAACAGTTTCCCATTCAATGTCTCTTCAGAAAACTGAGCCCTTCATTTCTTCCACAGACACAGTATCACTCCACAGCATTTTTATTGTTTAATTTTTATAAGACCCAGAAAAAAAATATTGGTATATGAGACAGTGTATTTAATATTCCAGTCTACCAACTGGGTAATTTGATTAGGTATAATTAGTCACATGGATTTGTTACACCTTTATACCATAAAGACATCAACCTCCACTGTAAGGACACGGAGAATGAACACTTGCTGTGTCTTCACCAGGTCCAAGCAGAACAAAGCTCTGCAATTTAATAAATACAGTATTTATTAAATGATAAGTAAAAGAGTCTGGAATAACCCCTGGATATACACTCAAATGATCCCAAATTAAGGGACCAGTGATCCATTAATAGGTTACAAACATGATGATCAAATGCAGACTCTGGTTAATGAAGTCTCCCCACAGGATCGTTCCTGGAATTAGATTAATTTATATAGGAAGAAGTCACCAGTGTAATTCTTCTCTTTTTCATACTGTTTTTCCTGAGCATTTGTTAGTGGTTCCAAGAAAACAGTGGGATTGTTCCCTTGGCATATTATTGGTTTTATGCTATAACTGAACTGACGTTTATAATAACAAGAACATCATCAAAAAAACAAACAAAAAACCCTCATGTAAATAATTTCAACCTCTCTCCTCTTCTCTTCAAAGACTCCAGAAATCTTAATGATAGCAATCAAACTCAAGGAACCTTCCTCCCTTAGCTTCATACAAACCTTCTCTAATGTACAAAGGTCCATTGGATGAAAGATATATTCTGCATAATCTGGGTGTTGATCCAGTGAAACTGGCTTTTGAAATGGCTCTGTCTGTTAGGAAAAAAAAAATAATAAAAACCAATCACACTGCTTATTAACACTGAACAGTTTATTTTTCTAATACTGTTTCCAACTGTGATGTGAGAGAAAAATCTTTAAAGGCAATTACAAAATTTTGTGAAGTAATAAAGTACTGGCAGAACAAAGGGAACTAGAAGGTCTTGTTTAACTGATTTTTCATACGCTGGAAGTAATGAATTGCAGAAGTTATGGGTTTTGTAAAATGTACTGTTATTATTTACAGTAAGTTTTTTTAGTGGGGAGTATTGGATGAGGCTCAATGGATAGTTTTCAGCAAAATAAAGACACTTAAAAAATTTCCAATTCACTACACTCACAAATGCTTCTTTTTCAGACTCTCCTTAGAATCCTAACTTTCAAAACAAGGACGGCTTGGCAATGCAAACTCATTCAAACTTTCATCAGTGGCACTCTACATTTTATCTGCTGAACTGGAGGGACTGCAATTCTTTGAACACAACCAATTAAAGTACTCAGGTACCAAAATAACAGGTTATTAGTAAAATGCCTAAAGGGCAAAATATCTCAATAGCATTCATTAAACATTAGCTTTCTAAGCACATTTTCAAAACACTTTGTGAATTCAATATAAACAAACACTGACACTTTCCTTCTAAAAAGCAGCACTTAAGGTTCTAATGGCTCCATTTAATAGCAGTATTTACCAGATTTACCAGCCAGAGTAAAACTATTCCAAGAGCCAAAATCTGTCAGTACTTAAGAGTAACCTCCCCAGAAATTGCCACTATTTTTCTGATAAAATACTCATCATGGAGAGATCAGAGTTGCAGAGAGCCCATGATTCTGCCCATCTGTTTTTCCCAACATATTTTACTGTAACAATGCAGGCACCGTACAGGAACTAGAAGGCAACAGCAGTTAAGACAACCGTTGGTAATTCATCACATCATATTTTGATTTACTGTTTTCTTCACACATGTGAAAACTAGCCAATACTTGCACGGTAAAGAACAACTGACCAGAATTGTTGAAACTTGGAAGCAAGAATGAGTGACTGAAATAGCTGAAACTTTGAGGCATGGTGATTTTGAGAAGTGAATCTGAGACAAACACATGGAGACAGGTACACGTTGGAGGAAAACCAAATTTACTTCCGTGATTAATTAATGTTATTAATAGAAATTAATAGAATAGCAACCTCCTATTGCATGAACATTAATGGCATAAGTTTTCACCATACTGAGGAAAATTTCTTCAGTGTTTTAGTAAGTATATCGCACAACCAACTTTTGTGGTAAGAACAATTTCTACTAACAGATTGAAGCTGTTTTCAACAGGTATAATCAATAACATAACTGTGCCTAGGGTTCCTGCCCATATAACTGTATTGGTAAGAGATCATGTCTCCTCGTTCCCCTTGTACCTCACAGACAGCGTTGTCCACTTTAGGTGAGTGAGAAATCACTCCGTTCCACCGGGAGGGCGTATTATATTTTCACTACAGCTACTATGTCCAGAAGTTACCTCAAGGAACTACATTTTAAATGCACTCCAAAAGAGTATATACAGCCTAAACTGATCTGTCTGTACTATACAGCTGGTAGACAGCACAGAAGCTGTCACATACAATATGATAAAATAACTAGGTTCATAATCCACAAGAATAAGGAAAACTCAGGATTATGACAAATATATGATCCAAGCATTTAAAAGAAAAGTCTTTCTTACCCCTGGCTGTTTCATTTTCTGTAGTGCAAACTTCAGTAAATATGATAGCTGTTCAATGGTGAGCATTGTCATAGCTTTACTCTGTGTTTCTATGCATTCTGCCACTGTGATTTTCTAAAAGTTAAGATTAAAAAAAATTTTGTTAGCAAACGTTCCCAGGTAAATTCTTCTCCACTGAAACATTCTAGCATTGAGATTGAAGATAATAACTATCTTGTAAGAAAGAAAACATTTCTGATGATTCAGTATAAGTAGTTCAGAGGCTTGGTTTACTTGTGTTTTGTTCTGGTTATGTCAGTTAAAAAACATTGGGGGGCCGGGGGGGGGGAGAGGCACGTGGGGAGAGAGAGAGAAACAGACCAGAAAATTATCCATCATCTTCAGGATCATGCCAAGTGAATGCGTGAATACATAAAATTCCCAAATGCAATGCAGGTTCACAGCAATGTGAATGAGTGAGAAGGTCACCTGGGCTTCAACACAATAAGGAAAACATGCAATAAACCAATTTGCTTTCACTAAAGACACTTTGATGCTAAGTATTCCCTCCCCAGGAATCATTGGAGAGGAATGAACAAATTCTTCCTCAGCCCTGCAGAAAAAAAAACCAGTAATAAAATACCCACTTATTTATGCAAGACCCTACAGTGCAATTCTTTTCTGCACTGCTGCAAAGCTGACCAGCCCACTAGAAGAAGCACAAGTTAAACTAGTCAAAACTGCAGAATGTTTTCAGAATTAGAGGTGCCTGATGAAGAGATGACTCTTTGAAATGGTGCCTTCTCTAGAGATGGAAACACAAAGGAAGTTGAAGACTCATGGTAAGAAGGCAAACCCAATCCAGGTACACACAGAAAAAGTGGTGAAGTAGCAATGGATTCCTCCTCTTCTGTACAAACTTTTCTGGCACCTTTATCAGGAGGTTACATAGGAGCAAACCAGAAACATCTCAGAACATAAAAAAGCTGCTTCTATCTCACACAAGCAATCCACTCCTTATATCAAACTAACCTCACATTCTGGGCAAAACCAATCCCCCTCTGGTTCCGCTGTCAGTTTCAGACACTTAGCATGATAAACCCGAGGACAGAGTTCACAGCAGAGGACTTGGCCTTCCCGATGACAAACCCAGCAATAGAAATCATTCCGTCCATCCTGTGGTACAACATCAACAGGGTCTGTGGTGAGTGGCTGCTTCATATAGTAAAACGGACCATGTCTTAGTTCTGACTGAAATGTAGGCAAGAAAAACAGGTTTGGTTTCAAAACAAATTTGCATTCTTTCGAATTATAATATTCATAATATATAAGCAAACAGCAGTTCACAGTTTGATTAACATTTATACAAGCACAGTATCTTATTGCACAGCACAAAAACATTCATAAAGAGGTTTACTTCTTATTCAGATGTCAAATGCCAGTCTACACTCAAGACTGAAAATAAATTTCTGTGGCAAGTGAGGGCATCGAGTGCAAGACATGGAATCCAACAACAGCCATTAAACACTTCTATCTTCAAGAAAGAAGTATTGCTATAGAAACTGTTAGGTCCTCTAAACTCAGAATTCCACGGGGCTGTGCAAGCTAAATACTGAGATATTTAGTGGTGGCTAAACCTGGGACAACTGAAGAAGTTAGTCCTGAAACAAGAAGTTGAACATCATGCAAATCTGTCCTAAGTTGCAGCAGTTCACAACTTTGTACAATGAAGCAAGCCGGTGCTGATTTTGATTAATAAGGCAAACTGCAGAGTAGGATGGCAAAGGAGCAAATTCATATCCTGAACAGCCACTTCTGCTATAGGAGCAGGAACACAGTGAAAGATTTAATTCACCATTTAAATGCATACCAGAATTTAAGACTCACAGTCTCCACTGGTTTGCCTGCACCAGAAAACAGTTGACAGTTAACTTTGTAAACTGCATGAACTACTCTTCCACTTGAGCCCCAGACAGCTCAAAGATGACACAGCTGATATCAAAACAGAAGAAGTGAAGAGCCTGTGATGGCTAAAATGGGTCCCCAGATACCTAAAGTTTGTTAGATCAGCTTTGAAGAGCTGCTAACATTTATTGTAAAACTACATTATATTTATTAATGACAAGGAACCTTAAGTTTTCTGTTTGCTGTTAATTATAGGGGTGGTTTGCTGAGACTGTCATGGAGGGAAACAATCTTGAGTTTTAGGTAGTTTATTTACCATGTTTTTTCTGTTTGACGTAAAACCACTTGCTCGTGACATTGCTTGTCACTACAAATGGCTGCTTGTAGTTTGCAGAACCATTTTGTTTGGTTCTTATGTAATTTTGTGTGCATCCTACACCATTTACACATCTGCAAGTTCTTAGATCCTTGAGCTGTCACATGCCCCTGTGACTCATAGAACAATGCAACCATATGCACGTTCCATACCTTTGCAGCATCCTGTACAAAATTAGTCACAGGGTATAAATTAATGTCACCAGAAACTACCAGCGTGCCAGCTTGGACCATGATATTTCTAGATTTCTAAAGTTACAAAGGACAAGGTCTAATTATTTATATGAATAAAAGATCTTCAAGGTCAAATTAGATGACGCAGAAGTGACAACCCAGCTGAAGATGTTGTATCTCAAAATATACACCAGAGGAGGTATCATCTGCTATTATCTAAACATTGTATAATATTTTAGGCAAAGAAAGAACAAACATTCCCAAAGCATTCTGCTACCTAAAATTTCACTCAAATTTCTGTCATTTTTGTTGTTTTTCATTTTCTATTCTACAGTTACTAAAAAGACACTTTGTTCCCACCACAGAAGTGGGCAAAGTGCTATTTTCTGTAGTCTCTGTATATGTATTTAATCATATAACATGACAAGACTTTCAAAAGGAAGGTTCTATGACATCCTGTGGAATAGGAGGGACAGCACAAGGCTTTAACTACATTTCAAATGTATTACTACTACAATCATTCAAACAAATACAAAGGCATGTGGAAACCAGAGCGTGCAATTTATAATACAGAAACATGTTTTGTTTGCAGCTATATGCACCACAGCTGTGAGACCAAAAATCTCAATAGCGTATACATGAAGATGCAGATATGGGGCATTTCCTCAACCGCAGATAAAGGAAATTACCAGGAGAATTTAATAGAACAGAACATATTCTGACTTTGAAGTGGCTATAAGCAGTATATCCATACTAACTTCCTAAGAATCAAAGATACTGCTTTAAGATAAATATAAAACCTGTGAAACTATTCCACAGAAATCAGCTCATAGCATCCAAACTGAAGAGGAGTCCATTTTTGCTAGAGCATGAAAGGAATTAATTTTCTGTTCAAGGACGTTTACAGACACCTATCACTTTATTTTGTTTAAGCCAAGTTTAAGAACAAAAAAAAAAAAAGTTCTGAGACTCAGAAAAGACCCAAACAACAAAACTAAAGGACTAAAAATGAATGATTCAACTGCAAAGGACCTTTTCACTCGTTCTAATCAGAGTAAAATGTTTTCAGAGTTTAAATGTTAACAGTTATGAAAGAAAACCTTTGTTTTCTCAACTGTTTCACAACTCAAATAGCTGGTATCTTGTTTTAAAGTCGTTCATTAAAGTTATTAAGACCTGTAGAATGACATAGAAAATCAAAGAAAAAACAACAGTATTGTAGTGCTGTTTTGGGGAGAAAAAGATCACTATTTATATTTAGCTTCAATCAGTAGTAAAACAAGCTGACAACTTCAGTTACATTATAACTGACCAATTAAGGGTCAGAAGTTCCTGATTTTTAACCTGTCTTACCTACATTCTACAATTCCACAATTCTTTGCTTGTATTTCAACACTTTAAATACCTGTTAGCATCATTCTGAAGATCTGTTACTGCATCCACAACATGTAATACGGAGCTTCACGCAACTATAACTTTAGTAACAGTATCTTAAAATACTCAAATATTACAAAACACTTCTTAATGTAGAACATTAAGTTGGAGGTTTCCAGTGATGTTGTCATACCTCAAAATGGATTTATCAGCCAATCAGAACCACAGCTATCAGCTACATTATACTTGAAACTTAACCTGAGAGTAAAACAAGGAACTGTATGCTTTTTTTCCCACATCTGTTCAGCAGTAAAAGAATCTTTAATGACTCCTGCTACCATATAGAGCAGAGTTTTGCACCCACTTTAGAAACAATCATCTTCGGGCATGCCCATTTCAAATTTGACAGGTAAGACAATATTAAATTAAAAACAACTTGTAAAAGCTAAACAAAACTAAACAGATGACATTTTCGTGCTAACTTGTAACATACACAGCAAAATAAACAAGTCTGATTGCTTTTCTTCATTAGGTATACAACTTTATTCTATCCTGTAATATTTCAGGTCTGAGACACCTGGAAAACAGAAAAGGATTTACCAAGGGGAATTTATAAAGTTCAACAACTGCAATTGTGTTTTCACATATATTTTTAAATGCATGAATAAAATGTGGAAATTAACGCCCTAAGATGCAGTTCCACTGTTTGTAAAATTATCTCTACACTGCACAGTTATAAGCTCAGACTTCAGTGGGGCAACACCTCCCCAGTAAAAGTCCAGGATGCAGAGAAATTTATACAGCCTGCATTGAAGCTCAGTAAAAGCCACACTGGCCACATTAAACTGGTGCAAGCATACCTATACATTACCTACACACGCTATTACTAGATCTCCTAATTATACTTCAATAAAATATGCTTGACACTGTAAAACCGTTCTCTGGCAAGGCCTGATTTATTAACAGTCTTTGCTCCAGGTCAACTGCAATGATTAGGAATTTCATTTTCTTTCTTAACCAGTGCAATAGTACCAGTATAATATTTAATGTGGATGCTGTTACACCAGGAAAAAAGTGATTTAAACCCTCAGAACTTAATCCTGTGTTTATATAATTCTGGCAAAAAACACTAACACACAAAAGCACTTTGAAAAATACACTGGCATGTCATTATTAAATTAGGTGATACTTTCAGTAAGGCTATAGACTGCTTTCATGTAATCTCCTCCAACATGATGTAGGTGCTTTGCAGCATTTGCTATTCAATACACTTTGTATAATTCTTTCACTTGCATCATACAATTAATCAGAAAGTGTCAAAGTCTTCTGGACTCAAGGTCTTCTAAGAACTAGAACAAATGCTACAAATTCAGTACTGAGAAGACAATAAGGTTTCAAGCATGAAGACTGAAAAGTACCGTCAGCGCGACCCTTTGATTTAACTAGTTTGGTAGGAGTGTACACTGCCCAGCAGTTTAAAGGAAGGGGAGGAAATCTGCAGACTACCAAGGAAGGAGCTGGACTTTTGTTAATAATTGGCAGTAGGACTGAAAGCAGACAAGGGACTCCCACTGACATTATGAGATCCTTCTTTATCTAGTATATCACACCACTGAGCATTTATTTCCTTTTCATGGTTTTAATTAATAAGAGGTATTATTGTTGTTATTACTATATTCCTTCATAACCCCCACCTTTTTTTTCATAACTTCATTTATTGGTTATATATCTTATTGGCTTTATGAAATCAAAAACAAGACACGGTTGGTCTTTCTCATACAGATGTAAAACAAAAATAAAAGAACATCCAAATCCAACTTATAATGCCAACTCCTACAGCCCAGTATCCAAAAATTAACATCGTCTTTTTACAATACAAAAATTAAAATTAAGCTTTCTAAAGAGAAGAGAGCTGCTGATCAGCTGGCTCTACATCCTTCATTGTTTCATATTCTAGCATAACAATACCATGACTTCTCTTACCTGCTCTTTATTGTTACTGTTCAATAGACCAGGTTTCTTTTTCTTTTTTATAGGACTTGTTGATGCATCTTGTGGTGAGTGGCCATTAGAAGAATGTGGAGGGCTGGGAAATTTCCTTTTTTGTGCTGTGCGTTCGGCAGAGCCAGGATCTATAACAGATACAAACAATATGGTTGAAGAGTGCAAAACGATGAAAAACAGAAAAACAAGCTTATGGTTTGTTGTTCACACCCCTTCACTGAACAGAATAAGAATTCTCAATTGTCTTTCACCCAGTCGCTG
The DNA here is from genome assembly GCA_013398295.1 of Chionis minor. Classification (NCBI taxonomy): domain Eukaryota; kingdom Metazoa; phylum Chordata; class Aves; order Charadriiformes; family Chionidae; genus Chionis; species Chionis minor. The sequence continues at coordinate 868,869 of VZSF01004402.1, forward strand.
ACAAATTTGGAAGTACAGACTTGCTAAGCAATGCCACTGTTAAGTGAATTCCCAATACAGTAATTTATATTAACATTAAATATTTTTTTCTTTTCCCACAGCATTCTGGCCATTCATCTGATATCAAATTTCAGCATCTTTTAAAGTATAACAACAATTACTTCTGTAGTTTAGCAGAGTGCTATGCTAATATGTGTCATACGCTTTAAAAGCAGAGAAACAACATTAACAGTTCCTGACAGCTTCGCTCATGCAATTTAGGAACACAAGAAACACGTTAAAACCTGGTAAGAGGAAAGTCAGTCCTCATCATTTGTTTCTCATATTTAAATAAACTTAGTGAAATATGTCAATAGAAAAAACGAAGTTGTCCTATAGATTGAAAATATGCTACCTCAAATACTTAGTGATTTGTAGTACCTGACAAATTGAACTGTAAAAAGATAAAAATAAGACAAGACTCCCAGTCAAGTAATAACTTTTGACAGCAAGATAGAGCAACAAACATAAAGTGACATAACTTTTCAGTGACTCTCACCATCAGAGCTCTCACATTCAACTAAGCAAATTACAAGAGCAATTTAAAAAGTCACCGCTTCCATCTATGCCTGAAGTTACTATCCCAAGTAACAAAGCTGCCAGAAGGGAGCGTGTGCCTGTGTCTCAGTTGCTCATGGATGATCATCTTAGTGTAAACTCATCACACCAGCAACTTAAGTAGCCCTGGTGGCTCTGAACTGCACTTCATGAAACACGCACAAAAATCTTTTAAAAATTAGAAGGAAATTGAGACATAGCTCTATCAAATGAATATCCATTATGATGATCTTCATTTGCTTTAATCCTTCAATTATACTAAATTATTTGGATTCTTAAAAGACTTTTAGTTCATCTTTTTTTTTTTAACTTGGTTGCTGTTTTGTGACCAAGTAAATTCATTAGAATTTTCAGAAAGAACTATTTACAGCCTTAAAAGGGTATAAAAAAACTAAATCACTGACAAGTTCATCAGAAATATCCTCAGTAAAAATTAGAGCATTTGCAACTTCATTTTCGCAGAACAAAATTTTAAATAATTCCTAATGAATATGGAATGCTCAGCTCAATTACAAAGAACCTACTGACATTTTTCAAAGAAACAAGTATGCAATCAGTGGTAATAGACAATCACAGAACAGTGAAACGATCTTGACAAAATACAAGTGAAAGTTAAACAGAGTTGGTTTAACATGTTTAATTTTTCCTGAAGCTTTTAATGCATGTAACAAAGCAAAATGATAAAACCATAGGGGTCAGAAGTCATCAATATCATAGAGAAACAACTAAACTGTCTCCAAAGTCATTCCTGTATTCTCAATCCCGTACTCACATATGCTAGCACAAATGTTTTGTGGCTGCACACTAAACAACTGAGGACTACAACCTGTCTGAAAAATAACTTTTTTTTTGACCAATTTTTTTCTATTACCCTGTTCACTGCACAGCCACAGAAATGCTTCTGAAAAACACTTGTCATACATTCAGCAAAGCAGTTCTACTGGATGGAAACGGGTAGAAAGAAGGAGAAATTCTGCTTTTGGTCTTAAAGCCACCTTAAAGTTTTTTCTGTCAAACAACAGTTCTTGGCAGATATTTGACAGAAGCCAGAGGCCATCAAACTGCTGGTTGCCGTGATCCTTTATCCTTTCCCTCCTGGATCTGTATTCGTGCCTTCAGTGGGTGATGGGCTGAGCTGTCTCAGGTTGCCAAGTCACCAAAACCTTACTGAAGCACTTCACCAGAAGTCTCCAATGAACATCGGAGGTTCCTGAACAACAACCAGTAACTGGATCGACTTATCAGAGCACATCTATTGTCAACAGAATTAAATTAACTATTAAAAGGTCCACCAAAAAATACTGAAAGTTCCCCAAATAGAAAAATACTGAAAACCACAGCACTAGACCATCTCACATAGCTGTTTGTCCACGGCCTTTCTCCCACAAATACTCCCAATCTGACTTTTAACTATTTATTGAATTAAGACTATATTGTTGAGCTACAACATTCCTCTCTGGGAATTATTTTAACACATTTAAGGAGTCTCGCACACAATATGGCCACTGACACTTTCTCATTAGACAGTCTCACAAGTGAGCTAGGAAAACAGTTTAGCTTAAAACCATACTCAGAATAGCACCCTATTTGTCACATGGCACAAATCTTAAAGGGTCTATGGCACAATGAAGAACTGGATTAGATTTCTACATGATTTCTGTATTTTGTTCAAATGTAGAGGAGAAACAGTTGATAAGGAGAAATAAAAATTGGCTGCAATAATGATTCACACAAATGGAGATAAGATTAACAACCTATGCAGTTTTTTTCTAAATAGAAAAAAAAACTATTTGGACCAATAGTTGAGCATCAGCTGACTATGAACCAATGATCTTTCTTCTGTTGTGAAAAAGGGCAAATGGTACTGACATAAAAATAGGAGTGATACATACATTTTGTCAGGAAGTCTAGTGACAGGACAAGGGGTAATGGTTTTAAATTGGAAGAGGGGAGATTTAGATTAGATATTAGGAAGAAGTTCTNGTAATCTTGATGTTAACTTTAGACTGCTTGGATATATGCTTAAGCATATAATATGAAAATAATAATAACAAATATAAATAAATAATATGAAAATAATATATTATTTAGTGGAAAGAGTGAAATGATGTCAAGAAGCCACATAATTATTTACATAGCCAAGTATTTGGAAAAAAAAAATACTCAAAACCCCATGATGCCACTAAAACTTACTCGTGATGTAAGCTCAATAAGTGATCTGAAAAGATATTTCTAGACTAAATTGCATTTCAAGAACATGCTATTTACATCTGTGGAAGAAAATACAAAGAAAGATGGAAAAGGTATAGCGGAAGAACTTCTGTGCAAGAAAAGTTGTATTGGCCTACATTAGCTTGTGAAAATACCAATCTTATCTACTCTAACTAGCATGACACATTTTTCAGATGGGTCCAGACACATGAAAGATGTAATTGTTACCTAATCAGCTATGAACATTACAATTTTTTTCAGTTTGTGAAGATTTTAATTTTTTGTCCCCCCACAAATATGTAACTGCACAGAAAAATGCAGTGGTTTTAACTGCTTTCTATACAATTCGATGGAAAATGTGGTGCTATACGGTAACTTCTGTTTGTCCAAAAGTTTGGTAACGTGTCAAGATAATGATTGAGAATCAAGAGAAATATAAATAAATGTGAAAAAGATATGAAAAGATAGATAGAAGAAGATATAACTGAAGGAAGAGAAATGTAGAAGCATTTGCCCATCCTGAGTTCTATTCATCTAGAATAGCTGCACCAGGCTAACAACACCTGTCATTTCAACAATCCTAGGAAAAGCGTCTGCCACGAGATTTATGTAGGCACAGCTATTTCACAGCAGTGCTGCCTAGCAGAAATGTAGCGTTGGCTCTCACAGAAACTTTTCTGTTGACATGTTATAAAATTTTGGTAAAATGTGGTTGAGCTGGTTTAAATACACAAACAAAAACTTTTCATGTTTTGAGTTTTCTTTGACACTAAGAAATGTGGGGTGTTGTTTTCTTTCCACCCTTCCCCTTTTATACTTGTAGGCAGCATTCAGTACCACTTACATTCTGACATGCTGAGGCTGAATTAAACCAATACAATGTGTCTGAGACCATTATTGTTACTTGCCTTGTTTCAGTCCAAATGAATCTGTCTCCCACTCCATTTAGGCCAAAAATTAGATTGATTTGACAATACAAAGAATTGCCAGGTAAGGTATGTCACCTAAATGTGTGAAAAATATAATGTCTGCCTCCTCCCCTCCTTAAGCAATTATGACAATAAAAATCCTAATAAAGCTATAGCTATGCTGACAGATGACTAGGGGTGGGTTTTTTCCAGTTTAGCTAATTATGCACAGAAGGTGGCAGAACAACTCCTTTGGCTGGCATATGCTTCATATATCCCAAGAATGCTGAGACAATACAGCTATCCTGGAAGAAGCACTGCAGCATCAGTGTCAGCTAAACCAAAACCTACAACCAAAGAGATCAAACCTAAAACCAAAACAAGCTCTGAATTTTATTTTTTTTTAATTAAAGTAGAACAGAGCTTATTTAGCATGGGAACTGTTTGCATTCAGAGTAATCAGCAAAAATAGCATCATACCATATCTTTTCTCATCTTTCTATCACCACATGGCTCAGAACAGCATGTACAATATAAGTCTTTGTCTCTTTATTATGATTCATAGTTTTCAACAGAGACTTTCCAGACATTCCTAAAGGCACTCATAAGTAAACTACTCTTACTGGGAAGTGCTGACCATGTCTTAACCCTTGTTTTCCCAATGCAGAGAGATTTGCAGAACTGTTTCTCTCTACAGCGTACAACACCCTCAAAGTACTCGCAAGGATCTGAGTTTCTATCCAGCAAATAAAGTCCTCACCATAACTCCCTAAAGAGACTTAGGTTTTGTATTTCCAGACTGTACATATGCAGACACAGCTTAGATCAGGAGAGCAACAGAAGAGTACAATTTTCTGCCCTTGGGCTTCCATTTCTTATTCCCAGGCACAAAACTGCCACCAGTGGAGCATACCAGTTCCCTTTCAGCTCTTCAGCCTCAGACTGTGGGGATCGCCAAGAAGCTTCCTGTGACAGTGCATGTTGTGCCTCAGATCCAAGTATGAAAAAAGAAAACCAGGTGTAAAGTTCCTTATCCGTGGTAGCCTCCATAATGTGATGCTTCTTACTTTTAAATGTTGTTTTCCCCTAAACTAACGGATTCAGAGTCAGAAAAAGGGTTAAACTGTTATTAGCTAAACCAGAACTGAATTACAATTCAGTCACAGCCAAATCCAAACTACACTTCAACAGACAAGGTACTGATTTAGTACTGATTAAACCAATCAATGACACAAAATGATCGATTAAACCAAATGATCACACTTGGTTAAGTGATTTCAAAAACTTCTTAAACCAGTGTAATTTTCTTCTCTGGTTCAAGCCTGAGCATGCTAAGGATTTTCACATAAACTAGAGATGACTCATAGACAACATACAAAAAACTAACCTGAAATATACCTTTTTTTTTTTTACCAACTGGCAAGTTCTTGAAATGCACAGAGATTTTCTTGAGGAAGTGTAGGATGTAACTGGAAAAATTAAGGAATAGACCAGAAAAAACAGCAATGCACAGGAATTTTCTTTTGGATTTAGTTGTGCTACTGGAATAGGCTGATGTCTTCAACTATCACTATATACCGCCAATTTACCAATCTGTGAGGGACCTAATAATATGAACAATCTTTTAATTCAGTTCAAGTAAAATAAGAATGGTAGCATCCACTTAAATTGTTTGAGTTATCATTTCCCATTCTAAATAAGATAACAAATGCTCAAGTTGCATTTTGTGTGAATTTGCTTCAACAGCAGTGCCTTGTTTAGCACACCCTGCCTCTTCTTCCTCCTTGGCTCTTCCAGCTGTGTTAGCAGAGCATGTGTAGCTACACTGTGAATGAGATCAAGAAATTTATCCCAGTTAAAACAACCCATCAGGAGGGAAGTTAATTTTTAACCTGGATCACCTCCTCAATGTAGTTTACCTTACTATTTATTACTTGAACAAAGTGAAACAAATCGAAGAGGAAAGAACAAAAAAGACCAAATTTAAAATATGCAATACCTTGGTGACTAGAAGAGTGAGTTACGAGGTGGATGCAAGTTTCTGATCCAAAAAGGAACAGCGAGAATTTGTGCCAATATTCTTAAAAAGGTGTTTAATGAGCAAGAATGGTCTCACTTTGGAGAGTACCTCACCATGCCACTTTGTCACCAGTTAGCAAATAGCCCTGCAATCTCCCTGCTTTTTCTATAAAATTCCTATCATATACTGAGCAAGTCAATCTTAACCAAACTTTTCAGATAGGTATCAATTTGCGTACCCACTATTTCTAACTGAAAAGGCCGAGATCACTGCAGTTACTCAGCACTCAGAACGTTAGTTAGAAATTAAATGTTCTGTGTACTAAATGAAGGGCATTACAGTAAAATAATAAATGAACATTTCATCGATAAATTAATTGTACTAATGAATTAATTTGCCCAGCAACCTTACTCTATTTATTTCTTGATTTTTTGAGTGTGATTTTGCTTTTTTACCATTATTTCAAAATCACATTTCCAGCAAAAGTGAAAAAATAGACACCTGAAATAGCTTTTTAAATTCTCATTAAAAGTTACCTGTTTTTACATCATTAGGTTATTATTAATTGCTCTGTAATGTTGACAAGGTTGGCATAAGCACCCTGAATGCTCTTGCAAACCATCCACTGGGGAACAACAAGCTAATCAGAGCTTCATCTAAAGTTTAAAAATCTTTGTTTCAATATGCCATCATGTGACTAAAGGATTAGTAACTACTGCTCCCAGGAGACAGACTAAAGCATACTTAAACCCTAAAGCAACTTGATTTCTCACTTCATGACTATTTTAGAAGTTCAATTTTACTTGATGGTAATGTAGTTTGTAAGCAGGTAAACTATGAGAGTGACTTCGTACAGGTTAGCTTCGAAAAACTATAAAAACAAACAAAAGTATGTTATTACTGTATGTCAGGGATTTTACCTTGCTGCAGCACATGGAGCATAAACTACCACCACGTCTTCTGTGTTCTATACATTGCCAAGTGCCATACTGTAAGCATTCAATAGCAACGATCCCTGACAACTAATTGAGAAGTCTAGTTTTTCTCAATGGAAGCAGGTGCCAACTCACAAAATGTGTAAAAGTAAAATGTTGTTTTCCTTGTGTTTCCCAAATGTAACTCTTTCTGAAAACAAGTAACATCAACATGCCTTACTGTAAGAATACAGCATAAACTGCTCAGTACCAAAGACTTATCAGCAGTGACGTCTTATACCCCTTTATGACCTCCTTCCATATATCTTTTTTTGTATTTTTAATTTTAAAATTTGCTTAAGCTAAATGCAACCAAAGTAGTTCCAGACTAAAACCAAAATTAAACCCTGTCTACATATGTATTTCTAAGCATTTATTACTCTTGCATTAGTTTCTCTACCAATAAGGCCTTAATGAGAGCCAAAATCCAGAGCAAGTTACACAGATCTAAGTTAAGGTTCCACAATACCCTTCCACAAATATAGTTTCTTCTCTTTTCCTTTCTCCAGCACTGTCATCTGTTCACCCAGGAGGGAAGATGGTTTAGGTAACTGATATTGCCAAAACCAACAAAAACCTGAAAAATGAATTTCAGCTGAATCGGTATACTAACAAATCCCAAAGTTGACAGTACCAGTATAAAAGAAGCAGATGGAAACGTGGCTGAAGGAGTGTGCAAACATGGGCAGGTCTGACTTGGATCTGCACATACTGCCTTACTGTTGCATCCTCAGTGCAATGGACAGCAAACCAATTAATAAAAGCCCCAGTAAATCACTCTTACTATACGACACAATTTTCAAATTCTATCTCACAAAAAGGTTAGGCAAACAAAACTAAAGAATTCCCAAAAAACGTGGAAATTGCAGGATAAAAGCTTTTTACTGTCAGACCTTTTTCTGCGCTGGTGTGGAAGGGAAGAAAAGTTTTGCATTTTAAACTCAAGCAGACAATCAAAAAATTTATCTTTATCTTAACTACATCAAGTTTACTATATATTCATGAAGAGTATTTGTTATTCAAATTCTTTACCTAGTTTTCTTATATTTTTAAATACATGTTCTGTGAAAAATGTCCTGTTATAAAGTGGTAATATCTACTGCTTGTAGAACAAAACTTTGCTGTTCTGGAAATTTCAGAAAGTGAGAAGGGGAAACTCAGAAACGTGTTCGTTCAAACAGTAAAAAAGAAACAAAAATCAAAAAGGCTTTTCAACATAAGTTGTGATAAAAATGGTAAAATTAGCAGTCATTTTGGTTTTTCAGGAGCCAGAAACAGCAATATAGTTTTTTCAGTTAAAGCATTATTTTAGTCTGCCAGGAACAGTACTAGATCAGTAAACTCAGACTTAGTTACACAAATAAAAGTTTTCTGTGATGTAAGCAGGTTTTTGACATCTTAATGCAAGTGGGTCAAATATGCAAAATTCTGAATAACGTTCCAATTAAAAATCTAGTCAATTGTGACATGTAAGTCAGACACTCTGACAAAGCATTACTTAAACAGAGCCAGCCCAAGGCTGGCTGTTAACATTAGTTCCCAACTCCATGCTGTCCCTTTTACTACGACACAAATAGTTCTGCCAACACCTAGTGAACCAGATCAAGGAAATAAATTAGACTAAATGTAACAAAACAAAAGAACAAAAATTTCATGAAAGCAGTTTCATGAAGAATTCATTTAATGGCTGTAAGAAACAGTTAGGCTAGCTTAAAAAAAGAAATCAGTGTGAGAGAAGGTACAAGAATACAAAGGTGACCGAAGACTGCTTAAGCTGTCATTACCCCACAGAAATGTGTAACTATTCCTTTAGAAGGAAGAGGAACAAAAAAAAGAAAAATTACTTCCACCTAGATGGTCACTTCTCTCTTCTTTCCTCCTCCTGAAAAGCTCCGAATGCACGTACTTTAAATGGTGTTGAGGGAAATCAATGAAGAATTCTGAGAGAAAAAGGAGCAACACTAACTCCACTGTCAGCATCATTACAGTCCAATTTGATAGAACATGCTTCAATTAATAGTTTATATGGATTCCAGAACTGTGAACTCTCCCAGTTATATTTATTATCCTAAATGGTTGCTAATAGATTTATGATTTTTCAAATCCATTACCTATAGTACTATAGCAAGCTTAATTATCTTCAAAACACTTAACAAAATCACGGATAAATCTGTTAGAACTTAAACTCAACTCTGAGGCATTTTAATCTTATGTCAGAATTTTGAAATATGATGCAGTTGCATTCGACCACTAAAGCCCTGTTTACATTCCAGAAACATCTACTGATGCAATTAACCCAATCCAGTTGCTTAATGTAATAAATAACGGAGGTTAGCCATGGTTGTGTAAATCCTGATGAACTCCTACTACTTTACAGTTTTACAAGTACAACTTTACAAGTACAAAAAAACACCATTACTTGTTTCTTCACTGTAGGACTTTGGAAGATAAAGAAACAATTCCCAACAACTTGCAATGTAAGAGATGTAAGCTGTTTCTAAACTAGAGCCGGGCTGTAGGGGGATTTGTTGCCCCAAGGCACTGCTGAAGACCCCCTGTTGATTACTAAGTAGAAGGGCTCTGCACTAGAGAGAAAGCCCCAGGCTATACCACTGTTCAACTGGAGGATTCTCAAATTACCTTTCACATTGGAATGAGAATCTCATCTCTATGTGATTAAGTACTTGGTATCACTGCACAGAAAGTTGATAGACAATGTACTATTGCAAAACTGTTATAAAATATGTAATGTATTCTGGAAATTCCATTTTACTAGTCATTTTGCATTTATATCCATTATATCTGAACCTTTTCCCACTGAGAGAAGCCTCTAAGACCAAAGCCTTCGACACAAACCTGCAGCAATGCAAAAGCTGTAAAAGAAAGAATTCTCACCATTAAGCAGTAGTGTCTCAGTGTATGATTTTACGACAAGCTAAGACCATCTAATGACTAGCCGTCGCGTATGGACGCAGGTCTGCTCCAAGCAATGACATCTGCCCAACCCGCTAGTAACCTGGTTCAGGGAGATAAGCAGCTAGAAAACTACTTGCATACCCAAGTCCTTAACTGACACAGAAGAGGACTGGCTAAGAGCCAGCACAGATGCAAAGGAACTATACTGGATGTATGACTGATGACGGGTAGGAGAGAGTAAAGAGCTCCTTTTGACTAGTCGATAGACAGGCAATGGTGACAGTACTAGCTGAAACATAGGAAACATACATGGAAGTCCATCCACCACCGCAGTTAACTAGTGATGGCAGGCAGAGTAAGATAAACTACCAGAAAACTAATCTGAAAATTAAAAAAAGTAAAATTATTCCAGGTTAATAGGATGAAAAAGCCCAGTGGAGAGTTCACTGCTGTCCAGAAAGAACAAGTGCATGTGAAGACAGAACCGCACCAAATAATTAAGTTGGTTACGCTGCTCTGGAACCACAACCTGGAAAGACTCAGAAAATTCTTCAGGAAGCCTTGCAAGCCCCATCTTGAAATATTTAATAAACAAGGTTAAAAAGTAGGCCATAGGGCTGGAACAGAAATATAACAAGATGTTTCTGTCAGACATTTTAATGAATCATATGCAGAGGACAAAATACTGTAATAATCTAGTCTATGGCTTTTCTCTTTTGCTAAACAGCAATCCTCTGCTGACTCCATTTTGTGCTCTTGCACTCCTTTTATTCTCTTTAAGCTGTCATTTCGCACTTCCAGTTCTCAGATGCCCTATACTTTCTTGTTCTGATCAAAAGTACTTCATTTTAAAACCTCATCTTCACTAAAGCCAAACATGCACAGTTTATAAACAGATCTAAATTACAACTGCTACAGTAACTCTCATTTCCTTTCCCACCTCACCAGATGTCTGTCCCCACAATGTTTTGCAGCTAGGCACTTGTGTGTAACAGTAGGGTTAATCAGTTCATGATTCAGGCAAAAATTAATACTACAAAAAATTATTAATTTTCAGCTAGATCAGCTGCTTGATATAGCTTACTATGCACCAGCATAAGTATCAGTGCCAGCCTAAGGAGAAAGGTAGAAAAATGCAGCTGAAGACGAACGCGGAGGTCCGCATAGCTCTGACCACAGCTACAGACTCACATCACAAAGCATAAGAAAGAAGCATCAGCTATGGTTTTAAGCTCTAGTTTCATTACCACCTAACCCTACCTAAACGCTGGCTAACAAAGCTCTATACTTCCTGCACCTAACTGGTATCCTCCTGCCCTCACTCTTAGACCAGTTCTGGCAGTCTACGAAACCATTTCAGCACAGAAAACTATTCATGTTTTATGGTTCGGTTAGTTTCCTGCCAGCTTAGGTATGGTAGGAAGTGGATAAAACTGCTGCATCGAGCAGTTTGAGCAGCTTAGGCTGCTTTGAAACCACCACTGTACTTGAACCAATTCAAAAGGCCACGTTAACTCTCTTGTTACAGATTAAACAATGCATGTTTAATGCATTTAACTTAGCTTAAACTGAACTGGAATTGATTTATAGCAGTTAAAATCAAACAGCTTATACCAAAACAAAAATGTTCATGAAGAGGCTAATAGGTTTTAAAGCAATTTAATTTATTTTCCTACAACTTTCTTTAGAGATGGCCTCACATGAGCTGTACAAACAAACTGTAGCACAGCAAGTTAGGTTACAAACTTGCAGTATATCAGCTTCCCCACAACAAGTGTGAAACTATACAATACCACTGACTGATCTCCTGCACAGGCTTCTCAGACCATCAAAAACTCGAACAAACCAAGAAGAGCTGTATGCTTCCCTTATGGGTTTGTCTATATAGGGTCAATTTCCTCATCTACATCCTTTCTAAAAGACACAAAGCAAAACTCTGAACAAGATTAACGTCACAAGAGGAAACGCTACCATTATCTTACCAGTTTAGAACCTTGCAGCAATCTTTCTACCTTACTTGAGTATAACAGGTTTTAAATTCCGGTTTATGACTTTGCTGCTGCAGAAACACTGCACTGAACTAACAAAGAAACTTCTCTCAATCCAAATAACAGAAATCCAGAAAGATTAATCTTAGCAGGTCTGTAATACAGCCAGCTCTTGTACTAAGCAGATGACATTTATGATATTTTTACTTTCTATGCAAAACTATATATTCAACTAGTATAAAGTTCTACCACTAATTCATAGATTAGGTTGGGAATACAACAAAGCAAGATGGCTTACAGGCAAGTCCCAAGATTTCCTCACAACCCACATCACTTCTTCAGAGAAAAATATATTTATTTTTTTTTACCTGTAAGGGCTTGGCATGGGTGGTTGTTATTCTTGCCCTTAGAGCAGTGCTGGCATGGGTTTCATGAACATACATGCCAAATTTAACAAACCAATTACAGCAAATCAGTATCTGTTTAAATAAATATAAATTCCATTATTATTATTCAATTAATTGAACCTCTCTGAAGTTTTATCTTTACTACAGCCATTCAAGATCACTCTTACTGGTGTTTAAAACACTAGAAGTCCTACTGTGTACAGACCAGTAACTTCCACACAATGACAGTCTGGGCCAACCTAAAGTAGCACTGTGGTGATCCTGTCTTTGTCTTCCAGACCACACTCTCCTTTTAATCACTACCAGAGCTTGCCTATAAGCTGGTTCAGGGAGTTGTATCAACAGTAAATTCACCCAGTATAAAAACATGAGTCCTCTTGTGCCAGGTTAGCTTGCTTTGAATTGATCACTTCAAATTGATCAGGGCCCACAAAGCAAGGGGAGCTCCAAGATCACATGGCTGAGAAGGCTGGAAGATGAAAGACTGACACTTTCAACAACCATGAGGTATTAAATCAGCTCACTGTCCTGGGAAACTTGATCTTAACCCTACCAAAAAAAAAAAAAAAAAAGTAAGACCTTTTTTGTGGACTTAATTCATTGAAATGGTACACCTTGAGGTCAGACAAGCATTAGAACTAATATAAGGGAATCACAACTTTTTGTATGGACCATACACCTCTTTCTGGGGTGAGTAAAGCAACAGTACTAAAACACAGACATCTACACAAATAGGTATCAGATCCATAAATGACTTTTAGACATTGATTATGTCAGAGTGACATAAGCAATAGTTTAGCTCACTTGGTGCACGTGAAATTCTTACGTGGGCCAAAGTTTTTCTAAGGAGAAATGGTGAGATTTCATGGGCAGCTAAAAGCATTTAATAACCCACTTAGTCTCTTATATCGAGTTCCTCTACCGTTTTCACAAATAAACTGGTCGCTACAACAGCAGAAAAATGTTTGGTTTTAAGCTGGTTAGAAAGTTCAGATGGCTGGGATCTGACAAGCACCACAAAGGAAGTAAGCAGTGTGAATACAAAGCTGGGAGCTCACCCCATTCAGCAGCAATCATTAAAGAAAACATAAAACAGTTTACTTTCTGCTGGCACAGAAAACTGAAACACAGAGACAAGTAAACATCAAAAGCAGCCCAATGATGGACTGATATACAAGACCAGAAGCAGAGAAGGGAGTAAAGGACAGGGAGAAGGAGCAAAAGGAGCAAGTGAGTCTCTTCCAAGCTGTTAGATCATATATACTACCTCATTTAACCATACCATGAGATCTGAAACAAGAAATTTACTGTCTGTTAGCACAAACGACATAAATGCAATTTTATAACCATGTTATAAGCAATGCAGATGATCTGTGCCATGCTTTCAAGACAATTACATCTGCGCATTCAGAGTTAACTAGACTTATGGCCCCTGTAGTAGAAACGTGAAGAGCAAGCGGGTATGTGCCAGTATTTTAAAAGGATGGTAGTAACCACTGCTGCCATTTCACAGAATGGTAAACTGAGCCACAGTCAGCTGCAAGCACAAAAGCAGATGCACAGGCAGCTGGCGGCCAATTACAGTGAAGTGGAGTAAACAATTCTGTGCAGGTATTCTGACTGACAGGCATTTTGTCACCGCAATCCACATGACAGTGGGAATATTTACACTGACACAGATCCTCACGTTTGGCTTTTCTTACACCTACAGAGAACATCATTTGCCTGTAGTAACTTATTCATAGGGAAAACTCGAGAAACCAGGTGGACAGAAATTCTCAGGCACCTGCAATTCTATCACCGATTTTAATTCATGTCAGGTTAATAGGGATACATAAATGTCCATAAAATACACACTGCTCAGGGACCACTCTGTTTTGTGGAAACAGAAATGTTACTATGTTCATTCTTAGAAAAATTAGTATTGATTACTGTAGGAAATAATACCTGATGATTATTATTGTTACTACTACTGTCTTCTCCTAGATTGCAAATCTAAAAGTACTTTAAAGGAAGCCATGATAAGTGAGATGATACAATAGGCTGCTGTTTTTTCATCATTTAACCTAAATTAGTTATTCATACAGCAGAAATAACAATGGAAGGGGGGCAAGACTTGACATATAACGAAAACCATGCAAAAATCAGAACACTTTCTAACATACAATAGTAACTGCAAAAAATATGAAAGTCTTGAGTCTTCACTCAAGAGCAACTTCATGGTACATTACACAGTTTCACTATTCTGGTTTACAAATACTCGTATGTTGTAGAACATAGATGAAATATTGATTCTTACTCACCTTTGGATCGAGTGGAGATATCCATCCCCTCCACCACCTCCTGCTCTGCCTTTATTTCCTCTTCAGCCAAGCTGCAGGATTCAAAAAGGTGAATTAGAACAGTTACAGATTGTACTATTCCCGTGTCTAACTTCATGTATAGAAGTTCAACATAACATTGTCAAATACAACTATATTAAAATTTCTGATGAAATGAAAGGTTTGCTGTTTGCCAGACAACAGCTGTTTGTCCAAAGAATGTAGAGAAACAATCCAGGTACACATGTATGCTGCACGTTACTAATTACAAAGGTAACATTTTTATACTAATGACAGTCTTGTAACACGTACTGAAGATTATGTCACTGTATGTATAAACTGTATGTTACAGACAAACAGGAATTCTGTTCCTTGTGGCTCCTAATACAAGGCCTCTATAAACTATACGGGCAGATGCCTGCTAACATCTAAACTCACCAGCGTCAGTGAACAGATTAACTGAAGTAACAGAGTTAGCAACACAGAACAGCTTGCAAAATTAGAAGGTAACATGCAATTTTAAAGACTATTAAATAAATAATTTCAAGGATTTTGAAACTAGAGTATATAACAGAAAACAGAATATTTATAATTTATTGGCAAGACAATTCCACCAATTATTAACTATAACAAAGAGTTAACAGAACAGAGTTGTTACTATCATTTAACAATTCAATCTTACACAGTTTTAATTCACTCCATGCAGGATTAAATAGTTAAATGGATGACAAACTATATTTGACTTGCTGATATTCTACTTTCTTATAGCGATACCATTCAAGAAAATAACTCAATGAATTTGGCTAGGTAAGTCAGTGTGGGGAAGAAAAGTGGCAGGAAGAGGAAAAAAAGAACTGAACTGAATATTGAATTACACACCATTTTTGGAGATCTGACTATCGCAGACGAAAGATAGAAGAAAACATATGATGTTGAAGCAAGCCCAAATTCAAAATGTAGTTGTCCATTAATATCACCAGAGCACAACAGCAAAGCAGGATGTGGATATTTTCCTCCATAGTGAGAGCTTACTGTCTAGTCTCTTAATACAAGTTGTTGCGCTGATACCAGTTTACGTTGATATGGCAGATTGTGAACTACTGCCGCAATGGAGTGGACTGAGATTCCATACAGCCATCCCAGGTCTGGGGCCAACTACTTCTACCACAGAGGCCAAGAGGACAGCTAAAGACCTTTGCTTTAGTAACTGTGGTTAAACTTGCCCAAGACAGCTAATCAGACCTCAGAAACAACACTGAGGATTGGTTACATTTATATCAGAGAAACTCTTCAGCCTGACAAACAGTTTATATTAGCAAGAGTTTTGTTACTGGTGTAAGTCAAAACAGCTTCCTAAACAAAGTAAAACTTACCAGCAGAAGGGCTTTTTAGTCTGGTATTTGTCAAAACTACTTTTAATCAACTATCAGCTACCAGGGGATTGGGTTGCAATTCCTTTCACACTTCTAAACCGGACAGTTATGTCAGCAAAAATTTTAAATATAAATTAACCAAGCTCAATGAATGGAAGACCCAAAAGCTGAGAAGATCCACGAACTCCAGAAATCATTATTCTTTACTTGTCATTTAAATAGAGCAGTAATTTACAAATTAAGCTCTCTAAAGTCATAAAACACTGAAGAGAAGTTCTGTTCTACCAGCATCCAGTCTCCCTGCTCGTAGACTATGCTGATAGTTTCAGTAGCAAAGAAAAGCACCCCAAGTGACCAGAGTTATGGTAAACGTGTAGCACAGTTGATCATAGCACAATGCTTCTCAGATTTATTTTACATAGGCAGATTAAATGCATAATATAGTTGATCGTACTACAATGCTCACCGATTTACTATGCATGGGCAGATCAATTATACTGCACATTTGTTACACCCTTTCCCAGAGGGCCTCCAGCAAAGAGGAGCTGGCAGTGTGTTGCAGACACCAAAACATTTCATGCACCACTTGCCTCTACCCATTCCCTTTCCTAAGCAATGGAAAGGGATGGGCTCACCGGATGGGTTCATCATTCTCTTCCCATGTTGCATCAATTTTCTTCTTCCTCTCCCCCCTCATAAAATCTTATTTCAATATCACCAAACTGTAACAAACCCCATATTTTTAAAACATCATGTACATATGATTAATAATGCACACAAGTAAATATGTAACAATACACACCAATTCTGTCAAGAATGAAGTAATTTGGCAGTACACATTACCTGGTTTAAAATACAGATCCAGTTTCAGCCACAGACAAGGACATACAAGTCTTTATGAGACTCAGGTTGAAGTCATAAGATCATTTTACACAGGTTGCTACTAAAAGGAATGGTTTCCCCAATCCCTAACCTCAGGTTCCAGAAATCACGTTTGTTTTAACTGAATCAGTTCTGCGATCGAGCTCACTGTGCAGCTGGATGTGCAGAAAAGAGGAAATGGGAGTGTACCACGTGTGGGGAAGGGGGGAAAAGAGTAATATCCTTCTAGCAGCAGCTCACATATAAGTTACATTAAAGCCATCACAACATTCCAGACTCATCCAAATCTATCGGGTGCCATTTTGTTCGAATCGCAACCTCAGGGGAACATGATACAACCAGATTCAGTAGTTGTCAGTATTAAAAGACAAGAGTTGAGAAATGGGTGTGACGTATCAATACAGCAACACACAGTAGCAGGAACTGTTCCTACATCCCTGACCAAAGTAGCAGAGGGAGTCAGAGCTGAGTGAAGATGCTCTGCACCTGTGGGCCCAAACCTCGAACTGCGGGGGCGATAGAGGTCAGGACTCCTACATATTAGTTACAGCATATGAGGTTTCTTCACCTCTGTCTCTCCCCATCTAATGAATTTAATTTAGGAAATTCAGCCCGTTTCCTCCAACACTTTTTTAAGTGTTCTTTCAATAGGCCTATAGAGACAAAAAACCCATTCTTCATAAGCAGTTCCAAGATGAACAAAGTATCTCGGCTTGACACATCACGTAAAAGATGCCTGAAGACAGCTTTCCCCAAGATTTGAAGAATAAATGAACAGTCAAAAATGCACTCACCACTTGACACAAAGGTTCTCCATTTTTCTTAGCAATGGAAGTGCATAGATCCTATACACACATATACATGCTGTGCCTCACCCACAACTAAAACAAAATTCAGAAATTACTTACTATACTATGAAAACTGAGCCTTAGAGGAACAGATTGCATCTCCATCACTACTGTAATTCATCTCGCTCAATCTTCTAAGGGCACAAATATTTAAGTATGTTAAAAAATCACTGAGACTGTTCTGGGAAAAAAAAATGTTGGGGGGGAACAGTTAAATAAGCGTATTACACATAGCTATAAAAGATACTTAAAATTCACAGCTCTTCAGAAGAATCTCCCATTGTTTTATTTGTTGTGATGTTGCTTGCACAACATGACATTGTTTGAATGGTGGCAGTGATGATTGTAGTGGTAATCTTTAAGACTCAAGTTTGTAAATACACGCTAGCAATTCACAGCAAGTTTACAGTAACTTTTCTAAAGCTGACAGATCTTTCCACTCTTGCACCTTCCATCAATATCAGCAATATTCTGAAAAGCCTTTATAAAGCACAAACTTCCAAACACAGAACTTTCATCGGCAAAATATTTCAAATTAAATAATTCAAGAAAAACAGGTCCTTAATGACAGGTACCTTACTATTACCCACAACAAAATTAAAAGAAAATTAAACCCACCAGCAAAATAATTATAAACAAGCATCTAGTTCTATGGAAAGAACAACTGTGTGATCAAGTAGACTCTTCCAGAGAGTTTTATTTTGAGAATTCATTTTTTCAGGGCTTAAAGCTGTTATTTCAGATAGCATGCATTACTATCATGCATGTGTACTACGAATGTGATGCTCTGAGGTTGCGGATCAGAAATCATACTGGTATATACTCAATTAAGTACCTAGATAAAATAAATACCATATGTCATAATGAAAGCTACTCTTATTTCCTCATTAAGATGAATGAACAGAGGAACATATTTTAAGAACACAATTGAAATTTGAGCTTTGCCAGTTTCACTGTCAATTGACTAGAACACCAATTAATCATTTAAAACTTCCCTACCCGTATTGACAAAACTTACCAAAAAAAAAAAAAAGAATTTGTCTTCTAAACTGTAAACTAATTTGATTCATTCAAATTATTTTAACATGTCTGAATGAGGGGAGAAGGGGTGGAGGTTTTTCCTTTGGGGATAGTTGAGGGCAGGGGGAAAAAAAAAAAAAAAGGATTGCAAACACACAAGATTTATTGATACTTAGCTGCCTAATTTTTAAATATGTTAAACTGAAGAGAAGGTGAGTTTTTTAATATGAAATTAAGTTTTTCACATTTCAGACCAGTAAATAAAATACTGACTTTTCTATTTAGGAATATCATCCCTGTACTAGTAGTAGTACTTACCTGAAAATATGTACATATAGAAAAATATTTAAAACTGCTCTAACCTATATTAACTACAAAGAGCAATTAAAAGTTGCAGATGAACTACTGCACCTTGACATTTAACCAAGAAAAACTGACAGATATGGAAAACCACTCGAAACAGCTAATGCCCACATACACAACCTAGATCTACATTAGGGAATAATCACATTAATTTAAAATCAAGAACTATATATTCATGGAATTAATTTTTCCTTTTAATTAATAGAAAACATAACCAAAAAACCCCTGGTTTAAGACTATAAGCACTAAAACTGAATTTCATCCTTATAATTCCTGCCTCTCCTATATCACATTTGTGAGTAGCAATTCTAAATAATGATTTCAAAAAACTGCATTCAATAAAAATTTGAAAAAATATTTGCATGCCATTGCTGAATAAATAGCAGCTTTGTATAAGCACTCACCTATAACAGTCTCTTACTCATCGGTAGCTATGCTATTTATGCAGGATTCTTAAAATGGCGTCTGACAGCACTGCACTGCCTCATTCCTGTACTGTAGCTAAAATGGTAGCAGTTTATTCAATAACAGTACCTCTTGTTTAAACAGCAGTGCTACATTCGAAGCAAGCATCTAAGTATCAGAAATGGTGAAGTATGATAAAAGGACACCTGACATCCAAATGTTTAACTAAAAAGGCACAAGATAGGGAGTTTTGTGAAGTCATAGGTTACTAAGGAAATCACTCAATTTTAGATTCATTCTCCAGTTTGAGCACCTCTTATTTTACACTTCCTTTTACAGAATTCCCTGCAAAATGCTCAACTTGTATTAAGCAATTAACATACACAAAATGCTTGTTCAGATATCTATCTACATTTTAAGCTAGTTACCTCTGATACCAAGCAAAGTAAACATATATATTTAAGTTACATAACATTTAAGTTCTTCTTAAAACCTTACTCTTATTCAGTGTGCATTCAAAACAGCTCCACAAAGGAGAAAATGAGGGGAGGGAGATCCTTGCTGTCATAGCGTCTTCTTTAAGACTTATAAACTACAGAGCTGAGGCCCAAGCAATGCAACTGGAATAGCTATAGATTTCAGACACTAAAAATATAATTTAAGAACAATCATATTAAAAAGTAAAGGTTTATACTGCCTAAATTAAGGATGTTAACATCCTGCTACAGCATGGTCTTAATCTCACAGTATGAAACACAGATGCTATGACAACTGGCAATAAAGGGTTAATGTAAGAATGACAGACAACTATCAGATCAATAAAACTCAGTTCCTATGTAGCTATTTCTAAATTAGACTTTAACCCATGACCACAAAACATGTTTATTAATAGATATATTTAAAATACTTTCTAAATGCAATTTAAAGGACCAAGCTCGATGGCCTACTACAACAGTTTTCAGACTGTGGTTTTTAGACCCCTCAAAGCCAGCGTACTACTAACTAAGGGGTCTGCAGACAATAACTAAGTAAATCAAACCTAGTCTAACAGGCTTAAATTCACTATAATGGGATTCATGCACCCATGGGAAAAACATTAGGGATCCACAAATAACAAAATATGAAAATTGCTGTCTACTACCACATGGACAAAGGTTATGGTCAACTTCCAAGATATCTGGGAGATTCAAATTAATACCCTGAATTCCAGACAGAGGAGAGCTTTTACTGAAATTTATCAACCTTTAATCAGTTATGCTGGAGTAGCATCATTACTATCGAAAACTGACCATGACCTATCACTTTTCAGCTACTGGATCCACATGGCCAATACACTTTAAAACAAAGCAAAGAAGGGGAGCGGGGGAGGGGGTGAAACCCTAACCAAAAAAAACACACCAGGCAAAAGTGATATCACAAAATGGAAGACAGCTCAGGAAGATGAACCAATCAAAATTTGTGGACACTGATATAAAAGGCTAAATTTGTAATGTAATCTACCTATTTCTGATTTTTGAGCATGGAGTTCCTTTTATTACATGCCTCCTTAGTAGCAATGTAGGTTTTCCCCTACATTTCAATACTCCTGCCTGATGTGAGGGGAGGAAATGTCACATTTGGAGTGGTTTATACTCTGCATTCTTTTCATTTTCAGTATGTTAAGTAGTGTAATTTGTTTAAAGAAATCACTCAGTTTTTCCCTAGCACTATTTAGCTTCCAACTAAAACAGTTTGCCTGCAAAGAATGAAAGAGGCATGTAGCTTTTCAAAAGCTACTGTTTTCATCATAATTTATAACCCGGATCACCTCTTTGTTTTTCCCCCACCGCATTTTCTGTCCAGTTAACTACAAAAGTACCTGGATGTTGGCACTAAATAATAACGGCTAATCATAGTCATCCTGGGCAATTCAAATCACTCTTTACTAGCCAGAAAACTTAAAGTGCAATTATACGATTAACTGCTAGTTATCCTAGAATAATGGCCATTTGCTACAAGCTGAACAAAGCTCTGCTACATTGCTTCATACATGTCCTGTCTAATTGTGATATTAACAGGATTTGAGTCCTGCAAAATCTTGGGTAGAAAGAATACGTGCTTTTTCCCCACGTCTATCACTGAAATAAAACCCCACATTCCATCTGTCCTGAACAGTAGAAAAAACGGCACAGAGTGCTTCTTATTATGCAATCTATGAAAGTGAGTGATAACATCATACCTTGACAAAGCACCAAAAATACATGAAATTCTTCAGCTTGGCTGAATTTGCTTTACTTAGATGGAACAAAGATGGTAGAAATTTCCAGAAGGCCTTTCTCAGTCTTGCCACTGCAATTGTCAATCTTTAACCTACCCTCTGCTTCTATTGGCTCAAGTACTCCACGGAGCAGCGCGATTGGGCTGATCTGTAAAACAACACTGCTGTCTCTACCTTGCCTCAGACATCTTGCTGCAATGCAGACATTTATTTTTTGTGAACTATAAAAGAATTATATTTGAGTGATTAAAAATAGTGAACTTTAACAGACTCACGATGCTACGTTTCATTACATGCACAAGGGCAGCTTATACAAATATGCTTCACTGTCAGCAGTGTGTCTGGAGGTGCAGATTTGAAACAGATCCTAGTTTAACAAAACCTGTGGGAGCCATTTTAATACAAGCTTTCTGATTGCAGATCACTTACTCCTGCTTCCTCATATTAACCAAATATTATGTTGTGCACTATTTAAGACTGAAAGTAAACTGCTAATGTGTATAAACTACTGTTAGGAAAATTATGTCCAAATGTAATTTCTGTTTTTAGCAACTGAAGAACAAAAACTAGAATAATTTCTTAGCTGTGTTAGCACTTTTACGTATGCTGAAAAATGCATTAAAATTGTGTACAAAAATGCTATCACATGAAACTCAGTGGTACAACCCAGCAGTGTTTCAGGTTGCAAACTGAAATATACATTCTTATAATCTAATCCTGGGGNAGCAAAGTGAGATATTCGAAGTAAGATACTCATACTGGCAAACAAGTAACCACAGGTAAATTGCTACATTATAGAATGTTATCAAATACATGGCAACCTTCTATAAAAGTTAGCACGTAACTGTGCCTTGGTGCAGATATTTGCAAAGCTATCTTAGCTGTAAGTTCTTTCCTAAAATCATGAATGTGTATGGACTGTTAAAACAAGTGCAAAAATTACACTAAAAGCAGAAAAGAGCATCCTTCCTCTGCTATTGTAACAATACTGGTGATCACTGAAAAACAGCTTGTTAAAACAAGCACGCAAGTGCTACAATTAAAATCTTAAAGGGCAAAAAATGTTCTAAAATTAGTTATAAATCAAGCAAGTTTGCCTGAGATTATACTTTGTATAGTATCAGAAACATATGCTCATTAAGCATTATTTACTTTACTTCATAAGGTCACTTCATGGCTGAGTACTAGCACTTTCATCACACCTCAAAAGCCTAAGGAACAACGAAAATGCGCGTTACCCTACAAACACGGTAATTAATGACCTATGAACAAACAGCAAGTAGAATATTTTTCACTGGCCTGAGGTAAACAGGAAGTATAAGGTTCAAACTTTAGAGGCAAATTATCAAAAAAACAGTGCATTCAAATTGGAACAGTTTACACGTACAAGTCCTTTAAAATGGACGCTAAGCAAATCTGATTTTTTATATGACTAACCACTAACATTACTTCATCTACTGGACTAACTGACCTAGTAAAAACAAAATGTTTGGAAAACTATTAAAAATGTTCAGAGAGTAGCATGCTGCTTACTTACCAACTGTTCAAGCACCCATCTCATTTTTCCAGTTAAGAGGATACAACAGGCTGGCAGATTTGGGAATTGATCAAAAAGGAATTTCTTGAAATAATTACGTAGCATTAAACCAAAAGTTAAAAAAAAAAAAAAAAGGGAAAAAAACCCAAGAAAGAACAACATGTACTACTGTCATGAACCACACATGATTTTTATATCCTCTGGACTCCACAACACAGAACTGTGGCTGATACAGTGTAAAAAAAAAAGGCACAGATAAAAGGTACATTAGTTTATTTGAACTATGTAAAACAAGAAATCTAACAGTTCAAAAACATTTTCCATAAAGAATCAGATTTGTAAACAGATGTACTGCTGCATTTTATTGAGCAGCAACCCATTTCCAAAATCTGCAGCATAAAAACTCCCTTTTAAAGGAACAAAATATTAACCATACATTGTCCCTCAGAAAAAGAAACACGTTGGAATAATTACTCCTGCAAGAAAAAAGGTTCAATAATCATTTTAAGTTAAGATAAGCTGCATAAAAAACATGATGCAACAGCACACCACCACCTAGGCCCAATATCTACAATCTGCCATTAGCACTTTTTGCTGATGTCTAGGTTTTTAAAAATCCCATATTTTCTCAGAGATAACTTATCTTAGCTATTCCATTCACTGTTTAGAAAGGTAAACTTGCCTGTTCTTCTGTCTGCCATTATCCCTGCTTGACTCCCTGTAGGGCAGTTAAATGCATCTGCTCCCTAGCTTCCATTTTCTCTTCAGCAGGCATGTGACACAACAGACAATAGTGCTGGCAAACTGCTCAGAGAGAGAAAGCTTCTTTGGAATACCAGGATCTTGATAAACTCTAAAAACACCATCCTCCTGTGAAGAAGTAGGTATGCCAAGGCTTTACCAGTCTGCAAAATAAAGCTGTGGCTAATGGCTACTAACCATGTGACCCAAGAAAGCAAATTTAAACAGTTCCAACTTAATAAAGTGCTGTGGTGTGAGTTTTGCACAACAAATCACAGAGAATCACACTCTCAACCCACAACTCATAGGCCTTAGAGAAAAAAAAATGTAAAAAGTAAGGCTTACCTCTGTGGATGCATTGTTAACACAGTGTTATGTCAATACTTATAAAACATGGAGGACAGGCTCTCAGTACTCAGGCAGAAAGGGCTTGGCACTTCAGCTTGATGATCTGTCTTCCTAATAAAAGCTAATCCCGGATTGGCTACTTTGGTAAATCTGAATGTAAAGCTTCAGGGGATTGGCTGAAACACTTCCTGAGCGATTATCTTTGTGCAGCTCTGGCAAGCAGGAGCCATCCTGTGCAGAGAGAAGACAGGCTAAGCTAGGCCCGTTTCAGCAAAAGAAACTTGAAAAGAAACCCCAAACGTGCACTCCCCCTACAAAATACACAGATTTTCAAGCAGAGGGAAGCGATCGCCAACCGCCTGCCTGAGCAAATGTGCCTCAACATGCCACTGCTGAAGGCATTTGGATATTTTAAACCCAAAGGAGGAAGAAGTTCACCCAGGTCACAAAAGCTATTCTTTATAAACAAAAAGCTAAATTCGCTTCGCTGGTGGCTCTGCAACGTGTCGCAGGGAGAAAGCAAGGCCGCAGAAACACAGCACAACATACCGAAAGTGAACATGCACAGGAGGGACTGAAATTAATAACTGAAAATTCAGAGAGAATTCTCCTATTCCAGAATTTAAATATATTAACACCTACCGTAGCAACCATATACCGACAGTGTGGTTTCTTTAGGTACTAGGACAAGCCGAGCCTTAAATAGGAAAAACTTCATGTCTCATTTCCACAAAAACTCTTACACCATTGAAATTGCATTATCACAGAGGGTTGCTGCCATTCAGTGCGTGCCCTCCCTGTTTATAAAAACGCTGCAGAGCATAACCGAAAATACCAGGATCGCACCAGATACTGTACTCTCAAATTCCTCCCCCCCCCCCCCCCCCTCGGCCCCCACCTTTCGCCTGCCCAGGCTGTCTGTTACACAAAAATCTGACTTCCGTATTAGTCGGCTGCAGCTGCAGTTTCCTGTCCATTAACCCTGTAGGACTTGGTACTTTTTAAGATACAATACAGGCCCTAAAAAGACATCGGTTTCTCTACGTGGCAAGTTATCCGTCTGCTTTCGCAAAACCAGCAATAGAGCTTCTCGGATGCTGTTGCTTTACCTCTTATCTTTTACTAAAATTCTGCAAAAGAAACAAAATGAGAAAACCGGCATGCAAGCAACTAGTTTGATCTTGGGCCAGTTCCCAAGCATTTGATTAAAAAATGTGATTCAGTTCTCTTCCCTAATGCAGTGAAAGTGGGAGGACTTCTCGCTATGCCAGGAAGGAAGAAAGTCTTAACTCCAGATGAAGATTTAAAAGGTCAAATCTTTAGAACGGCCCCAACAAGCCTTTACATTTTTGTTCAAGATCTTGCACCTGTATTATGTAGCTCAGCATTATCATTCCACAGCCAGCGACAGACTGCAATGAAAACCATAGATGAAAAGGGGATTCTGAAGCTTATTGCATATTATCAAAGGATTTATTTATTTTAAAAAAAAACCAACCAAACAAAAACAAATGAAGTATGAAAGGGAGAGGTTTAGTATTAAAACAATAGTTATTAAATAATGAGCTAAAATAACTGAAGCAAAATAAACATTCTTCCAGTACAGCATGCAAGATCTAGGATTGTGCAAAACCGACTATAGAAAAACCCTCTCCCATAAATCAAGGCCAGCTGCAAACAGAATATGCGCTTCACTCTATCTTTACTTGAGTGCTAATGATCCCAGAAACAATCACCACAAATAAAACTAATGCCCTGCCTTAGCTCCAACCAGTACCTTTCATGATATAACTACTTAACTACTTTGCCACACAAGCCTCGTTGCTTGAGAGCTGACATGACTTGTAACTATACTACTCAGTAAAATTAATAATCCTGCTCTGCATTGTCCCACACTCCATTCAGATTATTTCTCGAGACATCATTGTCACAGGAAAACCGGCAAACCATCCTGTCACTGTGCTTACATTTTTTGTGTTCTTGCGTTTTAGGCTGCAACAGCGGATTAACAGCCCAGAGTATAAATTCTCATCTCATAAGTAATTCTGGAGTCCCTGCTGGAAGCATTTTCCCTTTTTAGCTTTGGCAACGTTTTTCAGGGCAGGGAGCAGGAAGGCTCATGGATTACACTGGCAGTTTGTTCTGTTTTAGGAATGTAGCAGAAACTAGAGAGAGTGCTGCTATAAAGGGAATCGTACAGCCCACTACAGCAGCAAGAACACACTGGAAATGCATGACAGTCAAGTGCATATTTGCATCAGTTTTAACAGTTCAAACCGTTCAAGATATGTTTCTTCTTAATTGTATACCTAAAGGCCAAGGCCATTTAGAGAAATCATCCCCCCAATGGACAAACATCCAAATTTTGATTCCTCCATGCAGTAAATGTGAGGATTGACAGTCAGTAACAATTATGCTCATTGTTCGACTGGTCTACTCTAATATTATTATTCTATTTGAAAAAAAAAGAAAAAATCCTAATCCCAATGAAGTACAGCAAGGGAGCAAAACTAAATATACTGAATTTGTCAACGCTTTGTGCTACCCAAGACCCAACTCTGGGAGTGCAGTAATGCTGATGGTGACTGGGAACACTGCCAGACCGACACACTCAGACCTATCAGAGAGAATCACAATGCAGCACATAGACAGAAGCAGCCTCAGAAGAGGCCTAAGGTCCTGTCCTCTTGATTCAAGGAAATGGTGGCCCAAATGCAAGTGAAAAATATACAAACTTTCAGTTGCTAGCAAAACCAAAAACCTAGAAAGCGTATCAGACAGAATATAGCATTTGTATTCAGCCACTAGGCTGCTCTGCTAAAATAGACAAAAGAATTCTGTCAGGAATCAGAAAGGGAAAGCTTGAAATATGTTTCTCTTTATTTTCTTGTCCATAGGCATATTTTGCAACAGGAAGTACAAGTCTGGTATAATGACACACAGGTACATCTGGAAGATTCAGATGATGTTGTCTGTTAAATCACAATGATTGATTGCATGTCCTACTGCAGCTTGACCGATTCTTTTACATAGGAGTGGTGAATTTTTTGGAGGGGGAAGGGAAAGAAAGGTAAAGAAAACAAAGAAGACAGACGAGGAGGCTAAAAGCTTTGTTAAAGCAGAAGAGAGGGTGGAGAGATTAGATTAGCTACTATTTGTCCTTTTCAATGCTTTGGAGATGTTAGGGGAAAACAGGGCTGTGAGGCAGGAAAAAAAAAGGCTTAAGAGAGAAATTAAACAAAAGATGGAAAACACACATTCAGTCAAAAGGAAATTTTAAAAGACAACACTGTTAGAAGTGCGACCTACTGTATTTAGAATTCTTTGCAAAGAACTCTGCCCACTGTGCGGTACCTCCAGAAAGCAAGCACATCAAGCACTGCAGTGTTGTAAGGGACTATACGACTTAATATATACTGAAAGCATCAAAATTAGTCAAATACCAGCAAGGAAGAGATTTATCTGCATGACAGAAACAGGGAGTTTGATATGTACCCCTATAGGGGGGGAAACATCACTGGCAGTGAGGGAACAGTAGGTGATAGACAAAAGATGGAGCTTTAAAAATAGCATTTTGAACAGATACGCAAAAGGAAAGGGGGATGTCATATTTTCCAAGGATCATAATAAATAAAATTAAAAAAAACAACCGACCACCAAAAAACAGGGGAAAGAAGGGGGAAAGAAGTTGCATTAAGGGCTTGTAGCTGTCCTGGAATTCGAAGTCATTGACTGACAGCCCTGACTTCCAGAATAAGCACATGAAACATTGTAATTCAGTTTCTTTCCTCTTAAAAGTTTTCTCCACCTTTTCCCCTTTATCCTGAATCTGCAAAAGTATCAGTAACTGCTTGAACCAACCTAAGGAGATTGGTAATTTTGTGAATTTATGCCCAGCAAGTAGCCCATAAGTTTAAAAGGCTTTGTGGCCAGATGCACACGTGCATTTGTCCTTCTGAACAGTATCTTTGGATACTTTTGATTTACATTACTTGTTCTGAATCACAATGGTCACTCATTGTCTGCAGATTAAAAAGCTGATTTTGTTTGTAATACACACTGAATATCTGGTGCATTATGAAAGTTTCTCTCGACAGCCATTTTTAGTATGCCATACAACTGCCTTATGTATATTTCCTTCTAAAGGAAATCTCCATTC
This sequence comes from Chionis minor, assembly GCA_013398295.1. Lineage (NCBI taxonomy): Eukaryota > Metazoa > Chordata > Aves > Charadriiformes > Chionidae > Chionis > Chionis minor. The sequence continues at coordinate 897,144 of VZSF01004402.1, forward strand.
ATGTTCAATCATCTGCCAAAAATACCTGGGGGGAAAAAAAAAAAAAGCACCCTTTAGCCCTTTCCTTTAGCAGCTGTAGCTTTCTAACAGAGGTGCTACAGCCTATGTTATCTTAAGGCATAAGCCCATATATTTCGTCCCTTTCCCCCCCAGTTTGAACTAGTCCCTCCATGATTTAACAGCTGGGAGCTGGGCTGTTGGATATCCTGTATAAAATAGAGTTTTCATTATTATATATTTAAATTATATGTTCTGTATTAAAAGCCTAACAGATATAATTTATTTCATACGCAGCCAAATACTTTTTCAGTTACGCAGAAAGCAGCTGTGAGACATGTGCAGATACACTGCATGTCAGACCCAAAGCATATCCTCCGTGCAGTTCACTGCACCTGTGTAGCCAGTGGATTTATCATGCCTGCTCTGCGGTAACACCGTAATGAGCCCGACGCACTGCACATGCCACGTCTGCAGCCATGGGAATGTAGATACCCTGCATGAGAACTAGGGACAAAATCCTGAAAGATGTCTGTGTTTCACCAAGGGACTTTAAGGCCCAAGTGTGAGATATCCTGCACATAGCACTTATTCTGACATCAAGGTCCTCCCCCCAAAAAAACAGAAGAAACTCACTACTGTTAGGGAAGAATTATTTAGCACCAGGTCTGCATAATGTCAAACTCTAGTCCTGTTACTACGATTTCTTTTTCTCTTCTGATTTTTTCACATTCAGGAATCGCTTCATTAACAGTACCGAGATACATAACTTTTTTTGTTGTTTTGGAGGGGTTTTTTTAATAAAAGTTGATAATCTCACAGAAGACTCCACCAGCTAAAGCTCGCTTCACACATGAAGTGATGGAATTACAAACATACTGTTATTACAGTGTTTTTTCCTCTCTTCTAGGCTTATATCTTATCACAATCCACTGCAGATTTAGACTCTATCACTCTTCCTGCCCCTCCACACACTAAATTTGCAGTTTGGCGTCAGCTTTAAGGCTCTACATATTTACACCTTTCTCTTCCCTATCTGCTATTCCAATTGCTATATTCATCTCATTTTTGTGGTTTGCTTCTCACTAGCAAGAAGTCCTTCTTTTTTTTTCCACCACAGATGTGCAGTAAAATCACTTTCACAAAGGCTTAACCCATAGTTTCACCAACTTTTTTTTTTTTTTAATCAGATGTACTAGCTCAAACATCTCATCATTCCTTCCAGCCACAGCCCTCAGCTCAGTCACACTTCTAGCAGAACTGTCTGTATGGTTACATGGAGAACAGGACCAGTGAATCAAATATTTACTGTGTTAACTTTAACCCAGGAAAGGCACCAATTCACAATAGTTCACAACACTGCAATAACAATTGTAGTGGCATGACTGAGAGAGCAGGAGTGAGCAGCTCGAGATAGTTTAAACAATCACCACTACTAAAAGACATTTTTGTGAAACTACGTGATCAAGCACTGCATTCATATTTTCACCAGATTTGTGTTATTGACTACGCTTTCTTCATGTCCGAATGACACTGTAGATCTGTCCTTGTCTCTTCAACCTTATGAAAGGGCAGGAAGACAGAAAGCCTTTGAAATATAATCATGTATCTGAAAAGAAGCAACACGTTTTCCAACCATGTCTGTGCCTTCTGAAGCCAGGTGAAAAATTTGCCCATAATTAGCACAGATTTCATTCACATTAACTAACATCTGCATAACTTATTGAATTCATTTTAGCACCTTTACAGATTATTACTTTTCATGTACTGTTGGATTTACAGACGATGTTTACTAAGCCCTCCTTATCAGGTGACAGAAATGAGAACACTCCTGAGCTAATGTCACTGTAAAGTTGTTTCCAAAAAGGAAGGTTTACTGTAGAGAAATCTATACCCATATCAAAAAAACGTAGTTCTGAAAAAAACAAATTGTGCTGTATTTATTCTACTTGCCAATAACATAATAAAATCCAAGCATGTGTTAATTAGGTACACAAATAAGTCTTAACTATGTGACTAGTCTGCAACCTTCTATTAACTAAACTTCAATACTTTTTTTAAAGTCACAATATTCTCAAATGACATTAGAGTGGACAGATGTCAGAGTTTAGGGGGTTCAAAAGTGAAACTCTAGACACCATTTTGACCACATAAGGAGCAATAGAACAAAAGTATAGGGAAAATAAATACATTTCTGTGTTGAAGTTACTGTAGGTCCAAAAGGACTATAGGTCCAAAAAGAACTCACAAATGTGAATTTACCCTTTTATAAAGCATTATTCTGACTTCTTGTATAATAGTCTTACTTAATCCTGGCTTTTAAAAATATTTTGGAATATAACTACAATGCATACTGAAAACAAGTTGTGATGTTACTCTGCATTTCACAGTGTCATTAGTAATTCAGGAAATACAAAGGTATTTTGCAGAAGAGGAAAAAGAATTCTGCAAGTATTTCTTAAGCAACTCTATGCAACATCCATTCACAGGCAGAGGATGAAATTAGAACTACAACCCTTATTTTGCTGCCTTTCTTTCAATCTCTCAGCTGTATTCCTCTTAAAATCACTCAGATTCCAGTCCTGCAATTTGCACTTTTTTAATCTTTTCTGTGCATTCAGATAACTGCTTGTTCTTTCAAGGGATGTGAGAATGTTTTGGGAAAACAACCAATCCTGGACATTAGCACTGTGCAAACATTTTAACACAGCAGAAAAACATGATTCAGAAAAAAAAAAAAAAGATTTGCTAGTTGTTGTAATTCTGATTCACAGTGCATTTTTCTTCATCTTTATATGATGGCAGAAAAATACACAAAATACCGAAGGGAAAACTATACCAACAATTCTAACTGTAGGATGCAAATCAAAATAATTTTCATGACCTAAATTGTTGAGGGATATTGGTTATTTAGTGTAAATATGTAAGTTTTAATTAGAATAAATTACTTAGGATTATAATACGATGCGATTTGTGCTTCTTGCTTAGCTTTACTTAGCATGAGTAGCTAGATTTGCTGAAGACTTTATGCTGCGACAGAGTTATTTTTCTTAGTAATTTTCCTAGCAGCTGGTACAGTGCTGTGTTTAGTCTTTTAGTATGGGAAAGTGTTTTGATATCACACTGATGTTTTTGGTAGTGTTTTTCCCAAATCTGAGACTCTTCAGTTCTCCATGTTCTACCAGTGAGTTCAGGTGCACAAGGAGCGTAAACCAGAAGATAAGGAGGCTCCAACCCCCAGTTGAAACTGCATATCAAAGAGATAAGAGCCTGCCTGACTGGAACAGAAAAAGAATCCCATTAGATGTTAGAAGACCTCAAACCAAAAATCACCATTGGACTAAAAGATGCAAGGACAGCATGTGAAGGGCATGTGTGGTGCAGGTTACCCAGGGACTTCTTTGTTCAAGGTCCCTCTCTTTGGAGGCACCAAGCCCAAGCTGTTCTTGCTGCTGTACCCCTCAAATTAATTATTCTATAAAATCCAACACCTGAGACTCTGCTGCAGGAAACCTAGGGTCGAGCCTGAAGAAGGAGGAAGTGTGCCCGAGTGTGTGTGCATAAGTCATCACCACCAGTGTGTGAATGCTTGGGCAGCAGTTCCTCCTTTAACATAAATAAATCTTGCAAACCTGACATAAACACTAATTCAGAAAGATGAAGAAAAGGCTTTCTAAACTGCAAATTTATCAAACAGAGACACTATCTACACATGTATTTCTAGTCCAGCTCCTGAATAAGGCCTTAGGATTTAATTAAACAAGACGGTTAAGTTTTACTAAGACTTTATTGCCACTGAAAGGGAAACTACTATTAACAAGCCCATTCCCAGCCACATATTCCCACTCCTTCCATTGCACTGGATTTATTATTTGTAGAACCCTGCAATGAGCCAGTTCAATTTGCTCAATCAGCAGAAAAGTAGATGCAATTCTGGGGCCAGGCTCTGCAGCCACAAATAGCGGAGGGAGGCAGATTACCCCTTTCAACAGCTAGGGGCAGTTAGATCAACTCAAATTGTCTCTATGTCCCTCTTTTCCCCAAAGTCTCTGCTACAAAAGGAAAATTACACACAAATATGGGCCAGTTCTCTGGCCTTTCTGTGTTTTGACTCCTCAATGCTTCTCCCTCATCTACAGTGTTTTGGGTAAGATTAGTTCTTTGCATTCCTGTAAGCAAAATGAACCTTTCACACTTGGCCTGTTCTTCTTTTTCTCTGTGAGTCTATATTAAAACCAAAACAAAACCATAAAACACAAACCCCACACTATATTTGCAGCAAGCACTTGGGTTTATTTACATGTGTATGCATTTATTTAGGAAAACTTAGATCTTGAAGGACAGATAGCACAGAACACCACCAGAATTTCAAATTGCACCCAAAAAATTATACTGACATTTTTTTTGATGGCCCAGAAAAGAACAAAGGGACTGTATGACAAGCAAATACTATGCCTTTTTCTTTTCTTTTTTTTTTTTTTGTTTTTTTAAGAACTGAGCAGCATGGCTGTATAAGGCAGGGCTATCAGCAGAAAACTTGAAATGTAGCTGTCTGCATAATTCAAAATATAAAAAATGGTCCTCTGTAACTCGTATAATAATTAAATTATAACTCGTATAACTCGTATAATAATTAAAAGTGTCATCTACATATATTTTTACATGGTTTTGTTCTTTATGTTAAAATATGATAAAAATTTACATAATTGTCCAGCATTTAAATATTTCTATTTCATGGAGTTTTTATAAGCACTTGAAAACAATGTAAATTATTTAATGGAAGAACAAGTTATAGAGCAGAGCAACCAGGTTTGTCCTGTAGCAAATTTCAACCTGCAAGCTGTTCTGTGTTTATTGTCAAAGGACAGTTTCTAAGATTGGAGCCCTGGACTAAACATTTCTGTAGCTTTGTGTATAGTGTATCTGAACTGTTCTTCACCTAGTTTTGCATGTAATCTATTGAAATGGGACCCTAATCTTGATTTGGATGTTTCTAAAGGATGGATATTTAAAAATAAACTTCTTTATACATACATAAAAATGACATTTTCCACAAACATTTAGTAAAGAATTAAAAAAGTATCTATTTCTAATCACACGGATACATTCCAATAAAATACTCCTATTACATCAAATGACCAAAAGCTGTTTTCCTTACTTTTTGTGTGGAAAGGAATGGTAATAATTTCACATATTTGGTGGTTTTGTCCCTAACTTTGATAGAAGTGTAGCATCCCCTAGCGTTCATTCATAGGTTATTACACTGGAAAAAAAAAAAACGCCGGCAAATATCTAGCTCCTATCTATCCAGTCGTATCTAGCAAACATCTACTCATAGCCAATGCTTTTGCCATAGGATTCAATATTCATTTTCACATCAAGATTTTAGCAGAGAGAGTTCAGCGATATGCCTGATAATCATAAAAAAGCCCGACGGTGAAGGTTTCCTCAAGGGACACTGGTATGTCTCTATTGTAGCAGCACGAAGAGAAGCAATCAAAGAGCATTTTTAAACCCATATACTGCTTAGTGTCAACAACAAGACTATGGATGAGCCATCTTATACTGACCTGCGTGGCTCTTGTATCAGCAGTCACCATTCTGGGCCTCCAGAAGAACACTGGCCAGCAGCATTCTGTGCTTTCTTTGTGAGATAACCATGGAACAACCTGTCCTACGCTTTGATGGAAAAGAAGAGCTCGCATACCTCTCATTATGCTAGGGCATAATCTTCCTCTAGCCACATCAAATGCCTTATGTGTAAATTTAATTCTAGGGAGACAAACAAGCAAATGCAAAGCATTTGAAATCATTGCTAAGTCTCAGTCCAGACATGTTTTTGCCATATGTTACAGTTAAATATTAGTACAATGTAAACAAATCTTAGTAAACACGGATAAAAAGGCAAAGGCTAGAAGCAGACTGGTTCTTGCATGCTGCAGCAGCAGCCAGAAAATACCGAGGCAACTGGGACTCCTCCACTAGCATGCCTAAGGCAACCACCACCAGGGGACACTCACATAACCCCAATAAATACACACTGAAAAGAGCTCAACATACCCATGACAACACTTTCTGGAGAGAAGGCAGGCATGTGGGCACTCAAAACACACCTCTAATTCCATCACAAATTACGACCAGATTTCTTCCACGTTCTGCCAACACTGGATGACATTCATAATTAGTAGTCTTGCACAAAGCACATGTGATTTTTTTGAGCTTTGATATGTCAAATTTAAATTCAGTTTTGCTATAAAACTAACTGCAAATCAGGCAGATGTAACTGAGCCTTTGGATCTATATTTTTATTTACTTTAAAAGTAAGCAGTTGTAACCAGAATGTAATTGAGTCCGAACTGAATATATTCCCATATATCTTAGAAAACAGAAAAAAGATATTTATTTCAAGTGATATGAAAATCACACTATTATAATTTTATGAGTTAATCAAGAAAGGACACAATGTCTTATTTCAGAATATCTGTGTTCTCTGTAGTAACGCAATGGAGATCTAATCTACCTAGAAGTGCCGCACAGTGTGCCTTGAGCTTAGAGACGGGATAATCTCCAGTCACAAACACATTTTTCTTTACCTCTAGCTGGTTTTCTTGACATCTTTTTAAGATTTTTTTTTTCCTGACTAGCAGACGAAACCACTTCACCTTGGTAACACTGAGCACGTAAAAAAATAGGAAATTCATGCTCCCCTGGATGGCATGGTGACACTTTTTTGACAGCTAAACTGATACAAAAGAGCTGTACTATGAATGGTTTTAATCAACCTTTCTAAGTAGAAAGATGTGGTGCTCTAGAAAGAAACCTCTCCACCTGTCAGCAGCATAGGAGAGCTGCTCAGTTTTGAAATTGAAAAGCAAAGGACTTTATTTAGTCCTGTTCCCCCCAAAATGTTCCTATGTGAACAGAATAATTCAGACAGAGAGACATGTAGCAATACTGTAGATGTCCTAGAACATCCCATGTGGCCTCTAAATTCTACTCACCGAGGCTAAGTCTTTTATAAGTCCCATGTCGTATCTGTCAGCCCCATGAAGACATCTCGGCTCCCAAAGAGCACTTCAAATGACACTAGATACCTCTATTTAGGGAGCTAAATGACACCTTTTGAAGAATTCTTGGACAGTATCACATAGCTGGGGTGCTGGTTAATAGCTACCTGGATCGTCAAAGAATCAAGGCTTTCACTCCCTCTGGAGACATGCTGTGCTTTTATCACAGGCTATACAGAACAGTCAGAATTAATTTATCCAGGCAGACAAATGAAAATTTAAAGAGTTCATTACTATCTCACTTGGCTTAAACTACTATAGGTGGTTTGTGAAGTTCTATACAACGCTAATTCTTACAGGGAGATGTCTTTATTGATGTCTCATTAATCTCATTAGTAAGATAGTTTTATGTGGTTACCATATAACACGAAAGAACAGTATTTTTTCAGAACAGACTAATCTTATGAACATAAGTAAAGGAAGAAAGATAAAGTAGTTGTGGGATATTTCTCCATGACTAAAACCCTTATAAAATTCCTTACAAAATTCTAATAATAATTCTGTCTATGCTCCCTTTCAGCTTCTATGGGAAGTTGAAAAAGTCCTTGACTAATGTAAATACCACCTGGCAACAACTAAAACTTTATGCATTAGCAGCATTATTCTTATGCCAAACCCAAAACACAGCAGCTACCAGAAAGAAAATTAACTCTACCCAGCTGAAATCAGGACACATATGTACTGTGGAAGCCATGATGAAAACATGTTGTACCATATTCCACCAATTCATACATTTAATATATACACATCACTAAATCACAGAAGCATAAAATAAAGTCACTTAGCAGTACATACAATAATTTCTCCTCTTACAATCCCAAGCATACACATTACATTGTTCCAACCCTAAAAATACCACAAGCTACACCTTCCCCTGCTTATACATGCACATGATAAAGAAACATTTCCTCCTAACTCTAATACCTCACTGGCTGTTTGATAGAGTAAGTGATTAAGCTGAGATAAGCTAATTTGATAACAGGTTTTGAGAGGAAAAAAGAAAGAAACAGAGCTAAAATAAGGCTAAGTTTACACTGTTCAGTCTTGCGCTCTGATATTGTTATGTGGCAAGTGGCAGTGGCAAGTGGCAAGACACCTGGTTTGGACAGAAAAGTGAAGAACATGGATTCTTTGGTATTTTTTTTTCCATATTTGCTTTTCTGGGTTTAGGTTATATAAGTTGTTTTTATAACAATATTAATTCTGTGTGGTTTCTACTTACTAATTCTCAATTTTTCTTTAATGCTTAATTTGTATAACCATTGCACAGAAGAGAGATGATGCTATTATTTACAGAGAATAAAAGCAGATGCTTATACAAAATATATTATTGGTCAACAGCTGTGGTGGAATATTCCCTCTTATAGGATAAAAGCTAACAAGGGAAAAAAAAAAAATCCACCAACAAAAAAAAAGAAGGATTTCATGTTATCTGTGCTGCCCAGGCTCAACTGGCAAATAGCATTTGTGGGATCTCAGCCTCATAGTTTGCAATAATCTCACATAAACTTTCAATTTGTAATACTAATAGTAGTAAATCATGACAATAAATCCAAGATTAAAAAACCTTCTCCTCTGAATTCCCTTCCAGAGTTCGTGTTTTATTGCACTTTTAGGAGTGATAAAGGTCAACAATGGATTAAATTTTATTTTTTTTTATTGTTTTATCCTATTTTAGGAGGCTTGCTGCTAGTTGATTCCACATCTAAGAAATACCAGTGTAATATGTTTACACACTAGTACAGAGACACTAGCTCAGCAAATTTCCAAGAAAGCATAATATATACTTATAGATATTGACTTAGGCAGAACAATCCTTAAAATGTTAAATGTTAAAAACATTGAGGGAGTTTATCCACCCAGATAAAAGATAAAGAAACATCGGATTAAAAAAAAAAAGGTTTATTTTCAGTTTCAATTCTTTCTTGTCATTAGTTTTTCCTTGACAGACTACTTAATGGATTAATGCATGAATGAAATATTAGACTTTGCATTGCAGGGCCATCTATTTAAATGTCAATTTAATAGCTTATTACATAAAACCCTTCGGTGAAATCCAGGCCCTATTATCTCCAGTGAGTCCAGAGTTTCATCCAGGACATTCATCTGTTTTTTCAATACATTGAAATTATAGTCTTTCAAGCACAATAAAATCTTTTCTAGGCAAATTAAAAATTATTAACGCATCTAAGCCCTTCTTGTGTCTATTGAGTAAGTTGTGAACAATAACAGTTAGTAGAAATGTTAAGTTGGCAGAAATATTGAAGGGAACTGGAAGAGTATTTCCAACCGCAGTCTCTTATTTTATTTTTCATTAGTCTGTTTTCTTATATTACTGTTACTACTTTGTAATTATCAATATTTTGGTTGCAAAATACTTTACAAAAGCATTACTCTGCCCATTTAATAAATGAAAAAAAACATGGAAGGGAGAATAAATTACTTTCCCTTCTGTAAATGACAAGACTAATTCAGTATTAAAACCTGGAGTGATCAGCTTGGAATATAAAAGATGGGAACACTGGGTTGAAGAAAAGGGTGTCCATTCTCTCTTCCTTTTGAGAGCAAACATCCGAAAGCCTCTGGAAATTGTCCGGTATTTCTTCAGCTGATTTCTGTTTTCATGATTCCTTGGTGAATCATAAGATGCAGGGGAAACGCCTTAAAACCCAAGCCTTTTCACTCCTTATTTAAAATATATGCTACCTTCAAGCCAAACTAAAAAAGTTAGACAATATCAGTTCTTAGAAATTAACGGGTTTGAGAGGGATCTGGGATAGAACTAGGACTTCAGTTTCAAGGTCCATTCTCTAACAAGTAACATATGTTGCTTCTGCACAGCGCTAATTAGCATTGGAGCATACAGGGTTGTACCCTGTAGGCATGAAAATAATCCTGCTCCAAGATGGGACAAAGGCTTCTTTGGAAATAAGGCTAATGGTAGGGAGTTCAGCAGTCGAGTCATTCCAGAAACCCTGCCTACCAGCTTGGCTGTGATTTGTAACAAAATAGCTTCACAAGCCAGGTTGGATGGTGCTTATTTGTGACACACACTATTTTGCTGCCAAAGTTTCAATTTAGGACTTAATACAAAGTAACGCGTGTTTTTTTGTTCTGTTAAAAGCCCCTCAGGCTTTCATAGCCTTCAGTCTGGCAAAGGTAAACAGATATGACTACCGATAAATAGTCACGGCTCATTGTTGTCGTTACAGTAGATTTATAAAGGCCTGGCTGAACATCATTGCTGGCTTACCTTCTTTTATTGTGTAGGTTGGATTGCATTGGAGTTTTTCAAAGACTAGACTGGAAAAAGTCATGAGCAACCTGGTCTAACCTCATAACCTCATCATGCCTTGAGTAGCAGGTTGGCCTAGAGACTTCCTGAGGCCCCTTGCAGCCTGAATGTTTCTGTGATTTGCACAATAGTATATACATTTTTGTGTCTCTGCTAATGCAGCCTAGAACTTTCTTGAAGTTCAGGTCAAGTAAGCCTGGAACATAGGTGACTTTTTCTAGCTATGAAGTGAAAGAATAGTTCTAACCTGTGTTTTCATTCCTATTTATGTTTTGGTGGCACTTTTTAGTTGTTCAGAAAGAACATGACACAATAAAGAATTTATTTTATCGGGGAGAGGGACACAACATAAAGAGGAAGAAAAGTTATTCACAAACTAGTATCAATTATTGGATCGTTATGCAATCTCCATATATCATATTCGTAATTATTCCAGACTCTCAATCTGCTTCTAGTATAGAGTATATAGTACATTTGAAGATATTATTTTTTATTATTCCTTTATTAGCCAATCAGTTAAAAAATGAGAAAATAAGTATAAAGTGCAACTTTTTGTTTGGTTGGTTTACTGCTACATTATTAACCCAACAGGGAGGAAAAGGAAATGGTTATTATGAGGATAGGCTTACACTAATGATAATAAATACTTTTACAAAATAAAAGGCAAATGGGAAGTGTTTTCTGTAAATATTTAAAAAATTTCTTAGCTTAAATTTTTCCTAGAATAGTTTTGTTTGAAATTAAATCTTCCCCAGACATGGCCAAAATTGTAAGAGCCTGAAAACCTAAGTCACTATTTTATTATCATTATCCAAGCTATAGAAAAAGCATGTATTATTCTAGCAAAATAGCACTAAATAGAAGCATTTACATTTTCTAGTTTCTAGAAGGCCATTTCTGAGATAACACTTTTTAACAGAATAGTTTTAAGCAGTTGTTGATCTTGAAGTTCTTTGAAGAACTGGATATCTAGAGACAAAAACACCATTCCAAAAGGGAAATATACATTACAATAGAAACAACACATAAATACACAAAGATATATGTGGAAATAGGTGATTAAAAATGTGTCTTGTATGTATCAGTTGCTTAAAAGATTACTATCTGAACAAGGCAAATATAAATGTTGTAAAACAATGCAGGTTTAGTGCCAAGCAGATACATATGAAATGCATTAAACATGAAAACAGGGTTTTACAAACAATAAAAACCAACATACGGGCTTGGGGTTTTTTTAAATTGTATATTAAAGTAGATTCTATTCAGAGAAGAATTTCATATATCTGCAGAGCCTACTTACTATATTAAATAGCAAAATCCTTTTAATTTTTCCATTTTTGTTCAACTATGCAGACTTCTAAAATACTTGAGAAAGAACAGCCCCCCTAATACCAACAGAGGCTTTTGGCATAAATATGAAAAATCTAAGCATTTGGACACCAAAAACATCTTCATGCCATGTAAAATGTTATCTTGCTGTTGTAGCATGATTTATAAATAGCAATTGTTATCTCAAAGATTTTACTGAAACACCAATAAGAATGACATTTTTCTTGTGATCTGAAAGCTCATTCCAACACTTTCTCTTTTTAACTGTACAGTCAATACAGTACTAGAAAATAAACCATGAAATAATATTAAAACCATGACCTGGTTTTTCTAAATGACCATTCCCCAAACCAGTCATTCTACTTCTAATTCACTTACCCTCCCTCCCCTTCTAGAAAAAATGCCATGCCACAATAAAAACAACTAACTGCATTTGATTTTCTAACTATAGTCTTACAAACTAGTTTGCAATCACTTCATCACCTAATAGACACCCTTCAAAACAAAAAAGCCATAGCAGACTGCAACCAGATTTTCAGCCTGAAAGGAGGAATCAGACTTAGAATGAAACAAAAAGGTTTCATAAAACCATAGGGATGTAGGAGCTTGTATTCAACCTCTGATCTCTTAAGAACGCACTGCTGCTTTAATGTATACAGCAGTTGTTCCACCTGCTCTGCGAGTAGAATATTTGCTTAATAGATTCTATATAAAAACTGCAATCAGTCACCACAGAAATTGCACATCATTACATAACAGCCAGTAATTGATTACCAGGTACAGACATTGAACTGGATTTCTACTTTGGTTTTTCACTAAAGAGCAAGGAAGCTTTTCACTCTTACACGCTACCTAAAATCTAGCACTTGTTCCTTTCCTGCCTTTCTTAAGACTCTACAATTATCATTCAATTACATATTATAGTAAAATGACTTCAACTGCTCTTTAATTGTAAAAGTTTTTTGATGCATGCTTCCCATTGAGAATTTTAATTATAGGGCAGAAACGCAAATCCTATATCACCTATACATTCTAACCTGCAACTCAAGCAGAACACAAAGCAAGAACCTCTGGCAGTTCAAAATTTGCCTACAAGTTTGCCTGACATCATCATTCCAATGGCTGTTTGCCCCAATCTGACCTTCATAATGCTTTACTGTACACATCCCTCTTCTGTTTTACCCACTTTGCCCTTTCCTAAGTAATCTTTCCTCCCCAACCCAAAGTCCCAAAAGAACCCATTGAATTTGTTTTGATACCATTGCATTGCTTACAGGGTATCATTCTTCCCCACAGTGAATCTATCTTCTCTGCTTGATCCTAAATTCTGCTAGATAGAATCTCTATGCTATTCTGTGTTTATACAATGCCCAATGAAATATTAAACAAATAAATCAATAATCATAACCTTCATGGTCTTTTAATACACAAAAGGAAATCATATAGCCAATTTGAATGTATTTGCCTTATGACTTTTAACTGGGTTTACTTACCCCTCGACGATGACTGGATCTTTTTTCTTCTCTGAACCTACTCAAATTCTGAATTAACTCATCTTGTTTAACTGAAGCACAAAATGAAGGAGTCATTCTTAGCTACTTCTGTGTGGCCAAGCAGATGCCCAGTTATTTCTACAACTCTGCAAAAGACATGAATTTCATTTTGCTTTCTAGATAGTAGAACAACAAATCAACAAAACTTAATATCAGACTAAGTATTAAATCCTATGCAGTTTTTTCAACCTCGGTGGCTGGTAGAACATTACTTTACAATTTTCTGTTTAATCCCTTGACTAAATTATTAAAATGATAAACTAACAGAAAACTCAAAATCTTCCCTTAACTGGAAGCTATCTTTTTTTTTCATTTACTTTTTTACCAGAAAAAGCAACTATAAAAATAAGAATAGCTATGTTTGCTAAATTTGTTTGTTTAAAGGATAGGACAACAGAAGTGACACAGTGGGCTGTATGTGAAATGGGCCCACCTATAATGCAGAAACTGTGGAATCAAACAGATTAAAAAAACCCCTTGGGTCTTTAAACTTGGAACTTAGAATTTAAATAACGTAGACAAGCTTAAATAACATAGACACAGAATTATCAACCAGGCAGCAAAGTGGGTGGCCAGAAAAATAAGTGGGTTGTCCTTTTGTAGGTCCATCCAGTTATCTCAGTTTCCAAACATCAGATAATCCAAATTCTGAAGGGATACATGAGAAACTAAGTAAAAGACATACTGGGTTTCATTGCTATGTTTTTATACGCATGAACACTGCTTTAAGAAATAGTTTACTTACTTTCCAAAAACAAGTGTTCAGCACACTAGAGATTCATCAAAAAATTATATCATACACATAGTAAGCAAAAGGGGACCCTTCACTGCCTTAACGTGATGCTGTCATAAACTGCCAGAGGAGGAACAACAGAACCTGACCACAGGGTTCTAAAGAGTAAAATTGTGGTCTACATCATCACACCTTTTTTCTTTCTTTGCCTCCTACACACAATGTTTTACTGCAAAAATAGGTTCGAGCCTTTTGTCAATTGAAATAATCAGTTTAGACAATTGTGATCTCTTTTTAAGCATACAGCGTATGTCTACACTAAAAATTTAAGCTAGTATATATAGAAGAGCAAAGTCACAGCATATGTCTTGAAGCATACCCTTGAACATTAATTTAATACTACTATAAATTATCATATTGATTGTGTCATTGTATCTCATGATCTAAATCTTCAAGTCTTACAGCTAGCAAATCTGCCTCAAGTTGAATTTTGCTAAAATAGTATGATGACTAGATTAATTACAAATCTTAAATTTGAGTAATGTATGAAATCTTACCTTGTCCTAAAGAAAGCATGCATATATGTGAGTGAGTGACAAACCATAGAAGTTATCTGCTCCTAATTTACTTCAGTTTTGTTTCAAAATAAAAAATAAATGCTACCTGTTTGGAACTTAAGCAAATAGAAGAGCTGAAATTTATGCTGAAAGTGAAGTTATGTACAAAGCTACAAATGTAGAAGCTATATGAATATAGAATAATTCTTAAAATTTTACACTAGGGATCTTCCAGAAAACAATATTCACAGCCAACAAAAGTCTAAACTAGCTTGTTCAATCTGATTGGTATAATACCAAAAGAATGGTATAAATTGTATTAGATTAACATATTCTGGGTTACAAAACGATGTTCAGGGTCCTGTTTCTTCCCTATTTAGCATAACTTGATGCTTTCTCTAATGCGTTCCAGGAAGAAACTAAACTGTTTTGAATCACAGCTAATTCTCACTCAGGATTATTTTTGTAGCCTTAAAAATGGAAAAAGAAACAGCAATTATGCTAAACAAGTATTAAATTATTCACATTTTATTGTTTCTTTTTCATAAAAGCCATAATTTGTAAACAACTTACAGGTATTTTACTATTTTATTCCTCCCTTCAGTAGAGAAAAAGAACATGCATGGCAGTTGCTTCCTAAATGAACGTCCCCAATAGCACCTGTACTCTGTAGCAATTCTTAATTTCAAATGTAAAATACAATATCTGAATATATTACCCTGAAACTCAAAATAAGGGTGGGAAAAGGAGTATGAGCATAGTCAAACTCAACAACTAAGCAGAACATTTAACAAAAAGCAAATTCAGGTATACTAATAGTTTCAGTGACTATTCAACGTTTAATAATCAATAGGTAGCAAAACTACTGTACAGCCCAACTGAATTTTAGGCCCTGTGTGGCAACTGGGCCCAGGCAGATCTTGCCTTTGCTGGAGCCAGCCGACGCCAGGCTCAGTACAGCGGGCGAGACACCCAGTTGCCAGGGAGAACCTAATTTTTGGGGTTTTTTTCCAACCCTGTTCTCTGGGGTGCTGTGCCACCCTTTGGCCTTCACGGCCATTGAATTTTTTCTGATAAATCAGTATGGCTTTCCCCCTGAATTCCAGCTAGACCCAGCAGATAGCCAAATATCGACATTTTTAGGACTTCAAAGCGCTCTGAATCCTCCTTCTCTCAGTTTTAAGAGGAAAAAAAAAATTCTCAACAGCTTTTCCGCTTTTCTCTAGCCGCAGGTGAGGGAGCACAGCTCAACTCTGGAGAGGGAAGATGAGGAGCCACTTCCCACCACCTAGGCGGGCCGCAACCCCGGGACTCCTGAGAGGGGCGGCCCGATCAACGCGCCTCGTAGGCTTTACGAGAGCAGAGCTCAGAGCTACCTGGCCGCCACCGGAGCTGCGGCGAGCACAGCCTCCGCGGAGGCCGGCCCGGCCCGAGCCGAACGAAGGGCACTGACACCGCTGAGGCTCCGCCGGCGGGAATCTCCTCAGCACCCGGCCCGCCACGGCTTTCTCAACAAGCCCCGCCCACCCACACATGGGATTGGCAGAGACCCCTGTCATTCATGCCGGACCCCGTCTCTCGCCTCAAGTGCCCCGCTGCCTCCGAAGCACCGCCTCCTTAGAAACCCCGCTACCAGGCCACCTAGCGATTAGTTGTCAGGACTGCCAATCATAACCGCTCTTAATTTTGATTGGCTGTAACGCGGAAGGGAGGTGGGCCTTTTGGTCCGGCGGGGTTTACCGTGCCTGAGGTGACGGCTGTTGGAAGAGTGGGCAGGGGTGCTGCTCCCCTTCATGGGGCGGTGCGGCGGCTCTCACCGCCATGGGGCTCCGCAGGAAAAAGAGGAGCCCGGCGGTGCTAAGCCGCGAGTTCGTCATTCAGAACCACGTGGATACTGTGTCCTGCCTGGTGCTGTGCCTCCTGCTGGGGCTCGTGTTTGAGGTACCGGGCGGGGCGAGGGGGCCGGTGGTTGCCGAGTCGAGCAGCGCCTGGTCCCGCTGTGGGGCAGCCGCGGCGCCCTTGGCTTCCCGCGCTGGCGCTTCCCCAGGACATCCCTCCCCAAGCAGCCCTGCCCCGGTCCCTCCGGCTGCCTGCCGGGTTCTGTCCTTGTTTCTTCCTGACCCCGAGGCCTGACTCGTGGCACCCTGCCGGGCCCCCTCCTCTCCCTGCTCGGGTGTAGTCCGCGAGTTTCGCTTCTCTCCGTCCTGTCCCCGCTCACGTACTCCTCGGTGCCGTCTGAGTTGTCTTTGCCAGCTCCGCTCCCGCTGGGCGGCCCCTCTCTTCGCTGCTGCTCCCGCATTGCTGCGCTTCGCTCTTCTCCGCCGGTTTTCCTTCGTCTCTGCGTGGGTTTCATTCCAATCACCATCCCACAAGCTCCCTGTTACTCGGCTCCAGTCTCCTGAGTTACAAAGCCCCCTTGCTTGAAGCAGAGTCGTTTTGCGTCTCTTTATTGTGTCTATTTACCTATTTTTTTCCTCCGTTCTGTTCAAAAATCCACGTGGTAGAGTGGTTAGGAGCGGTGTTATACAGAGGGTTTCAGAGAGTCTCTTGTTTGGAGCGTGCTAGACCAGAGGGTAGTTAAATACTGCTAGTCACCCCCTTGCTCAGTTGGCTCAGCTCCTAGCGAGGGAAAATGTGGGATTAGACACTCTCAGCCTAACTTCTGAACTCCTCTTTGTATTTGAAAGTTATTGTAAAGTTTATTTCCACGTGCAAGCTGCTTATTAGTTTCTGGTGTGATGGATTAGGCATCTTTTTCCCACTTTTAAGACAAAAGCCTGGTGTGTGTCTTGCTACATGAATGTTTTATGTTGGTCTTGAGTACGGGATAAGGCTTAGTAAATAGAGTTTAAGTTCTGGATAGGCAACTAAAATACTTTACCGAAATATTATTGTTATTACGACTTAAATGCTTTACTGAAATATTTCAGCATTTCCCATCAGTTGGATGAGATTGAAAATCAGATCCTTTTAAATTAAAAGTACTGTTAAATTCTGGGATAAAGTACTTTCATGTAGATGTTCTGGCTTTTGGGGGTTTTTTTATATGTACCTTTACTCACTTATGAAAACATTAAGGACACTGGGCAGAAACAGAGAAAGTAGTTGTGATGGTCAGATAATTTCCTTCTAAATGGTGGACAAATGCAGTGTTGAGGTATAATAAGTTGCGTCACCTATGTCCTAAAAGTATGTTATAAAAGTTAATATAGTAAATGCAGAACTCAGTCTTGGGATTAAAAAAAAAAAAAAAGCTAAGGGCTTGATAACTTGGGTGATAAAGGCTTTAAGAAAGAGAGTACGTGTCTGCACCTGGGATAAAGTAAACTCAGTTTGGGATCCCAAGTGGAACTTTTTATTTATCTTTGTGTATGGTACTTGCTCTGGGTCTTTTTGCTGTTTAAAACCAAATATGTTTTCTGGAGTTCCGTCTCTGAATTCCATTTGTCTTAACTGGGGCTTTGTATATACTGTGAAAGTTGTATTTCTGTAACTCTAAAGGTAGTGGAAGGCACTGTGCAGCTCCTCCTGGGGTGAGCGTTATTATTTCAATGAAGGTGATTTCTTTTAGAGGAAAAAGAATGAGTTAGTATTGGTTACACCCAAGGATAACCAGCAAATTATCTCATTTCTATTCAGCATAATTCTACAAGTTCAAATGCAGACTAGACTGTAATGTAGCTTGTGATATGCTTTTATTGTGCCTGTTTGAATACATGCTGTTATACATCTTATTGTATGATTTAAACCTCTCCATCTCCTCTTTGTTGAAAAAATTACTTTTTTGATTGAGACACCTTTCATTTATTATGCAGAGGAACAGTGCTGCTATGTAACAGGTTAGACCTCTGTATTACACCTCTGCCTCATTCACTGTAGAAAAGCATACTGGAGTTATTTGAATGAAATCTGTATTTCTGCTGTTCACTGTCTAGGTTTTACCCATTATAACAATGTTATAATCCAGTCTGCCAAACAAACAAAACTAATGATACTTTTCCAGTAAATTTTGGTGACATTTATTATGATTCTATATTGAGTGTTTCATTAAGTGTTACTGAATTTGCCTACACGGTTATGTGTATTTTTTTTTCAGTCTTGGTTTCCTGTCTGTATGAAAGTGAAATTATTTTTAGGTTTTAAGTTCGAAGCACTGAAGGGCAACTGTTTGTTTTTTTTTAAATCAGTGCTTTTCACAGCATTTTATGCTTACTGTGATTTCAGCTGCATGTCAATGACAGATTTACACTGTCCATTTTCCAATGTGTAAATGAAACTTTTCGCAGTTTGAATTATTTGCTTGGGCTTACATAGTACTATAGTAAATACAGGGTTTCCTTTTCTAGGTGGCATTCAATTGCCCATATCCATGAGACCATCAAAAAACCAATAAGTATGTTAAAATTACAAATAAGAATTAGAATGTCATAAATTCAGTTTTAAGAATTTCTTTAAGGGGAATTCTTACACGTAAGGCTTTTTATCCACCTTAATTGTACTTTCCTGTACCTTAAATTTGCTGATTATTATGAGGTCTATAGATGTATGTAGGGAGATTCACTCTGATTCTAACAGTGGCAGTACAATTTTAGTGTGTTAACTGTTACTTTATTTCTTCTTCCTTCTCCGAGAATGTTTATAGTCTTTTATGTGCCCAATCCTATTTCTATTCTTGACAACAGAGTGGGTTTTGTCTTCTAAAGAAACCTTTCTTTTAGTACTTATGGTTCTTTTTAAGCTTGCAGTATCATCTCAGAGAGATTTCACAAGATTTCTTTCCTCCTAGAAATATTTGTAGCCTACAAGTATTTGTGTCTGTGGCTATCTTACCATTTAATGGGGCTGCCATACTTCCAGCAGAATGGAACACTTGTAGTATTATGTCGTGTGCTTCACAGACAAACAGAAAAGCTGACTTGCTGGACTCTGGTAAAGATTCTTAACACCCTCTTCTCCCAAAGAGCATAAAAAAAGAGCTTTTTCTCAGAAAAGCTCTCTAATAAAGGCATCTGCTTGAAGTTCCATGCTGCTGCCTCAATGCCCTTCTACAACAGAGACTGTTGCTGTAGGTCCTAAGTGATGACTTACTGAAAGCAAGGATGTTTTTTTTAGTTGGGTGCTGAATGACATCAATACCTATGTAACTATCTCTATTTTCGCTATCTTTCCAAGAGCAGTTGGCAATGAATTTTTCACACTCTCATTCTATGAATGTTTTAAGTTGGTATCAATGCTCTGGCTGCTTGTTCTCCGCATCAAGCACACGAAAGAACTTCTGTAGCTGAGCGGTGCAATGTATTAGGAAATTTATCTGTGTTAAGATTCATAGGGTTTTTTCCTCCTTCCTGTTTTGCTGGGTCAGTTTTAACTTGTATAATTTTCCTGTCCCGTTCACCACACCGCTACTTTTGATGGCACAAGCGTGGGACAGAGACAAGAAGCAACTGGTAGTAAAGAGAAAGGCAGGATTGCTCCTTTTGATGGTAGTGCTGGCTTACAAAAGGTTAAATTGTTCGTAGAACTGCAGTGTCTTAAAGTCAATTTTGTATGCCAGAAAAATTGGTACTTTCATTTTCCTTAATGAAGCTTCCTCTTAAAAGCACTCTTCAGTGTTATGACTCCTCTACTGCTTAATTTCACAGGTGCGCTCCCTGTGTACTGAAATGATTTGCCTTCTCCCTTTTTTTGCTAGAGAGGATCTTATTTTGCCTTGTTGTGCCTCTTGCTTACTTTCTAGCTGGATAAATTAGTGCTTGTTTGCTATATACTTCTGAATGTTCTTAGTTACACTTTCAGAAATCAGAAATAGCTTTCTTTTTTTGGTTTATATTTCCTTGGTTTAAGTCGTATCTAGGAAGATCAGTTTAAGAGCAGGAGTAAAAGGTACAAGAATGCAGATTATGCCTGTTGTATTTCTGTGATTTATGAACTAGATAACTGGGTGCTTGCAAATGTGATAAATGTATTTGCTATTGGCAGTGTAGGACATAGTTCCATATTGCAATTTTTTTGCTGCAAAGGAACCGGGATTGTGGGTGGGTTGGTTGTTCCAACTTCCACTTATATACCTGTGTTGTAGTTTACCACTCTTTCAGGTACATCGGCACAACCATTTCTTTTTGAAGTTATGCAAACCAGATAATGAAATGTTTTCAACTAAACTAAGCAAATATATTTACCTCTTATCACTTGGTTGTAGGGTCATAATTTGTCCACATTATAAACAGTTCCATTGTTACAGATGAGGGAAGACATTTTGAAGAGGTAGGGGTAGCTGAAAGTGGCAGATTGGTTGTTTGGGTGGGGTTTTTTTTTTTTTCATTTTAAAAAAACTGGTTTTGCCACTGGAGAAAAAGTAACATAAAAGTACACCATTGGTTACTTTGTATGGTAATTTTTTAGAAAATGCTTGATTAGAATCTTCTAATTCTGCTATGATATTTTGAGTACTCTTTATTTATACAGACACTTAGCCAGAAGATCGCTTTTTTAATGTCTTGCAAAGTTAGGTAATACTTTCCATCTGATTGAATTTAAAGAGTCTTTTAACTTTTAAAATAAATGAAAGCTATTTACACTTCTAAATAGTTTAAAATGTTATTTAGTAGAACAGTGAATAATCTGATGCTTAGCTAAAAGGACATAATTCAAGTCCTGATCCTATGCAGCAAATGTTAAAGGATTTGCAACAAGGTCAGCCTCCACATTTGTGGGAGATGAATAACACTTTTGGGACTCTTTGATTTAAATCATATGTGGGAGAACATTTGCTGATGGCGTAATCTTCTAGTTTTGTGTGTTTATAGTCTAGCCTGTTTGAAAAAATCTGACACTTTTTCCTTGTTTCTCTTTGAATTTCAGGTCCCAGCAAAGTACGCCATCATTTTTATTGCTATGCAGTACAATGTCACCTATACCACTGGTGAGATTAAATCAAATCTTTTTTTTTTCTTCTAATACAAGAGCTCACCTATTAAAAACTACTCTTGCACCACCACACACCCCCTTAAGACTTCAATTCACTTTTGTAATATAATAGAACTCTCATATTTATCTGTCTGCTTTTGGATTTACTAATACTATGTTCACTGAAACATTCTAGTGTTTTCTCTGTTTCTTCTGAATAATGCTGAGTTATTTTTCCCATAGTTAACACTGCTACTAACTTGCATTTTAATGTGAAAAGCATGTGTTCTTTCCCATTTTTGATACAATCAACAGGATTTTTCAAGTAACAGAATAGTTTGGTAATCTTCTATGTATCTGTTGCTTATTCATGATTTCTTATGTCATTAGGAATGGACTTGTGGTTTATATTTCAAAAATATCACATTATTCTCAAATAACTGATGTTGCTGATTCAGTCATGCTTTTAGATAACAAAGGGAGAAAGTACTGATTTTTTTTTTCCCCAAAAATGTTTCCTTTTTTTTTACTCTTATACCTGCTGTACAGGTGCAGTACTCTTGTACTATATACAAGAGTAGTAAGCAGCTAGTGGAACTTTCTTATTTGAAAACTTAATTTTTCTTAATAGTATTGATTACTTTCAGTTCTTTACAGGAATCAATCACTTGACACTTTCTGGCCTAGTTTTTTTTGGGGGGAGGGGAGTTGGTTTTCTGTATTTCTATTGTTTTTCATTGGAACAATACAGAGTTTGAGAAAGGGTAGAAGTCTTAAAGATAACAAAACTCCTTGATGTTTATGAGAAGTGGTGCTGTATAGATAAGAGACATCCAAATGAATGCCCTCTCTTAAGTGAAAGCAGAAGAATGTAAATGGAAATTTAGACATGGTAGCCTGTAAATCAGGATGAGCGTGACCCTTGATCAGTTGTAGCACAAGTTCTTTTCCATTGCAGTGTCTCAGATGCATAAAGAAAAGTGAGGTGGTTGTAATGGGTGTTTGGAGGCCAAAGGACAGAAGTCCCTACACAATAAGACTTCCTTACGTCTACTGCTCCTGATATATGCTTTCTTAATTGAATTTCATTTGTAAGTTCTCTCACTTAAACACAGTAAATAAAAACATTTGAAGTATTTTTGTAACAGTGTGAATGTTCTTTTTTTTTTCTTTTTCACAATTTTGTTTTTGATTGATAGGAACATATTACTAATTCTGGGGAGGCTGTTACGTAACAATGTGGTAAACTTCTAGGGATATTATCCTTGCTATATAGTTTCTTTTTTTCCTAGATATAGCTATGAATCTCATTAGGTCTCTTCCAAGGTATAGAGGATAGGGTGTTGGTGTGTTTGAGGTTTATTTTTTTCTCTTCTCTTTTTTTTTTTTCCCTCTCCTCTTTTTTGATTGCCTAGATGAAAGAAGTGGATTGAAGCTACAGCTCAGTGTATACAGCTTTCAATAGTACATTCTAGGTTTATAACTATGTTGTATTGAAGGAAAACAAGATCCAAGTTATCTAATTGGGCATAAAAAGTAATTTTGAAAAACATAACTTATAACTAGTATCCTGTATCAATTTAACATAACTTCCAAGAACAATGGTCACTGCTATCCTTTCTCAGTTGCACAAAGTACTCCCTCATGAGAATGTAAAAACACACTTTTTTTTTTTTTCCTTAGATGACAACAGTGAGCAATTTCATTTTTATGACTATGGTCCAAAAGACATTGCCACAATCTTCTTCTACATGCTCATAGCTATTAACCTGCATGCTGTAATCCAGGAGTACATGTTAGATGTAAGTTTATTACCGGGGTAGAATTTATTTTTATAAACATGTTATTTTTTAGCATCAGTTGCTAACAGTTGTTCTTCAAGGTAAGTGTAAGCCATGGTACAAGGAATGGTTTAGAATGTAGAAGTCCTGTTATGATCAATCCTTTTGTTCTTTGACAAAAATGCAAATAGACCTTGGTTTGGTGGTGGACTTGGCAGTGTTAGGTTAATGGTTGGACTTGATCTTAGGGGTCTTTTCCAACCTAAATGATTCTATGTTATTTTTATAATATTTCCTCAATTTATTAATGGTATAAACCAGCGAGTCTTTCTTTCAATCAGTATAACTTATCTGTATTGAATATATTGTCTGAATATTTTCCATGTGAACTTTACCATAGTGGTAAGTCTTACTGAAGCTAACTGTCTTAAAAAGTGCTGATCAAGGTTTTAAACGCTGGGACCTATGTATTTTGTTTGAGGAATGGGAGATTTGGGAAGAAACAAAAAAAAAAAAAAATCAGAAGTGAACACTAACTCCCAAATAACTTTCTTGTTTTAGAAATAACATTTCTTGATCTGCTTTTTGTTTCTAGAAAATTAATAGACGTCTGCATTTGTCAAAAACAAAGCACAGCAAGTTCAATGAATTGGGACAGCTAGCATTTTTCTACTTGTTTTCATTTATATGGGGAGCAAGTATTTTGAATGCAGTAAGTCAGTCACTCTATTTGCTGGCTTTATGTAAAAAATAGACTTAAAAGTATTAAGAAGGTCCTTAAATCAATGGCCTTTTTCTTTAGGAAGAATTCATGATGAACCCAACCTCATTCTGGAAAGATTATCCCCATTCTCATATGCTGTAAGTGTTCTATTTTCAATTTGAAAAAAGGTGGTACTTATCACCCAAATTTTAGGGAATCACTAATAAGGTGGTGACATTGGTACCTTATAAGAATTACAACTAGATGCAAATACTTTCTTCTGTTTGAAAAGTG
Organism: Chionis minor; assembly: GCA_013398295.1. Taxonomy (NCBI): domain Eukaryota; kingdom Metazoa; phylum Chordata; class Aves; order Charadriiformes; family Chionidae; genus Chionis; species Chionis minor. The sequence continues at coordinate 921,359 of VZSF01004402.1, forward strand.
CTAGCTGTTTTATCCAAAGGTAGTTTTCAATGAATTGAACATCCATCCAAGAGATGTGTTCTTACCTTTCTTTAACTTAACCATGGTAGCTGAGTTAAAGTGAAAGTGTTTGCGAAACTGAATATATAGCAGGACTGCTCATCTGTTTCTCACTAAAGAAACATGTTTGTTGGAGACTGAATTTTCAAATTAGAGAGGATTTATAGCTTGGTGGCGTTTTTTGTGGGGTGGTTTGTTATTTTTTTAAAATTAAGATGACTTCTAAAATTGTGTTATTTGTCTGGGCCCCTCCCCCTGTTTTTTCCTTGGTGAGTGTGGTAGAAGGAAGGGAGTTCCACTGCTCACAGGATAAACTGTTTCTGTGTGTTAGGGGTTTTTTTTGGTGTTTTTTCTTTTCTACTGTCTCAAAAGCCGATTCAGAACTTGCTATCGAGAAGATTATGGATGTTAATTCAAAAGACTGTCACCACAGAATTCATAGAATCATAGAATGGTTAGAGTCGGAATGGACCTTAAAGATCATCCAGTTCTAACCCCACTGCAGGGACACCTCCCACTAGACCAGGTTGCTCAAAGCCCCACCCAACCCAGCCTTGAACAACTCCAGGGATGGGGCATCCATAACCTCTCTGGGCAACCTGTTCTAGTGTCTCACCATCTTCAAAGAATTTCTTCCTGATATCTAATCTAAATCTACCCTCTTCCAGTTTAAAACCATTACCCCTCATCCTAGCACTACACGCCCTGATAAAGAGTCCCTTTCCAACTCCTCTGAAGCTTGAAAACTCATAATCTTGTGTTTTCTTGACTTGAGCTATTTAGTTTTTAGGTGAGATTCTTCTATATCTGCCAGATAGCCTATTGGCTTCATGCACTGCCGGAGCTATACTTCCAGAAGATCCGAAAGGTATGGAGAAAAGTTGCCAGTACAGTTAAATATCTATCCTTTCTAATTATTCATATTAATATTTTGTCTATACTAACTATATAAATATCTACATAGTCATATGTGTATACTCAGTTATTTATATACTACTTACATATTTTAATTGCTCGCATTTCCTATCTAATTTAGTCTAGGTGGTCTGTAGTTTTTGATTCAGATAGTCTTTTTAGGAATTTACACAGTAGTGTGAAAAATAATCAAACCTAATAAATGATATGATTTTTCTTTGGACAATATGGTTAAACTGTAACAGCATTTATTATAACTTTTTTGATTTTTAGGAAGAAATTCCAAGGCAGCTATGTTATATTTGCCTTTACATTGTTCATATCTCTGGTGCCTACGTATTAAAGTAAGTATCTACATGTCCATTTTTAATAGATGAATCTATTTTCTTCATAATTTCATTAAAATTTCTAACTTTTCTGTTTTATAGTTTGCAGCATTTGGGGCTAATTCTGATGGTACCTCACTATTTAGTGGAACTCATTTTTCATGCCTCACGTCTTTGCTACTTCAGTGATGAAAACAAGCAAAAAGGATAAATCTTGCATGTATTAATTAACATTCACAACTTTGCTTGCTCATTATGTGTAATTGAATTTGCACGCATGTAGAAGTACTCAGGTAGCAAACATTACTTGTTTAATGTCCACTATTACCTGCTTTGCATTCATAAGCAAGTCATTGTCATTACATAGAGTCAAGAAAGCGAATACACCACTTCATGATCATCATCCTAAGGTTTTGCTGAAGCTTTTGCTAAAGTCCCATCTTGAATATCTGTGTATTGGCTTCTGAGTCTGTAAGTTGCCTGTTTGCTTAAGTTTTCATAAATGTTTGTATGTAGGGACACTTGTTTTTAAAAACAGTTAATCCAAGAAGTAATAAAAGCAGCATTCCCTTTAAGTTCTTGTAGGTCTCTTTCCTTTTGGTAAGGTGAGAAAGGGAAGTAACTGTACAACAGAGAAGGTAATGTCTCAAAATGTGTAGTTGATAAGATGTCTTCAATTATCCGTCTCTTGAGTGAGATTCTTAACAATTCTGAGAATTAGTGGGTATGATAGTAATGCATTTGAGACTGGAAGGACATAAGGAACTGAGAGATTTAACCATGAAACATGCTAGGAAGGATTGGATATGTTTCACCATTTGAACATGAAGGCTTTTGGAGGTTCCAGTTTGAATAAAGCACCCTTGTCCCATTTATGTGTTCTTTTCCCTTATTCTTTTTTCCTTTTCTGAGTGACTGCCCAGCTGGAAGAGATTATCACAAATGCCTTGCTTGCTTTCCTGCAGTCCCTTATATATAGGCAACCTCCCTTGAGGCAGTGTAATGCTGCTGCCCTTTCTGGTCTTTTCACAAGATTCGTTTCTGTTACTCCTTAAAGCTAACATTTTAAATAGGTATGCTGAATGTTCTTTGCAAAAAATCAATGTTTACTGATGCAAATAAGGAAAATGGCAGAAAGTTAGCTTATCTTTCAGTTGTATTCATATTTAATTGTGAGGTTTTTGGAGCTATGACCTCATCTGCTTTTCATTATATGCAATCCAGAAGCATGGATGCTAAATATACTGATTAGGAGGACATCTTTTCCAGTCTTATGAAGACTCTAATGGTCAGAGAAGCAACTGCCTCTTTCTTTGGCTGGAAATCAGTTATCCCATGAGCAATCTTACTACAGTTTAAATAACTGGAAATGGAAATTCCAGTTCATCAACTATGAAACAGAAGTATTTGGGGCATTTTTTCTATTAGAAAATACAGCATTTAGAGTGTAAACTGTAGAAACAACACAATGTCAAATACTAGGTATTTTTCCTAGCTCAGAATTTATTGTGTTTTCATGGAGTTCTACATCCAGACATCGCAGCTTTTCTCAAAGCCTTTTTTTGGAGGAGGGTGTGAAGAGAGTCGCTTTTTAAGCAGTCTTGCTTATATTGTGAGAGATTTGAAGTACATTTTCTTAAAGTTTGAAGTCAGTTGAATGAGCTGATTTTTTTTTTTTGTTTGTTTTGTTTTCCAGTGGGAATTTTGGAAAGATGATTTTTTGACATTGGTAGAGTCTTTTTCAATCCATTCATCAGTCACACAATATGAAGTCTTTTTCCTATAGAAACCATTAAGTAATGGCAGTAATAGTACCAATTTTCTAAATTAATTATTGTCAGCTTAATCCAGCTGTTCTTCAGGGTGTTTTTTCTACATCCTGTAGTAAAACCTTCTAGATGCTGAAAATCTGCAGGATGGCATCTTTCTCTGTTAGCTGTAAAGTGAAATAATTGTCATTTGTTACTTATTAGCTATCTGATTACCTTCTCTTCTTGTCCTATAAACATCTGGCTGTTAAAAATTACATATATTGTCTTGATCTTCCAACTGTTTACTAAATGTATATTTTAGCATAAGCTTTCTGGCTTTATAGCATCACCATTACTTATAAATGGCTTAGAGCATGAATGCCAACTTGAGATGCGTCTTTTTAACTCCTTGTTAAACTCCTTTCTAGTCAAAAGATTGTGTGATGAGGCAGCACTGAATATTTGCAGATGACCAAATTTTTCTGTAATTATTGGTCCCCTCTGTGGACATTTCCCTACCTTTGCTGAGAGAATTTTAATGAAAAGTTCTTGGTATGTTTGACTGTATTGAAAAGAAATGAACTAAAGGAGAAAGCACGTTAATTTCATTATTTTGTTTTCAGATTTACCATTTGGGCTTTCCTTTTTGTAGTGGTGCGTCTTTTGACCCTAACTTTATCTGTGCTCACATTTGGATTTGGTCTGGCAAGAGTAGAGAATCCAGGTTTTCCCATGGCAGATGGAAACTTCAATATACTCCCTATGAGGTATAACAAGGCTAGTAGACATTCATGCTTGTATAATGTTTTCAAAACATATAAAACATTTCGAAACATCTTTTAATAAAACAATCCAGGATGATAATGTGTGTTTAAGAATTTCCCTGGGTGATGTTTTCTTTTTGAGTATTTAAGGGAAAGGAAATTTTGTTCTCTTTTTCTGTCTTCTTTTCACAAAAGTCGTAGAACAGGATTTATGGGAAATAGGGGGAAAAAAAGAAAGAAAAAATAAACTTTTTTTTTTACTCAGTTGTTGATAATTATCTAAAAAGCCTTGGATAATCATCTCTCTAAAGTATTTTTTTCCTCTGCCTATACCAGACATAGTATCATTTGGTGATAATAATGCCATAATAATTTTTTAACTAGTTGTTTGGTACCTTCCTAAAATGTTTTTTTAATATCTTTTATTCTTGATTGTTAATTTTAAAATTTTATTACTCTTTCAGCATAAGCTCATCGCTTTAATGTTCACCCTTACAACTGAATGCCTGTAATCAAGTGTGTGGGAGGAATTTTGAACCTACACGATTTCTGATTCATAGGTGGCTTGGCAGAAGGGGCCTCAACAACATATTTTCCTATCGGCCATTGAAAGCCATGGTCGTAACTCCTTGATAAACATGATTGCTTTTAGCAATATACTTGGATACAATTTCCATTCACTACTTGTGTGACACATCTTGGGTAAAGCCTTCTGATACATCTGGTTTCCCATGGTATGAAGATTTTAATTGTTTCAATAGTACACTTTTGGAGGAAAAAAAATAAAAATAGGTACAGATTTGCAGTCTATTAATGGTTAACTGCAACTTTTATCTAATGGTCTCCAAAATCTCAAATTTTATTAGGATTGGCTGCCTGGGTGCTGTTTGTCTGACACAGGCCTGGATGATGTGGAAATTCATAAATTGTCAGCTGAAGAAATGGAGAGAGCATGTTAAGAACCAGATTCCAAAGAAAAAAATAACTAACACAAAGAACAAACGAACAAAAAAGGAACAAAACAGAGGTCAGTGGTATAATATTTTTTAAGTTGTTTCTAGGCCAAATGTTTTTATACCAAATGTATCATGTTATATCTTTCCTTTCTGTAAAAGAGCAAAAATATCTGTCTTATGACATGCAGAGACTATAGCTACTATTGTAGCTTCTTCAAAAGTTAGGCCATGTTCTTCTCTAATTCCATAGTGCTGACTGTGTTAAGTGTTAGCCCTGGGTAATCTTCAGGATTATTCACTGAACTCTATGTTAATCTAAATGCAGGAATATTTCATGAAACTGGGCTTAATGATTCTAGGGTTTTCTTTCTGCTTTAAATCAGTCTTTTACAATGCTACTAAATTTTTTTTATTTACATCAGAAAAAAAAAAGTATCATCCAAAATCCCTCCTGTATTTCATAAATTCTGCTTCTATTATGTTCCAGACCATTAAAATTAAGTTTATTTGTTTGTCTGTATAAAGACACATCACGTAAAGAACATCAAACTCACTGAAAAAGAAGTCTAAGAAGTTCATAGTAGTAACTGGCAAAGGACAAATAACGGAGAAAGCTTTTTAATTAAATTATGTTGTATAATTTCCAAATTCCAATGTTATAACAATTGAATGAGTTAAATGGGAGTTAGGAAGATTTGGTAGAGTGAAATTTCTTATTCCTGTTAGCATATATATCAGATGCTGGATAGAGTTATGTATGAAAAATTCAGAATCTCTTCTGAGATTTGAGTAGAGGTTTGAAAAATGCAGTTTCTTGGGAATATTACCACAGGCAGCTTCTCTTTCTGAAGTTGATCTTTATGTATTAGTTTCTACCAAGAGGAGTTGAAGCTCTTTGCGTTCACAGATTACTAGCTGAGTCAGCATTAGCTGAAACCAGTGGGAAGATTCTAGACCATAATGGTGCTCATAACGTTGTTTTTCCTTTTCATTTCAGAGCAGCCTTTCCACGCTAAATGTAGCTGCAGAGGCTTTTTTTCTTTTCTTTTTCCAGTCTTGCATATCCTTTTCTCTTTTACCAGTGAATAACTTCATTGCTTTTCTGTTTTGTTTTATGAAATTAGTGCAATTCTTAAATTAAATTACACTTTGGAGTAGCAGAAGTGATACTGTAGTTTGACTTCATGTTTGCTTCAACTGAGCAAAATGAAGAATAGCACAGCTCTCTGACTGCATATACGGAAAGATGTTGTAGATTGTTTATCTTATTTCTAATTGCAAAAGTATTCGCACTTGTAGAAATATTCTGAAGGAGAATCGTGGTTTCCACTGAAGCCAGTAGTTAGTTGCAGGCATTAACCACAAGTCATTTCTTTAGTCTACTTGAAGGTAAATAGACTTTTCTTGTCCCCCAGCTCTTAAGATGAGAATTCAGACTTGTTTGCAGTTAATGTGTCTGTACAGTAGTTAGGCATGATTGGCGTAGGATCCCAAGAGTATGGGAAAAGAATATATATTTGAGGTTGTTAGGTGTGGAGAATTATGTAGCCAAAATAGTCAAGTTCAGATTTAATTGGCAAAAGAAGGACTAAAAGTTAAGTGTACCATAAATCCTCTCACATACTGCTTTGTTCCATCTGGCCTGTTTTAGCTCCTCCGTGCTGTGGCCTGATCTTCTAAAGCTAATGACAGATAAAGCTAGAAAGTGTGAAATGGCAGACTGGCTAGGATAGCGTGTGTAGTGCTGGCGTAACACTGAGTGCTGTATAATAGGAAAAAAGCTCCTCAGCAATTGGCAAAAATGATTTAATAATGGAGAACAACTAAATGAAGATCCTGGTTAAGATGTCACAGAAGAAGAGACACTGACTAATACTTATTTAATTAGTAACTACTTAAAATATAAAAATGGTCAATCGGCATTCTGAAGAGATCTTACCAACCAGGCCCACAAGTTTCTGTGCTGGTATGTTAATAAATAATCTGTTGAGGTAACAAAGTCTACAAACAAAATTATTCTGAATTTTTTAGAGTGAAGAGTTGCAGAAAGATCTTGCAAATATGGAATAAGTAAAAAAAAAAAAAGGCAAATTCCTAATTTCTAATGAAATTCGTAAATTTCTAAGCTATTCAAAGTAACACATATTGTGAAGGGAGGGGAAAGGACACATAGTTTATACATGTGCAATAATGGACTTCAAACTAGCATCTGTCTCATGACAGATTTTAAATCAATGTGGGTTTTTTTCCTGCAAACATCAGGTCATTTTCTTGTTGCAATAAAAAAACAAAACAAAAAAAACTCAGCTAGAATGTACCATCCGTTCTATAAATCTGTGTATCTGCAGCCCAAAAATTGTAAGCCGTGTCGATGATCCTGTCTGAAAAGACTTGGACTATTGCCAGAAAGATACAGAAAAAGATGGCAGTAAAGGGAGAGACTACTATGGAGCTCAAAAAAGGTCTGATAGGAGACACCGTAGAGTTCCAAAACCTTAAGTGAGTTTGAGCAGGTAAATAGCAAATTACTGTTTGCTATTTCTCGTAACATCAGAATAGACAATTTTAATGTAGTAGCATGTTGAAAATGAACACAAGAAGGATATAAAATACAGAGTACTTGTAGAAGTACTTTCTGCAAAAGCATGAATTGAGTTTTAATTCCTGGGCTTTGGTCTGTCAGTGGCTAGTAAAACAATGCTCTAAATGCAAGTTAGACCTCGGGAAATCACTAAGGTTCCCCTGCAACTTGAAAGGAATTATGTTGGTAGGACCACTCTGCATTTGCCCTGTTTTTAATACTATCCATGCAGCATCTTTCACTCCTGGTGATTGATTGATTCCTGTTCATATCAACTTTGTACAGTCAAAGTTTCTAAAACGTTTTACATACCTAACTCCAAGTTAACTTCAACTGAAGCAAATACATAAGATTTTTGATTCCTTTAAAAAAAATTTCCTGGTCTAGTTTCTATGTGGTTTTTTATATGAAGCAAAATTGTGTTTGTTTACGGTATTTTAATTTAAAATTACAGCTAACTTTGTCAACGGAGCAGCAAAATTAGAAGGTAGACCATCGCCAAGAATAAGAAAATCAAAACCAGTATGAGAATACAAGCTAGTATCAGAAGACAACAGTTGACAGAAGACTAACTTAAAAAATTGACACTGCAGAGCTATCATTTTCATTTCTCATTATTTCAATGGACACTATCAGGTTATATTTTTTAAACATTTTTGTTAATAACTCTACATTTATGACAAGATTGTCTTTGATCTATCTTAACCAAGTAGTCATCTCCAAATTTCACTTTGTTTTAACAATGAAAGCAGATGAATCTGTTTGAATTTCTCGTCCTGCGATTGGAGGTTATTACATTCTGTAATATTTGCATTACAGACAAATGTAATGTCTGTAATTAGATAAATCTAAAGTCTAAATCTAAGTCTAAATCTAAGTTATCTGTCTATTCATTTGTTTTTAAAAAAACAAAATTCTGCACCAAAATGATCTTACCGTGTCTGTCTGTTGTTCCTCCCTCCCCACCCTCTTCTCTCCCCAAGAATTTTTCCTTTTTTTGTCTTCCATGGAGTAACAGGTACGTCTGAAGTAGCCTGGCAAAAAAGCAAAAATGTTAAATACTTGATTTCTCTTCAAAAATTACAGATTTAAAGAGGGCAAATTCTGACAGGACATCACTAATATTCTTTCAGTATAAAGGTGAGACAAATGTTCAGTAAAAATGCAAATTGTGTGCCTTGGGGAAAAATGCTGGACTGCCTTCTGGATTTTGCAGTGGATTGTACTGTCCTGCATGGGGGAGGGGGAAGAAAAGTAGCTAATTAATCTCTAGTATAATATTAGCCTTTTTGAAATAAAAGACAAAACTTTCAAGTATTTAAAGAGCCTGTATTTCAGGACTGTAATCACATGTCAGATTTTGTTTTTCCTCAACTGTTTTTTCCTTTAATTTATAACTGACATGTCTTAAACTTCTTAGTCTGCTCAGATGATGTTCAGGGGAGGTCCTCAAACAATATTGCACCAAGCGTAGTCTAAAGGCTTTTTTTCTTTCTTTCTTATTCTGTAGATAATAATTTATTTTAGTCTGACTCAAGAATTTTATGTCTGTGAAGGTATTAATTTGCTACCTGTGTGAACACTTTATCTGGACGTGATTTTAATCTATTATAAAAAGATTAATGGTATTTTTGTGTAAGTAACCCGTGTAGATCTGAAGCTGGTATCTCAATATTGGCTAAGTTTAACGAACTCATGTTCTTCTTTGCTGTAACTTTCTTTCTGTGCAAATAAATTGTGGGAATATTACATTAATTCACATAAACCCATGAATTTCTACTGAAAATGTTTACCATGGAACTAGAATACATTTGCTTATATTTTTAATAAGCTTGTATAATAATGAATGCTTCGCTTGATAAAAGTATCGTCTCTTGAGCAGTTTGGGTGAGATTTGCTTAGCCTTCAAGTATTTCTCACCATGCTGCTCCCAGGACAATGTTTTCTGTGATGTATACTGCAATTGTAAGCTTACAGTCCCTGTAGATTTCAATTTGTGCACACCTATGTTACCAGGCTTTCAAAAGTGAATCTAGAGAGTGGCTTAGGTGTCGCTAGCCAGTTCTAGGCACATAAGACTAGACAATTTTGAATTTTAAAGATTTTTTTTTTCTTTCAGTATTATCAGAAAGTATGTTCCTAATACTGCCACTTGTGTAAGCTGATTACACTTTTAAATATTCTTATTTCATGACATTCATGATGGCATTTCAAAGAAGCTTAATTTTTTTTCTTTAAAGATATTTTATTTAAATTATTATCTTAGAAATGCAATGCTAGTACATGTATAGCTACTCCTGTATTCCTTGTACACATGTATTTGATGTAAGAATCTCCTCCTTACATGTTTTTTTTAACTGAAAATCACTGTCAATACATTAAATATTTGGATACATACTTACAGTAACACTAAATGCATTAAATCTAGGCTTGTTATTATTAATATGTTTCAGAAAACTGTTTGCAACAAAAAGTCTGTTTTAATATATTTAAAGACCATTCCTGTAAATTTCAGTGTATTTACTTTACAGATCTGACAATAGTTCCATTGAATTTGCAAATAAAGAAAATGAGCAGGTTGGTGTAACAACTAGTTCTTTAACAAAAATCAAGTGTATATGCTTTTAGAAGTAAACTGAATTAAGGCAGTGATTCTTACAATTTTTGTTTGTTTTTCATTGGCTTGCTAATAGAGAGTCTGTAAAGCTGAAATGTGAAGTGGTTGTTAAATCAGATGATGAAGATGATTTGTTTTTCTTTAAATGTCATATTTCTTCTTTCTGGCTGAGTGGGAATTGAGGAGTCAGGAAAGTAGAAGTTGGGTGAAAACAACGAATTCACAGAAGTACTTGCTTATATGTATTTTAAGCAACTCCTTTCTTCTTGAAATTTACAAGACTAAGATGATTCTGAGCTTATCTCTGCAATTACTTTTTTAAACTCCTTTTACGTTGTTTAAGTTAAAATTTGTTGGTTTGTTCCATGGTTAGAAAAAACTGATGCGTTTGGGGATTGTTCCACGTGTTAAGCACAATATTTTACAGGGAAGGTATGAGACATAGGTCATCAATTATGAATTCCCAAGTGCTTGAGAATTTCTTTGGAACTGCAGCTTTACAGAAACATTGCCAAAAATGTCTAATATCTTTGAAATGACTTCTCTTCAACCAAATTCTTAAACCAATTCCAAACCCCTCATGTCATAGCAAGAACCAAGGTCAATCCAGGCATCTCATTATAAAGTCAATAAAACAAACTGCACAGTAGAATTTTCATACAGAAGTGCTTAGCTGAGTAAGATCTCATTGGAGCCAAATCTAAGCCAAGAGTAACAAGAGTACGGCAAAGTCATGTTTATGTCACAGGGGATTTTCAAAGGTCTTAGAAATGCAGTCCCATGAAACAGGCAAGGCAGAAAGCCTGTGCTTCAGGTCTAGGATAAGGACTGCAGTGTGCAAGGGTTGTGTCTCATGGGGTATACTTTGTGGATTTTTTTGGTGGGTGGTTGGATGGGATTTTTTTTGTTTGTTATTTAAATTTAGTTTTGTCAGGTTTTTTTGAGAGCGAAGCCGATTGTGGTTTTTCACTGTTTTTCAACATTAGGAATGTCGCCTAGAGTAACAATGAAATTGGAACACTGATTTCTTCCTGTTTCAACCATGTAGCCTTGCTAAGTTGCATAAAATCTGTCAGGACGGCTGTTGAGCCATATCCCCTACTGATGTAAAATTGTAATGAATGATCCTGTTAAGCTCTTACGTTTATTTTAAGTTTTTAATTTATGTCAATCAGAAGACTTTCAGAGCAACTGTATGTTGCATCTTATCACAGTCTAATTATAAACTTAATTCATATGTCAGAGGTCCTTTGCAAGTAGTCATGTGCACATTAAAATAGAAAATACTACTGTGCATCTGCTTTGTTGGGAAACCAGAATTAGGTCCTTTTAACCTTCCTCCCCTCTTAGTGGGTATGTAAGAGTTGGGGTTTTTGCCTGAATATTATTTTAAAGATAAAAGGAAGGGCATCTTTTAGGCGGTCCAGAAAAGCTTATGTTACAAGTTTGTATCTCTGTTTTGAACTGTATGATAGGAATGAACAGATTGTCTTGGTTTTAAAAGCACAGTAACACAAAACCTCCTTTAGCTGATACATTTTATTTTTTCTTCTTACTGAAGATTTGAGTTGGCTGCAGGAAGTGGAATAGGGTGGAGGTTGTACAGTGCCATGGCGATGTGGACAATGGTGTTGCTCTTGCCTGCTCCTGTTCGAGTCTGCTAAAAACTGAAATCCTTCAGAGTATGTTCTAAAAATGCAGGATGTTGTCTGGGAGATGGAGTTTTAAGGAAGTTCTGAAAAATGCTAGAATTTCTAAATTCTCGGTCTTCTTGAATACTCTGTAACACTCTGTAAATAATTAATTACTTTCATTATTTTTTTAGTAAATGAATTGGGATGGAGGAGACAATGTTTCATCTATATTCATTTCTTAACATTAAAATGGACTGCTACATCAACTTAAATTAAAAGCACATATGTACTGCCTTTCTTAAACCATACGAATGTTGACTTTTGCCACAAAATTTCTAGTAGTTAAAGAAATGGGTAAAACAACTCTGGTATTGTAAACTCTGAAACTTTACATGCTTAGCTTTAAGCCTCAACAGCTGGAACTGAGCTTATGAATTTACTGAACATGAGCAAGAGAGAAATGTTTATAAACTAATATTGTTGTAACATTTTTATTATAATTATGCCCTAAGATTCTTATGTACAGTTACCCTTTCAGTGGAACCAGCAATGTACTCCAGAGTATATTGACTAGTGTGTGACTGTCTAATTGCTACAAATATACTGGTTTGGTTTTAATTGCCCTTAAGATGTATTTTTATTTCAGTTAATCCTCTTGTCTGCCCTTCTTCTGATTGTACAATTAGTGTTGAAATGTGGTGTTCTCTAAAAATACATTAGGAAAAATGAATTTGCATAAATATAATTTAGTCATTGTATAAGATAAAATTATGGTTTAGTGAAAGGCTGCTGAAAATATCAAATTATTTTGTTGAAACACTGCAATTTGTTTTGCATGTTTTGTTTTACACTGTTTTACATAAGGATTTGTTGATTATTTAATCAATAATCCATAGCACAAGAGCCATGTTTTCAGTGTATGTAAGGTTCTGATTATTCACTTGATATGGTATTGCTAAAGAAAACTTTCTCCATTTAAAACAAACAAAACCAACAACAAACAGACAACCAAACAAAAAAACCACCAAAAAAAACCCCAGACAAAAAAAAAAAGCCCAAACTCTCTAATGATGTCTTTTCTCATTTTACTCTCTAATTTTGTTTAATTTCCTTTGTTGTCATGAAATAATGTTTCATTATTATGTTAAACCAGTTGCTCTTGATAGTCTGGTTAGTTAGGCAGATTAGCCATACAAACTGGATTACTAGTCTAAGAAGAAGGTATGTATGTATGTATTTTGGATTTATTTTAAAAAAATTTATATATACTCTCCAGTTCTTCAACATTTTTACCCATTTTTGATCACTGTTGGTTTTCTCTGCTGCTTGTTCAGTGCCAGAACAACTTTTCGGTTCCTGTGATGTCTATATGGTAATTTTGGGGTCTTGTGTACACCAGATTTCTCACCAACTCCAGTCAAGTAGTCTGCAACCAATCTGCTGCAAACTATCAGTTAGCGTAGAGGAAAAATGTCAAAATAATAATACAGAAGTTAAAGCAAGTTAAAATTTTACAGTCATCAAAAAATGCCAATTCAGCCTGAGAAAGCCTGGTGGTAATATGACAACGCTTAGTTCTTGCTTAATGTGGTTAAACCAGAGAACACAAAAATAAAATCTGTTTATGAATATATATTAAAAAAAAAAATCCAATACCAAAGATTTGGAGGGGGAATTTTAGGTTTGGGGGAGCAGAGAGGCTTGTTTTCTTTTGTGTTGTCTGTTTCTAATTTGGGAAGGGAGGAAGGGATGGAAAGCTATGACACTTTCCAATAATACTCTGGGACAGAAGTAGCTAAAAAAACCCTGTCAATAGATGGGATGGAATAGAAGGAAATCTAAGCTCATGTAAACTTCTTAAAACTTCTTATAAAGAGTATAAAGAGTGCTTGTTGGTCGTAGTGGGGGTTTTTTCTGTCTCTGAGCAGAGAACAATTAAATGGGTTGAAGAAATGGAACATTTTGCTTGCACTAATTGTCCAAACAGAAATTGGTCTTGAAAAATTGAGGAGTTATGTAGAGAGATGCCCTTGTGGAAGAGAAAACAGTTTTTGAAGAAGAATTATAGATGGTGGAAAATGATGACAGACTGGTTTAGTATCACAATAAAAACGAATGGCGGTGTCCAAAAAGCGAGCTATGGGTCATGTTTCCTTAAGTCTGTGCTTCCATTGGCTTTTTTTTTTTTTGACTAAGAAAATGTTGGGATCAGATTGTAGGATGTTACATAAGTTCAGCTTGAACTTAAATAGGTCTCTTGTGTACATCTTTGGCCAAATTTTTAATACATTTAAGGTTCTAAAGACTGCTTTAAAAGGAATATGTACCAGCAGATGGAGCAAATAGATAAAAATGTTAAAAGTTACAGTTCTACTGCTACATTTACTATGATCAGCTTTTAAGACAAGTACAAAAGTTTGGGGGTGTCTTGTTAATTTTTGTAGAGCATCACATACCAATGAAAACTGAAAACACTTTATCACTGTATTCTTTATATAATAAAGTCAGAGCTAACTTTGAAGCTAACTGTTTATAATTGCTACAACAGAAACCAAAGTTTAAAAGGGGGGAAAAAAAGATACATAATATTTGTACTCTATTGACAGTGGAAGTTCTGCGTCAGTCTTGAGTCTAAGGTGTCATAGACGCAATGTAAGTATAATTTGAAGACCGTAGAATCTAAATAGAAGGAATATTAATAACATGCAGTTTGCCCAAATAAAAAGAATCACAACACAACTGAATGCCAGTGTTACTGCTGCCTCTCTCAACCCTGTTTGGCCTAGAAAAATGCTGTGTTATGATTCATAGTGGAAGAAGAGAACAAACTGCAGAAAAAGATTACCTGGAATGGGAGAAGTGGAATTGTTAAACAGCAGACGTCGCACTTCCAGGAAATGCAATAGGATCTCATTCCTCTTAAGGTACTCTAACAACATGAGCTCTTTTCTGTTGCAATAAATAACATGATGGGGAATCTACTACTATCTAATCACTACTATCTAATCACTACTACTTGGTTAAATCAGAGTTCCTAAGTTCAACCAGACATTTATAATTGGAAAGTTCTTGTGTAGTGTATCTGCAAGGTAAAATCTAAGGTGGAGCTTGTTTTTTCAGAACTTGACTTATTTGGATATCTCTTATCTTGGAATGTTTTTGGTTTGTAATGCTCGTTTTGGAGGTAGCTGGAGGCTCATATTGTACCAGTAACTTGCTTACAGGTGCCCAACACTAGTTTGATGTATTTTTTTAACTTGGGAATTACTGGAAGGTGTACTTAAAGGCTTTACTTGTCTCTCCACCTTGAATACTAATTGTGTCCTGTAATGAGCTGTGCATTAATAGCTTGGCAGGACTTAAGTCCATGCATTTTCATTATTCCACGCTTTATAAATTTGCAAAATAAAAAGAGCATTTCTATATGGCTGCCTGTGTACCTAAATCTTGTGGTATTCTCCATGTTCTCCCTGCGCCCTGTTGTAGTCTGCAAAGTTTTGAATTATTGTTTTAAAGAAGCTTATGAAAACAGGATTCATGTGAGTGAGTTAGGCAGAGGAAGGTGATGTTCTGTAAGGCCCATTCCTTCATACCCTTGCCTTTTTACAGGTGGCAAGTGAGCTGCTCTTAGGAGTTAGTTTGAAAACCATCCTTGACGCGTACCTCAAGTGGAGAATAGCTGATTACCTTCTCTTTAACTTTTATCCCAACTTTTTTTGTGTTCTATTAAACATTCACTTCATAGATTGGTTTTAATTTATTGAAATAGGGAAAAAACGGTGCTTGGTGTAGCAAATGTTCCACAAACCTTCTTTAGCTGTACCTTTCACCTCAGCGTTGCGGTTGAGTGCTGTGTGCAGGACTGATGCCTTATTGTATTTTAATCCTTTGTGCATATAAAATGCTCTTTATTGAACGCAGAGCTCTCACAGCCACAGTGCTCAGTACCGGGCCTGGTGAGCTCAACCGCCTCACATTCAACCGGCGGGCCTTGACCAGCAGTGTGACTGGGTGTCCCACGGGGGCTTCCCCTGGGACCGCTTCCTCGAGCCCGTTTGGGAGTGCCCATCCCGGGACAGCGCCGGGAAGCGCCGGCGGCACCGGGAAGCCGGGGCCAGGCCGAGCCTCGCCCGCCACCGGGCCGCGGCGGGAGCAAAGGGGCGGGGCTCCCCGCCGCAAGGGCCGCTGGGAGCGGTGCCTCAGGCACTACAAGTACCGTGATGCCCCGCGCGGGGGGCGGGTCCCGTGAGGGGCCGTACTACAGGTCCCACAATGCTCCGCGCCGCCTGGTGGCTCCTCTCGGGGAGGCTGGTTCCTATTTAAATCTAGGCAGCGAGGAAAATGGCGGCGAGGGGCTGAGTGTGGGGGGGACGGGGAGAAGGAGACGTAGCTGAGTCTTTGGCTCCTTTCCCAGGTGAGTGGGGCTTGGAGGGAGGGAGTAACGAGTGGAGGGAGGAGAGTTCTAGTTCTTGTTCCCCTGCTCCTGGCGCCGGGGTGGGACTGGGATGGGGGAGGGCGGGCTGCCCCTCGCCGGGGAAGGGAGCAGCTTGGGGCTGGCCCTGAGGGGCGGCTCTCTTCCCTGCCTCTCGCCCCCCTCCCCAATATGGATGTGTCTCCCTGAGGGGAGGAGGAAGGGGAGCGCAGACGGGCTGGGCGTGAGGAGTAATCCCGGGGCTGGGGATGAGCGGCTTCCCGCGGCAGTGTGTAAATGCCTTTACCTCTTCCTAAGCGTTGTAACTTTAGCGCGGAGTGTAGTTAGGAGGGGGCATTCCTGAGGCGGCGGCGGGGGAGCAGCGTGCCGGGCGGAAGGCTGCCCGTACCGCTGTGTGATGCATATCTAAGCAGGGTGGGTTTGGGTGGAGGTTCCTCGTGTAACGGCGAGAGACTTGGGGTCGCTATGGGTTTGTGTTTAGAATCCTCTGACCCGCTGTTCCTCCGCCTGAGTGGAGGGGGTGTGTGGGTGAAATACCTGGGCTAGAATGGCTCCATCTGCCATTCGCCAGGGTTTATCTGATGCTGAGGCGGTTCCAAAGACCTTGTTATCTGCATTCTCCTTCTGATCATCCGGTAGCCTCGGTAAGTTTCAGAGGTGACTTCTCTTGTCTCTGGTAGTAAGGAAGGGGATGAGAAATACTGCAAACAGAAGGTTGATTTCCATGCCTCTTATCCATTTCTGCCTCTTAGCTGCAATGAAACTGTGCTGTTGAGGGACGGAGATGAGATTTTCTTTTTTTTTTTCCCCTGAGGTCACATACCATCGTAGATGTTAGTGATTCTGGGGTATAAATGGGGTGAATATGGGTGGGGATGTTGTCTGAGGTTGACATAATTCCCAGAGTCCCCTTTGTTTGGTTCTAAAGTTGGTTCTGTTTGTGGTTTCTGCTGCTACTCTTTAGCACAGTCAGGTTTTCTTTTAAAAGAGAAGCTTCCCACTTTGTCAGTTCATCCAGTGAAAACAGTTTTAAATCAGTCTCTTCTATTCAGGCAGTATCTCCTTCCTCCTTAACCTGTTAAGAAAAAAAACCCCGATTTTGCTTTTAAATCTTTTATCTAAAAGTTAACAGAAAATACTATGTTGGATTCTATCTGGAGTAACAAGACCAAACTGAAGCAAATCTGGAAGTGTGAGAGACAGTAATGTCTAGCTATATAGTGTCTTTTAATGCAGTTAAACCAGACACTTAAAATAAGCATAAAATTCTATCATCGCTATTGTAAAAATAAATATTTTCTCGTGAAATATTTCCATCATGTAATGAGCTGCTAAACATGAGACAAAGATGCGCGTGCTCTAACTAGTAAAATAGCTTCATAGTAACGAATAGTATCTGAGTGAAAACCCCAGCATAAGAGCTTGGCTTTAGTGGAAACAGAAAAAATTGTGGATTGCTTTTTTGTGT
Organism: Chionis minor; assembly: GCA_013398295.1. NCBI lineage: Eukaryota > Metazoa > Chordata > Aves > Charadriiformes > Chionidae > Chionis > Chionis minor. Next base: position 938,842 of record VZSF01004402.1, read on the forward strand.
GTATGTGGGTGGTTGTGTTGGGGTTTTTTTTATTTTTAAACCATACTGTGCATGATAACATATAGTAACTGTATTTACTGTTAGCAGTTGTAACGTGCTGTTTAACTGACTGTTGTTCAGAATTTCATTCAACTCTGTTACTACTACTTTTTTTTTTTTAAAATTAATACCAATGGATTTGCTGCTGTTGAGGTTGGAGGATAGAGAAAGTGATAGCAAACAGAATAAACCCAGTATTCAGCCTTGCTTTAAGTACCTTTCCTGATGACAGTGTGCTGTTTCAAATCTGCTTTTATTTGGCATATGAGTTGTGTGGTGTTTGGTGTTTTTTTTATTTTATTTTTTATTTTTGTAATTGTTCATTTGAAACCCCTCTTCATCCTGGCTTTGGATTTATTAACTTGGAAGTTTGCATTGTCTGCTTATCAATTTTTTTGCATTTTATCACTGAAACAGTATAGTTGAGACAAAATGCAGAGTAGGAAGGAGGGGGGAATCTGTTTTACAATAGGATGTTATCTTTTGATCATAGGCTTTTTTTCATTAATAACGGACAAGAAATCACAGTCAAAACCTTCAAGATTCATTTCTCTGTTACAGTTGCATAGAAAAGGTGTTTTGTTTTGGGGTTTTTTTAAAAGAACTCTGAGAAAGAAAGGGTGTCTTGGTTATATTTGTCTGCAAAATCAAGCCATTGGTAGCATGTAAAATGATATTGGACACTACAGTCTGACACTGGAGGTTGCTTCAACTCCTGCATTTAAATGAGCCTGCCTCGAAGAGGTGATCTTGAATGACTGTATGATACAGGATATTCTGCATTATGTTCATGGAAGCTTTTTGATTATGAGTATTTAGAAATATCTTAAATATTCTTCCGACTTGTTTTTATACTAAAAAAATGGAGGTGAGGGGGAGGGGAGGAATAGTATTCTTTATGCCAAGGATATGAAACGGTGGTGAAGAATACCTAAACCTGAATGCTGGGGCAGCATGCCTGTGTGCTTTTTTTTCTCTGGATAGATCTACTGATGTTTTGAAATGTAGAGTATTAGGGAAGAGGCAACTGTGAAAGAATTTAACTGCTACTGATTTAAACCTGCTATGGAATATATTTCCACTCTGATTTTATATGCTACGTTTGGTTAAGAGAAGGTACATCAAATCCCTTTTTTACTCCGTCTAAATGGGAGGTATACTTCAGATGGACCCTATTGCTTTAATAATACTTTTAATTTAATTGGTGACTTGTAGTTGACGGTTATCAATAAGCTGATTTCCTTTGAAGCAGAACAAAATTAACTTGCCTCCAAACTCAGTCGCATGAGGGATTCTTAGTCTTTCATGTGTAGTGTGTGGAATTATTGTTGGTGAGGTTTTAGGCTTTTAGGTGTAGATGCGCATTTTTCTTTTAGGTTATCTAGAGCTAGTCCTATTTCTGACATTGTACAGAGGTAAGAAAAAGGCAGTTGCTTAAGACAACGTGCTATTTAAATGAGAGGGAGAAGAGGGCAAGGGGGGCACCATTGATTTTACTGCTCATTTTGCTTATACCCTGGAAAGTCAGGCTTGTTACTGATGATGATAAGCTTAGGATCTGGTGTAAGTTGCTTGCTTCTGAGGTTATGACTGCTTTTGCAATATACTAGAAGAGGGGAGGTGATAAGGTCAGCTCTACAGGCATCTATCCTTTTTTAAGTATTCCCTGAATTTGTGTGCTTGGGGGGGGTGGTGGGGGTGTTGTGTTTGGTTTGCATTTTGTTGTGTCCCTACACACACCACATCACCACCCCCCCACATACACACACTTTGTCACCTTCACTGTTAAATGTGAGCCTGTTCAGGTCAGGTGTAGTTAAACTGTTTGTCAAACACTCTTTGTTAGGTTATGGATCATTGCCCTGTTGGAAATTTTATTTTAAAAGTTTTCTTACCGTCAAGTTAAGTTCTTTTTTGAAGATTACAAACATGGGTAGTGTCATGACTTGAAGTCTAAAAGCATCATAACTGCATTTTATAGACAAGATTGCTCTAGAAATGTGAAAACACTGTAAAAGTTCTCCAGAAAATGTTGTAATTGTTAAGTCAGGGCAAGCAATTTTTCATCAAAGTTGTTACACGTGTGGCTAAACTACATAGCAGTTTAGCCCTGATTTATCAGGTGCACCTGAAAATGGGGGAGGAGGGAGAAAGGGAAGGCTGCAGAACAATATAACTGTTATACTGCTAGCCATAATGACTAGCACCTGCATTAGCCTTGGCTGAGCAGGAGATTTTGTCACAAAGCCTGAACCCTTTACTTTTCCACACTTCCATGCATGTCAAGATGTGTCAGAGCCATGGAATGAGATCGTCTAGTATCACAGGTATACCCAGAAGGTCTTTTAGAGGCACGTTTTCAAGGTAGGTTTCTATAGATAGTTGCATGGAATGTTCTGTATGTTACTTCTGAGTTATGAAAATTTTTACTCATTCTGTTCTCTGATGCATGAAAGTGAGAAAATGAGTTGTCTGCTTTTTCAAAGGCAATACCGAAGCAGGTTGCATGGCTTAAAATGTTATCAATATCATGTGTTTCTCTTGGGTAGTTGTAGCCTAACACTTCCTCCCTGCCCTTAGCAGTGGTAGGAGAGGGACTGAGTGGAACAGGGCAGAAAGAAAAGGCAGAAGTACCTTTTATCTCCCTAGTCTCAGAGACTGTAAGGCTATTTAATGTACGGATGGAACTTGCTTTTTGTGATTTGCTTCGTTTGCCTAGAACCTCCGCAGGGCTACACGTGTACTTTTTCTTGTGATCTTCTAGGTGAGGTGGAATAGAACAAGATACCTTGTCTCGTGATTCCAGTAGCTTTCTCTCAGCAAACACAAATGGTAAAAGTGAAATTTTCTGGCATATTTTATCATTAGGCCATACCAACATGTTTTTGAACAACACTGCAAATACTTCAGTATTTGCAAACGGACTGTGTTACGTCAACAAATAGAGTTGATTGTTTCTAATGGACATCCTTTCTAATGTCGTCTTCGACCTGGGTTTTACTATAGTTAGAAATACATGCTGAGGAGAAGTTAGTGAATGCAGGAAAGGGAAGAAAAAATGATTCTTAGGGAAACCACCAAGACTAGGAAAAAGCAAGCCAAAATCTGTTGTTTTAAGACTATTTGCCTGCTGTCTTTGCTGAAGACAACAACTGGCAGATTAGGTGTTTGCCTGCCGTTTTCAGTGTACAATAAAGCAGATCAGCCTGTGTGTTCAAAAGAATGTCAAAGACTTTCTTGAAAGTTTACCCAGTTCATTTAATGTTAAGCATTTCTTTTCAATGCCGGTATTTGTCTGGCTCATGTGTGCAACAAAACTGTAATGCAGTACCTCTTTTTTTCCCCTAAGGCAACTGTAGTAAAACTGTTAATTCATATATTGCAATCCTTCCAAGTGTCTTAGAGCACCCATTTATCTTTGTAGTTGATCACAAACTAGATAAGACTTCAGTGTCACTGTGCTGTGTCTAGGGAAGCATGTCTCTTCCTGTTACTGAATCAAGTTGCAGGTATAGTTGTGATGATATGTGATGCTGTATTAAATTAATCTTTTCTTGGAGGTAAGAGGGGATCATCTTTATATGACCATAGATGGTGCCTAAATGTCCTTCCTTCTCTACACTCATCAACAGGTAATTTCAAACTTTAACAGAAAAATACATCTTTGTCCTAGATCATATACTGTGCTTTTATAAATAATTTAAGTAGTATCAAATGCTTGTCATCTTTACCTAATACATTAGGGAGCAGAAGTTCATTAGGGAGTAGAAGAGCTTTAAGTCTAAGGTTCTGACTGGGAAACTTTTTAAAGTGATTATTAGTGTATTTTTTTCACAATGAAAGCTTCATGTTAAATATGTTGGCAGTATCATAACTTTAATTCAATGCTTTTAGGTAATGCATTATAATATTAAGTCATGAGACATCGAGCCCATGGGGAGTTGGTAGAGATTAAACCACACACCACACCCCCCTTTGATTCTTGATTTTTTTAAAACCAATATGGAAGTTTTAAACTCTTGTTTTTCTAGAAACCTGAAGTTTCATAACTGTTGTGACAAAGTTGAGAGAGTGTGTGTGTATATATATATTTTTTTTTTTTAAAAGTATAACTTGCTGATAATGTTCCCAGTCTACCAGATGGTGCAGTATTGAAATGTGTTAGCTGAATGGTAAAATCAAGCAAACTGTTTCTTATTCCATGCTTTTCTGAACTGCACAAAGTGTAAATATGGGTAAATATACTTTGTTTTGCAAGGGCAATGCAAAGCTGGCTCACTGGCCACTCGTCAGTGCAAAACTACTGTTGTAGTTCTTTTATGTGCTGTTTCAGAGACTCATCTTTTTATTAAAGACTTAAAAGAACAAGAGAATAATCTTGGGAAGAAATGTGAAAAATAGTTGAAGTGTTTCTGAGGTTTCACTATGCCAAAGTATGACTAAGCAATGGAAGCTTACAGCAGTGATGTATGGGGTTTTTTTCCATTTTGCTCATCAGAAAGCCTCTGAATTTGTTTTTCTAAGACTTAAGCAGGTCTTACTGCTCTGAGCTCTAGCTGAAGCACAAGATATGAAGTGTTGTAGCATAATAAGACTAAGCAGCTATTTCTACCTTGTATTAGCAAAGGGTGCTATTTTACTATTTACTTTCTATGTAAATGAGTGAAATGTAACTTTAAAAATCTTGTGAGGACAAAATCTCCGGTATATAGATGAGCTGCTTTCTTGAGCTGCATAAGCAATAGATCACTTTTTTCTTTTAGACCCTTATTGTTCTTTTCAAAAGACTTAAATTATTTTGGTAGGTCTAGAAAGGAACCTTCCTAGACTGCATGGGTTTAATGTTTTGTTGTTAGTTTCCAAGGGCCAAATATTGATAAGCTGCGTGATTTACAGATAGATAATGGTGTGAAGTCAAATCCAACTTCCAGTGCTGATTCAGCATGAAAAGTTTTCTTATAAAATCACTTGTGAACTGACTTTAAGAAAGAACATAAATCAGGTTCTAGTTAACTCTTATATGAATATATGAATTCTGGAAATCATAAATGTGTTTCAAATGATTTCTTAGCACGAATCTGAGGAAATTATTCTTCTGGGAAGTGTCTAATAAAATGCAGTTAGAAGTTGTTATATGTGCATACCTAGGAATATAAAATATAACAATTTGGTTGTGTTGCTCTGCATACTTTATTTTCTCTGTGTTTACCTTATGTCTAAAACCAGAATGCCCTGCCTCACTGAAACATCCTGAAGTGATAGAACAGGTAGTGGAGCAGGAGTGGGTTGCGTGGCTTTTGTTGCTGTCTCTATTAATGGAAGGATTAAGCAGAAGGCAGAAGTAAGGAATTTATTAAAAAAAAAAAAAAATTAAAAAAAATGCATGTTCTCTACTCCAGTATTTTGAGGAACCTTTTTATTGTTCAGAACAGTCGCTCAAGAGGACTGTATTGTGTTCTTTCGGCACTACTCTGAAGAACTAAAACTTAAGCACAAGTAGCATTCCCCTGGTTTTGCCTTGTGCACTCAAATTGTAATTCTGCCACCTCACTGATCGCCCTATGGCGTATATTAACTTCTTAACATTGCTGGTTTTGTCAAATACCTGAGTTGTGTTTTCATCGTGCTCTCTGGAGGCTAGTGAGTCTCAGAAAAAGGGAAGCTTCTGTCCTCTGTGCTTTTTGCTACTATATGTGTGTGAGTGGATAGCAGCTAACGCAGTCTACTTGGATAAAATTTTCTAAAACTTTTTAGACACACAGTCAGTATATGGAAGCACTGTATTTTTTCTTGGAAGTTTATGGAAGAAGTAGTAAAGGTTCAAAAAGTAATTTCTTCCTCTTATTCACAATGGTGACTTTGAAATCATTATCCATTCTTAGTAGCTTACATCTGAAGACGATGATTTAAAACAAAAATTTGCAACTTCTTTTTTGCCAGTGACTTGGATAGATTATTTTTTTTTCCAGACATCTTCCCCTATAATAATTTTTTTTTTCCCCATAAAGGTTGGGCTAAAGAGGGTGGATGGAAATAGAGAATTATGGCTTGTGTTGCACATCACATCCTTTTGTGCTCTGTCCATCTTTGCTGCTGCAATGAACTAAAGCAGACGTAACAGCATCTTTTGTTGTAGTACTCTCTTGGTTTTGTCTTCTATGGAAGCCTTTTTGATGTTCAGAGTGGGGATTTCCGGCTCAATGGACAGACCTCAGCCTATGGCGTTCTTAGAGGACCACACTTTAGGTAATGTTGTTAGGTGTGCATGGCTATTTAATCCATTTATCCAGTACTTATACCATTTGCTTGGCTCAGTTATAACTATAAAAGTGCTCTAAAAGAGCATCCTTATGTCTTAACTACTTAAGAAGAAAGTTTAAAAATACTTGCTCTAATTCATACTCTGCTGTATATATGTATTTAAGCATAATTTTTGCAGTAGCCTTTTAAACAAGAAAATCTAAAAGAGGAAAAAAAATCTAAAAGAAATCTAAGAGAAGCTAAAATCTAAAAGAACAAATGGATTCAAGACACTTTAAAGGTATCCTACTTGGCTGTGTACCAGTTCAATGCCATGTACTGGCGTGTGCGTTGTTCTTGCTTGGTAAATAACTTGTTTCCTTATTTGAAAGTTTTAGTTTCCCATTAAAATCTCTGAATGGGAAATAACATTTTGAGGCAGTAATTGATAGAATCCCTTCTTAATCGGTATTTAAAGTACTTATCTAATCATAGATAGCTGTAAAGGCAACAAAAGCAAGGTTACTTTATTTGCAAATTGTTCTCTTGATAAATAATGGAACAAAACCAACACCTCTGTTACCTAGAATGTCCATTTGATCCTCCCTTAAGAGGATGGCAGTTCTTTTGATCAAAAACTGAAAAAAGAAAGCATCTGCACTGGCTGTAGTAGCTTTTGAATACTTTTGTGTTATACTTGTGGATTTCCTGTTGAAGCCCCTAATCTTTTGGTGCTGCATGTTTGTAGCTCATAAACAAGACTTGTAGAGGTGAGGTGCAGAACCGGGTCTAGCAAACTTGCCAGACTTGTATTGGTGCTGTTAGGGATCATAAAAAGGTAGTAGGAATGACAAGTGGGATCCAGTGAGATGTAAAATGCCTGGAGATTTGAGGAAATTGAAGGAGAGCCATCACTTGATAGGGATGGCTTGCATTGTAGGGACGGCTTGCATTGCCATCTGCTGTATTATCTGTTCAAATGTACAGCTACAAGGTAGCTTTATCCTGAACTGCTTCGTTTTCTCTTACCCATCTGTCTGTAGCTGGACCTCAAATGACGTCTATCAAGAAATTAATACGTAGTGCGATATTTCAGATCAGCCAAGCAATGCTTGTAGTATATGAGCATATGAGCAAAGCTTTTTCCTTCCCTCTGCCTCCCCATCTTAGCACCACTTTACATCGATGAAAATGTTGCTTAAACTAAGGATTCTGTCTAGGCAGAAGCGTAAGCTTGTTTGAGCCGTACACTTGAGAAAGCTTTTAAAAAATCTTTTAAAGCAGTGGAAATTTCCAGGCTTCACAAAAAAAAAAAAAAAAATTAAAAAAATTGAAGTTCTTGTCTAATAACTGCTTTGCAAGAAGGGAGAAATATGAAAAGGAACCGCAGACATTCTGGATGTCAGCCTGTGAAATTTTCCACTATTTCCTTTAATAACATGCAGGCATGCTTGTATTGCTGGAATTTCAGTTAAAAGTCTTGTCTTGACTGAAGCTCCAAGCTACTTGTTAAGCAAATGCTCCCTGAAAATGAATTCTCAACAAAAAAAGTTCACACTTGTAAGAATGTGCATAAATTGCTCCCATGCTGGATATCAACTATTGATTATATTAAACTTGCTTTCAGTTTCTTGTTTTACAGTTTGTGTTAACTGTTACTATTACTAGATAATAACTGCCAGGTGACAATCCATCTTTTTTTCCTTCTGATGGTAATTCTAGGCTAGTATTTCCAATAAGGACTGTATGTCGCTAAACTAGAAATCTTAATTGTTGTGTCTTTGATACTAAAGGAAGAAAGACGTTAGGAAACATATCCTGTTCTAATCATATTCTTTAAATCCTATTTAATGGTTATTTATAAAATTATTGTGGCTTCAGATACATTGGTGAAAATCAGACTGAAGGGATCTACAGGTTCAACCTCATTTGTCTACCTCAAAGCTCTTTTCTGTTAAAGTTCTTGTTTACCAAAAGGCTCCCTGACCTTTCTCCAAGATCTAGAGGACTCTCTACTTTGAATGTGGCTTGTCTTTCTGTCACTATAGATATTTATTGTTGACTTAAACTCTTTTGTGCAAGGGCCTAAAGAATCCTTTATATAATGGCTCGAGCGTTTTTTTTGCTTAAATGCTGGGGTGGGAGCTAAGGTGCAAAAAGCAAGCAATATCACAACAAACTGACTTATTTCTAGTATTGATTGAAAATATAAACCCAGAACCCTTTAAATGTATTCCTGTGGAATGCTGTCTTTCCAAGGCAGTGTGGTACACTTCCACAGCTGCTCAGAGCTATTGTGCTTCCTTTCTGTTACCTCTCCTCCTCCCCTTGCTCTAGGACTGAGGCCCTTGCAGTCAGCAAGCAGATTTAATTCAAAATTGTCTATTGCCTCCTTCCCTCAAACAAAAAAATATGAACCCTAAAATCAAATGAAACCACCCAGACAACTTCTGTTTTGTCAGCTTACCCCTGGTTGCACAAGCACTGGTAGTAGTGCAAGGGCATGGGTGGGGTGGGACTGGAACAGCCATAGTTGTATCAAAATTCAGACTGAATGGAGTTCCCATAAGACTCCATTCCTGAAACTAATGTGTTACAGAGGAGAGACTCGAGTGGTACCTGGGTGCAGGAGAAGAAATTCATCAACCTTTGTCTACCCTGGGGCTGTAACTAGAAAGAGTTGGTGGAGTTACTAATTATGTATTGTTACTGGTACTTCCTTACCTGTTGTATCTGTATTGGGAAATTAATTTCACTTAAGTCAATTGGGATTAAGTAGATATATTAAGTTCTCTTCTGAAAACTGATGTTGAGAAATCTGCAAACATTTAATCTGTATTTGTTACTAGTGTAGTGCATGTACATAGTGCTGAGCAGAATAACCTGCTGAAATGGGTAAGTACTGCAATAATTCTAATTCAGGGTAGAATTAATCTATCAAATGGGTAACTTCTGTAGAGACTCAGAAGATCAGCAACCCCATGCTATTCGGTCTAGGATTGAAGGATTTTTAACAAGACTGTAGGATTAGAATATATTAGGTTTTGTTATGAAACAGTTTCTTATACGTTTCTCTGATGCTGTTGTAATTAGTGGTCCTTTATAGGTGGTAAGGGACTTCATGGTTTTTAGGTTGAGGTTAAGGACTAAGAACAATAAAGATCTTTAATAGCTGGTGATACTTGTTTCTGAATGAACTTGCAGAGGAGCCTGACATATTTGGCAGCATTTATAGAATCCGTGCTTGATCTGTAGTGTTACTTAAGTTCTAGCTTTCATTTCCATAAAATCAAGGTTAAACTTTTTTGTCTGAAGGGTTTTTTGTGTGTGTGTGTGTTTTGGGTGTGGGGTTTTTTTGTGTGTGTGGAGGCAAAAACAAAAGGGGAGGAGAGGACAGTACAGAACCAGTTTTGTGCACAGCTGTGTCTTATTTTATACCAAGAGTGCCTTTCCTGTCTAGGTCTTGATAGTTTCCAGAGTTAACCTGTACAGCTAGGCCACAATAAATAACTATGTGCAAAGCCGAATACAAATTATTGTACTCTGATAAAAGTATGTTTACTGTAGGAAGCTATTGCTAAATGGGAACATACTCAATGTTTATATGAATACTTGTTCAAAAGGAAACTGTCAATGCCTGTACACAGATTGATAGGCCACAGGTTAATTTAGGATATAGCCGTCTTCCCTGCAACTTTGCAGAAGTGATCGAAGTGTGAAGAGTGGTACATAGCAGTAATTAACGGATCATCAATGTCAAATTATACTTTTTTGAGCCAAGGTGGCAGTGTTTCCAGACCTCCAAAAACAACACAGCTGAACCCTTTTGATTGGTAATTGCACTATAGCATATGGTTGCCAAAACAATTGATGCTTTTCTGGATTTAGGACCCAGTTGAAAGTCTGGTTAGTATTGTCTGGGAACTTTTTTTCCTGTTTTCTGACTAACTTCAGGTTACAGTTATGGATGCAGGAGCTCTTCGGCCAGGTTTCAGGGCAGGTACTTGACTGACTGAATTAACTATGGCCCAGACTTTTTAGATCGGAGTGTCCAAAAGCCTGTTTTAAAGTGTGTGACTTCACTTCTATCTGGAATTAACTCTTAGCTGACATGGATTCCACTGGTATGGAGGTTCAGCAAATGTTTTCCTTTATGATAAGAGCAAAACCCATGAAGTGAGCTGACTTTATCAGAGGCAGAGTAGTCCTAACTCTTGTTTCTAATTAGAATACACAAATGTTTTACCTATAATAGAATCTCTTGAACATCAACCAACTATGAAACTTATCTGATTGGCCTTTTCTGCTGGTTTGTGTTAAAGAAGTAGTCTTTAAACTGCAGTTTAGTTTTAAAGAAAACTTTAATGTCTGACTTATAGGTTGTTATAATTGTCTTAATCTGTTCATTAATTCTTTGTCTTTAAACAGAAATGGTTCTACTGAACATTTCTGTTAATTAGCACTCTTCAATTCTAGGTGTTTCATGTCTATTGACATTTCAGTAATGATTTACCTTTTTCTTCCTCTTGCAGAGCTCACAAGAAGTAGTAGCATGCTATATAGAGAAAAATCCTTTGGGGCAACACTATTTGTTAGTGCCAAGTTGGTTTGAAAGTTGCACAGGTGAGACTGAGAATATTCTGGATTACAAAAATAATCAGTGGTGCTCCCATTTTGCATTGTTTGACACAGCAAGGCTCCATAAAGTTTATTTGTATTAGAGAATCTGAGAAAAGACAACAAACTTTAAGGAAGTTATGTGCTATTGCAAGGTTTCTTCAGTAGACTTATTTCCTGGATCAAGGACCGCTCTCTAGATTAACACACTGAGTAGCTTCAACTTTCAGTAGTGCGTTATTTTAGGGTACTTTATTTAGCTCTTGCACTGTGTGGACTTGTATAGCCTTAGCCACTTGTATTCATACAGAATATCCAGTGTCTACTGCAGCATGAGAGGTTCTTTAAATCTTAAAAAAAAATAATATTCTAGTAACTTCCTCCTTAAATATTGAGAGACTAATATAGGATAGGTATACTTATTATGGATCTGTTGCACCAGATTGGTGGTGTCAGCTGAGGATGTACCACACTTGTGGTGGTGTTACTATGGCAACTGCCTTCTAAGAGCTGTCTCAAGGTCACTCATCAGTTGTAGCCTGGAGTGCTTGCTGCTTAAGCAAAATATCTACACCAAACAATTCAGGAAATGATCATTCTGCTTTGAGAAAGCAACAATAGGGATGCAAAGCAGTATTTTATTTTTGGGTTGAGGGGAAGAAGATTCTCTTTAATTACTCTGTACATTCATCTGTCAGATATTTGAGGACTCTTAGAATCACTGAGGAGCAGGCTTTAGTTGAAATGTAAATCATAATTAATCTAGTATCAATGACATGAGAATGGTCTTATTTAAAAGCAAAGCAAAATAAAAAATAGAACCTGTAGAAGCTGAAGAACATGAATATAAATTGGTGACCGAGCCTGAAGCTTATGGTGCAAAAATTACTACCTACACTGGTGAAAATTTAGCCAAGATAGTGAAAACTTATGCCGAGTTGAGAATTCAGAGCTTCTTACACTTACTTTGTATTTTATGAGACATCCAATGCATTTTCACATCTAAATCCTGGTGGATGCAGTTAGAGAATGTCAAATACACTTAGCAGCATTTTTAGTCTAATGCACAGTGATTCAGAGGTAAGACTAGAGAAGGGGGTTGTTTATGAAGTTGATCTTATGTCTGAGGTTACAAGAGATTCTGTTATACTAAATGCATAAAACTGAATCCACCAGACTAAAACTTGGCTAGAATGACAGTGTTGTTTCCTTGGTTTGGATGATACCTGACTAGTAAAAAGTTACGTGTTTTACGTGGCTTTTTGTTTGCTTGGTTTTCCTTTTTGGATTGAAACTTGTCTTTCCTCTTTCCTCTTGCATCATTTCATGGACTAAAATAGTAGTGTTAAAGCAACAGAAGCAGACATTAGATTCAGCAGTTGATGTTATGTCTCACTGTATCTCAGACCTCTTTCACAAAGTGGTAAGCTTTTGTTTTGAGAACTTAATGTATTCCGATGGCAATTTAATCCCTCCTTTTGCTTTTTAGACTGAACAGACCAAGTTGTTCTAGCTTCCTCTCCAAAACATGTATTAGCTGGTCTCCCCTGCACACCTGTTGTTTTTAACGTCTAATTAGTTCATAGGTTAGGGGAATATTTCCCAAGTGCGTGATTTGTGTATCTTGTACTAAAAAATACTTGACAGAGCTGTTCCCAGAATCATTTCTGTTAACATCTCTGGAGCTGTCTGACAGGAGTCACTTCCTATAGCATGATCTAGATTTGGCGCCGTTCTCTGGAACTGGATTTAGAGATGTCTATTTTTGAATAAACATAACCAAGACTTAGGTATTGTCTTTGAGACCTTTAAGAGTTGGGATTGGTTGGAATTTTTATACAGGTAGGTTCAATAGTAGTCCACAGAACCCAAGCAGCTCCATCCTTGGAGTACTACTAATACTACACAGAAATGATAGGTGAGCTGATACTTCGTACTTCTATTTCTAGATTAACAGGATATACATATATTTAAGAAGGGAATGAAAACATAAGATAATAAGAAAACTAATCTGATAACAGATTAGTACTCCAGTGTCCTTCCACTCTCAGTAAAACAAGTCTAGACTGTAGTAAGAGGGTAGAAAAAAGCTGTACGCTCGAAGTGTTGGTAAAAGGGGGTTAAGAAAAATCTCTACCTTGTTAAGGCTGGTCTTTAAGAGGCATTCATGTTAAGCGTCTGTATCTTTTTCTCCAAAACAAGCAGTCTGTTCATATTTTAACACACATTATAATATGAAAATAATCCTGTATCTATTGCTATACTGTGAGTCCATAGCAAGAGAAGAACAATTTTCACCTGTGCCACAGAACAGAGGTTTCCAGGGCATGATTCACAAGTCATTTCCACGTGATATGAAGTAGTGGCACATACAAGTACTTCCTTGTCTACAGAATAAACAGTATTACACAGGCAACTAAGAAATTGCACATGGAGAAGTATTTACTGAGAGATAATTTGAGCCATAGGGCTGGTATTTGCATCACTAATTACTAGGGGCATATTTGCAGTCTGGGGTACAGGCTTATCACCCCAAGCTGTCAGTGCATTTCCCTAGCTGTACCACAACAGGATGGCTATCTTGTTGCACTGGTCTGTGAACCCATGCTGAGCTCCATAGTAAGTTTATCCAAAATTGTACACTAAAATCTTGCTGAATGCAACGTCTTGGCTACACTGCTGGTAAAAGGTAATTTCAAAGCTACCTAAGGCATATTCATGCAGATTTCATTAAAATAAACCATTGTAGGGCAGATATCGTTATTATCTGCTTAAGAGAAAAATCAGATTTGGATTACACTTTTTGTGTGCTCAAGAGGGTTTTCCAAAAGTGAACAGGCTAGATGTAAGGTCAGCCTTACACCTGTGGTTTTTATGGTATTTTACAGTATATTATTCCTATTTGAGAACTGTCCAAGAGTTTGTGAAAGAAACAGTCTGATCTTCCACAGCTGTAACAGATTTCTTGAGGATGCAGCTAGTTGATAGCTCACCTGCTTTTGTTAAAAGATAAGATCCTAGATAGTGGCAATGTTTTATTCCAAATATACATACTGACTATAGCCAAAATAGACTCAAGTTTAGCTACGCTAATTGCCTCGGCCGCTTTAAAAGTTTTTTCTTTGCAGTAGCAAGGCTGTTGCAACTTTCTAATGTAATATTTTGAACAAAAGGTTGGATACTTTCCTGTAGTCATACTCACTCCCCTGAAAGTTTCTTCTGTTACGAGGCCTTGCTATTTAGTAATTGTGATCCAGTCTAGACTTGTTTTTTCTGGAATAATAAAAAACTTGCAAATTTTCCAGGCTTTTCTTCCTCCCTAAATAAAGTTAGCAAGGCACTTTACCACAGATTGATTCATTTAGAAAAGATTTTAATGCACTGTTATGTTAAAAACAACAAGAAAACACCCTGCCAACAAAAAACCTGTGCATGAAATGGAATGTTTCTCTTCTTGAGTTACACTGGCTCCATAGCATCAACAGTGGAAAAAAAATAACTAACAGCCCCGGAGAGGCTGTGGCTCCATCAGTTGAAGCAAGGATATAGCTAACTAGGGCTATTGGTTAGTCTAAAACAAAAACAAAACCCCACCCACAGAACACCACAGAAGAATACAGCTGAAAAGTGGCTTGTTCTAACTTGCCTCGTATATTAAGGCAGCATTTTTAGCATGTTCATGTTAAATTAAAGGCCTCACCTCTGAACTGGGGATTTCAGAAACTGCTCTGACTTTTCTCTGTATGCTTGCATAGGAAGTCCTCATGCATTTCAATTTTACTTTCAAGAACCTGAAGGGGCACGGAGCACAATTAAGCAATTCCTTAAGTTCTTAATATGAGATTGACCACCATCAGTTTACAGCTGGTGTTTCATAGCTGGAGGAATTTGCATGAAGATTTGTTACATAAAACAATATTTTAAACATGTTTTGCAGAACGGTTAAAGCAGCTTTAATATTAAAGCTTTATTAACTCTTACCAGAGGATACACCAAGTATACTCAGCCAAAAAAGTTAGTTTTCCAGAAAAATTGTACTATTGGCACTTTATTTGAAGCAAGTCTGGAATGAGCCGAAGGTGTAAAGCTCTTTACCTGCATTTCTGATCAACTTAAATTTCTGCATTAGCAGCTATCTTAGCCATTCCTTCCTCATTCTAAGTGCAAGACGAGTTTCTTGACGAAGTCTGCTAGAATATTATGCCTCACTCCGTGCACTCAACGCTTGCAGTCCTAGATCGTATCTCTGTTTGTCAAAAAGCTAGAGAAACAGAAGGACAAAGCACAGATCAAGAGTCAGATAAAACAAAGAACACTTAAGTGCTCTAATAATTTCAGATAAGCAGAAAACACAGCTTCTAGAATTAAGATGTTTTGGTTGTTCTCCATTTGGGATAATTTGTTTATCTTGGTTTTGCTGTCATATATCCAGATGTGACTAAACTGTCTCCAGGCAAGAGTTTACCACACGACTTTTCTATTGCTTTAGCTACAGAAATATTACTATCATCTTGGAAATGTTAAGTTCTGTATTAGTTAGAATTTACCACAACAGGGCAGAAGTTACTGATGTCAGAATTGGCAGAAGTTAGTGCGATCCTCTCAGAGAAAGTAAGTTATTGCTTACATGCAGTCAAATAACTTGGAGATGGCCACTAATCACTGTTTTGCTAGCAGTGATCTGAAAGATTTCAGTATCTGCCATATGCATGTAAATGTTTCACAGTGTCTGGGAAAAACAGGTAGTTCTTATGCCTTAGACCTATTGAAGGAGTTCTGGTCTCCAAACAAGGCTGTCTATCGTGATACAGGTGCTCACACATACAGGAGTGTGGATGCTTCTGCCTCTTCCCTATTTGTTAGCATCCTTGAAACGCAGAGGTATTGGGCTTGTTTTCAAAGGTGTCTTTCAGTTTACTATTGTGTAAACTCTCTGGTTTGTTTTGCTAATAAGTCAATTGTGAGATTGTCAAAGTTGGTTTGATCTTGTGAAATGCTTTAAAAAATAGCTTCAGCAGGTCTTATAGCAGTGTCCTAAATTTCACTATTAAAAAGGTACGCTAAAGGAATTGTTCTGTTAGTGTCAAACTATATGGATATGAAGACTCCATTTCTCTGTGAGCTAGAATAAAGGGGGAATCCAGAATTTGTGGTTTGTGGGTTTTTAAATTTTGGAGTGAAACTTATGCTTATGAAGTGCACAATGATTATGAAAAGATAATTAGCAAGCATTTAACTGCTGCTTTCTAAAGCAATCTGTAAGCCTTGATTTGGTTGGTATACTGTGATGATGGGAGATTCCATTAGTTGGCTAAGTTGAAGTAACTTTACCCAAATTATTTGTTCATCTAAGTATTTATTTTTTAAATACATAAATTTCTATATCAAACTAACTTCGTAGTTGCTCCTAATCCTTTCTCAAATATTAAGTTACTGCTAATGAGAACGGACTTGACTAAAGTTAAAAATAGAGCACGTTGAACTTGACATGAACCTTAATATCTTTTCCAGCTTTTATAAGGATTGTATTGTGAATTGTGTATTGTTTAGTTGGTTTCTCACTGATTAAAAGTATTGAAATAAACTGTGTATTGTGAAATAAAGCTGCTGTCATTGCTTTGTTTACATTTTGGATATCTTATCTAAATGTTACTTTACAAATTTGATGCAAAGTTCAAGCTTGGAGATGGGATTTCTAAGTCTTACTAAGACCTTTTTTTTTTCCCCACCTAAAGGCAAAACATATTGCTGAAGACATAAGACAACTGAAATTTGTTTGTTGTCAAAGCCTAAAACAAGCTTGTTTTGTTTACTTGGGCTTTGGATAAAGCCAGTGTGGCAGATCAGATATTTCACTATATAGAGTTTATATACTACAGCCTTACACAAGTTTCCAGTGTTCTTTGAGCTTGGTTTAGCATAGATCTGTCTTTATTCTGCTTAATGTAAATTAATTTATTGACTTATCAGATAACTAATTACTTTATGGACATAAGACTGATCTTGACTAAAAGAATTCTGCAAAGCTTATTGCATGAAGGTTTGGTAAACTTAAAGAAAACACCACTCTAACACTTCTTGTTCTGGGAATAGATCTTAATAGTGGCTTGCTTACCTCTGATCTTTTATTGTTGTCCTCCAAGAATGTGGACTTCATAACTACTGATAATAATTACAGTCACTGTCAGGGTGGTCATTGAAGAAGAAACAATGATGATTTAAGGGAACTTTCTCTTCTGGGTGAGTGGCTGTGTGTATCCTTAGCACTCAATTTAGGAGACTTGTCCTTATTCCAAGTGATGCTTTTGTCTTTATGCCTAGTGATGTACTTAAGGAAGAAGCAGGCCGGCTATAACCAATAGATTTTTGCCCAATTTTCTTCATCTCAGTAAAAAAACCAAACTGAATTATTCTGGCAAAATGACCAGTGCTAAGTAGTGTTCAAAAAGTTGTGTTGTGAGTTGTCAATGAAGAAAATACAAAATTGAAACCACTGTGTCATTATAGAGTCATGTTATGCCTTTCTCTTGAACATAAGTAATTTGTGTCTATGCTGTATCAAAAAGAGTATAGTGGACTTTATTTTTCTCTGTATTTTTTTTAAAGATTAAAGCTAGATTTTTTTGATGAGAAACAGAATTTTCCAGCGCTTCTCAGCCATCATTTTTTGCTTGAGAGTACAAGGCAGATCTATACAAAATAACCACAAGTGTCACGGAAAATCAACAGGAAGAAAGTGTTTTCCTCTTCAGTCATTTCATTTATTCTCCTCCTTATTATCAGATGGAAGAGTTAAAAATAAAAAACTGATACTTTCACATAGTGTAGAGCTTAGCTACAGAACTGACTGCCACAGAATATTTTAGCGGTATTAATTTTCATGGGTACAAAAAGAAACTTAAATAGAAAATAAATCCTGCTGCTGGGAAACTCAGTCGGTTTGAACCAGGAAATTCCTGAGCTGTAGATTGTGAAGTCTGAGAGTATGCTGAAATACATTCATATGCTTACCTCTTTCTTTCTAGGCATTCCTACTGGCTTCTGTTGGGGAAGAGATCACTGTGCTAGGTAAGTCTTCTTTTTGAAGACTTAATTGTCCAGGACTACTTTGATTTACAAGAACAGATCCAGCAAAAACATTCCCGTTTAGGAGGTTAGGAAAAAGGAGAAAATAATTTCAATACCATTAGAAAAATAAAGGTATTTCTTATCTTCTATATTAATACTGTGTATAGTTTGCTCTCTTCCACCTCCCTTAAACTTGAGGAAATGCATGCTATGACCTGGGCTCGCTATGTATGATAGTATCTCATGCTAATAGGCTTTTGGGGGATAGTTGGGCAATTAAAGGATGTCAGTCTTAAAAGTTGTGGGGTGGAGTGGTAGCATCCTTCTGTGTATGTGCCTGCCTTTATTCTTTAATTCTCTGTGTCACTGAAACTAGACTTTTCTTCTTTCTCAAGTAACCAATGAGGTGAATACTTTGCTTAGAACAGTTCCTTTGAAACAATGGTGCTGAAATGGGTTTTCTTAGCTAAAGCTGTTTTGGGTCCAGAATGGATATGATGCTAATTACTGGTGGGTTTTGTTTTCATTTGGTTGGGGTTTTTTTCTCATAATTTCTGGGGTAATCAATTTAGCCTTCAGTACTCAAATAGATTAGTGTGTCAAGTTCTGTACCTGTGGCTGGAGAGCAGTGAAACTGGTAACTTGGGCATCCCACTCAGCGGGATTTTGGTGTCGGGAAATGAAGCACCTCCTTCAGAGTAATCTTGTAATAAGATCAACCTCTTTGCAGGTGCCCTGAAATAAAATTCAAATGAGCTGGCCTGGTTAGAATAAGGTAAGCTTAAAGCAAAATGAGGAAAATGAAAGGAGGCAGTTCAAGAAAAATCTTTGGAGAATGATCTCTTCTAAGCACAGAAAAGATTGTATTTTGTTTCAGATAGCTGTACTCATTAAAATGCTACAGTCTCTAAGAAATGATTTGCAGACAGACAATACATTGAGGTAAACAATATGTGGTGGAGAGAAGGAATAAATAACTTTTGCTCTTGACTGGATGGAGACATTTGTCTAAGCATATTGTCTGTTATAAATCTCCTTGCAATGAAAAAAACCTAAATCACAGCATTTGTGTTCTGTAAGACAGAATTAATGACATCAGACTTAAGTTTTGTATGCTCTTTTCTTCTTTTCACTTCATGGTATGCTGTGTTTATCCTGTTATTGTATGTATACTGTTATTTATAGGCTTCATCTATATGAAAATCTAACAAAGTAAGCTTCCTAGTGGTGAAAGCTCAAGTGTAGGTAAGGTTTTGTAGATTTCTGAGCTTTTAATGGACTGCTAGGTACACTAAAAATGCTTAGTAGGGTTTTAAAAGAAAACACTAAAGCTTATGCCGTGCCTAGAGACAATATTAGTAAATTTTCTCATAATTTTGACAGGGCCCAAGAATATAACAATCTGAATGTGGTGTACCTAAACATAACTAACTTCCCTTTCTTTTAAGAGTGCTATGTAAGTGTGATGTACTGCAGTAGGCCACCTAACTGGACAAATGCAGGGTGATTTTACTGGCAGGATAACACATTGAATCAGCTATGCTGCATAGTTGTTATACTGCAGTTGTATGACAAAAATGCATGACTGGTGCTAATGAGTTAGTTAACATGTTTGATATGCTTAACAGATGCTGATATAAAAACCTCTCAGTGCAGAGGTGTGGCTGAATACTAACTTTAAAGCTTTGCATAAAGTTAAACTTCAAATCAAACTGCAAACTGACCTGCAGGTCTAGTAAAAGAGAAAATGAGTTAAGTTACAGTGGATGCATCTTGGATGTCTCATTGGCAGACAAATGCTCAAACAATAGTTCACCAGCTCAGGGTTTTAGTGAATGTAAGATACAATTCAGTCGGTCTACTTGTATGGGAACTAAAGATACTTCAGAAAAAAAGTAATAACAAAAAAAAAATCAACAGCTCTATCCTGGCGTTTCCTCCAGTGCACTATATAAAAATACATAAAATTGCTTCCTAATGTTGTAAAACTACACAACTACTTAGCCATTTATCTACAAACAAGGAAGCAACTGGATCTGAAACAAAACATTTCAAATGTTTTTGGCACTTGAAGGGGAAGGATGTGATCCCTTCTTCTGTTTTTTGGCAGTCACTGACCTCTTATACTAACTTCCAGAATGGCCTCAAATCTTCCTAAAATTACTTGGAATTTCCATGCTAATGATGATAGTGTCATTTTGGAGAATTCTGCAGATAAACATCAGTGTTTGAGAAGTGCCATTTGTATAAAAAAAAAACTTACATGAGCAAAACTGATTTTCTGCCTGCTGCCGGGATCTTAGAGAGCTTAGCGTGAGATTTGTTGAAAAAGTCTTTTTATGGAAGTGAAGGTATTGCTTCTTTAACAGAACATATGAAAATTAGACGCATAAGGGTTTTATGCAATGGAAATTCTTTGTAAAGAATAGAAACGTTTGGACAAAAAAAAATCCACGGGGCGTTGAGAGCCTTATTCAAAAGCATGCTGCTTTTTCTCATAAATGGGGAAAAAAAACCCCA
This sequence comes from Chionis minor, assembly GCA_013398295.1. NCBI lineage: Eukaryota > Metazoa > Chordata > Aves > Charadriiformes > Chionidae > Chionis > Chionis minor. The sequence goes on from VZSF01004402.1 coordinate 959,326, forward strand.
TACTCCTTGATGGTAGGAATTAATGTTGTGGTCAGAAATACATACTTTGTATCCAGTAAAGACAGGAGTATTAATGAATGTATGCAAAATGTAAACAGTACATGGGATTAATAAAATATACCTGCTTAAATCAGTACCAAAAAGAACATGATAATACATCTTAAAATTAAGGCCAAGTAGGATCAATCGTAAACTACTCTCTCGTCTTAGTAGCCCATTGTTATAATGGTACCGATTTATCATTGGGCTGCAGTACGTAATTCTCTGATGTCAGTGTTTTACTGAAAATCATAAAGAAATCCAAACCCTGCGAGCAAAGTTAGAGCTGGTTGGTTAGGGTTTTATTCAGTCAAGTCTGGAAGGTCTCTTAGGATAGAGATTCCATAGGCTGTCTGGAACTAGCTCCTGTGTTCAACTGCTATTTGAAAACTGAAATTTAACTTCTTGCAGGTACTAAAGCTTGCCTCTTGCCCTTTTGTTGTAGACCTCTGAGGAGACCCTCTGACTCTTCAATCTGTAATATCTCCAGATGCTATTTTTCTGTTTAGCATAGCATTGAACAAAGACACCAACCTTTGGGTTGTTTTCCTCCTCCATTTTAGCTTAATTTTTAAATAACTGGAATACATGGAAAAACATAGAGCAAAGAGGATTTTTTTTAAAGTAATGAAATGCTCAGATTTATTGCTATGCTATAGATAACAGCTGTCACTTTTGAATGGTAAGCGTTTGTGTTGAACACCTCTTGCAGCCATACTAAGTGTACTTGTATACACTCAAAACTTAATCAGATTTTAATTACAGTATTGAGCTAGGAACATTTCCATATTTCAAGGTAAAATTGTGTTTTAGAAATGTCACCTTTGAATTAAGTAGCTGTACTTATTCCTTACAATGAAGTACGTTATATATAAGCATTGATACTATGCATGGAAAACTTAAACTATTTTGATTTCACTTCTTCAGTAACTTCCTTTGGTTTTAGTCTCTGATCTTGTACTCTCAAATTTGAGAGTCTAGTTATGCCAAAAACTCAGGAAACTTCATTAACAGGCCTCTCTTTATTATTAGATGAGAGCATAAGAAGATCTAATTTTAAAAGCAAAGGGGATGTGTGTTTTTCAATTTAAAAAAAAAGATCTATTCTCATAGCCTGATGAAGAGACACCAACTAGAATTCTCAAAAGCACTCTAACTCACCAAGCATTTAACTCCCATTGAAGCCAGTTTGTGAGTCTGTACATATATAATACAGAAACTCCTAATAGGTAGCTGTTTTCCCCCCCGGTCCTCTCCCAGTAGCACTCAAATGCTTTTTCAGAATATGAGTGTACAGTTTTAAAAGTGTAATATATCCAAAGCTTTGATTGAAAATAGTTGTTTTACAGTGTAAAATAATATATTTACTGGCATTAATTCTATAGCTTAGTTCTTGTGCAAACACATGAACTGCATCTGCTGACTAGCAAAACATGCCTAAGGCAAGTCAACATGATTTATGGACTGTTTCCTTCCTGCTCGTGTGCCCCTCCTTGCTGATGGGTGTAAATATTTCTAACAGTTAAATCGGTGACTTAAATGCCTGTTTAAAGTCTGCTCTACATGAATATTCTTAATCGTAAGTTGTGATCTGCCATAATCAAGACAAGTATGTATCTGTGTTGTTTCCTCTTCATAGAAGACCCCCTCTGTGTCCTAATTTGAATGTCACTCACACTCCCTACGTACCCATGTTGGGCAAAGGCCAAATTAGGATACAGGTCCTTGACGGACTTCACCATTTATGAGACCATTATCTATCACTGTATAGTAAAGTGAACATAGCTGCTGAAATAATAATAATGCACCTTGGAGATGATACAATGGATGTAAATAAGTATCATCTTTTCTATGAACTGATGGATGCCAGTCCCATGTAGAGTCTAATAAGCAGTTGCACAGCAATGTGCTTAATTAGCTACATGTAACAAGGGTTAAAGGAAGAAGTGAGTTGGAGTTGACAATACTATTTTAAGTTTTTGGAATGACCTCACAACCTTAGTATTTTTGGTGCAACTTTTTGTATGCCTTTAAAAAAGCATATGGAAAAAAAGGTATAATTCACCATAAGGAAATTTCTGCTCTGTTTGCCAGCAAGGTTGTCATCTGGAATCCCACAGAGCAGATGCACAGCACGTTGGGCACTGGACTGAGTGTGCTTTCTACATATGCTAGCCACTAGAGGGGCAGGAGCGTTATCTTTGAGCGCCACTGGCCGAGACCCCCACCTGCGGTTTCAACTGGGATCTGGAATTGGAGGGGCGGAGGGAAGGGAAGGGTGGCCTTTGCTAAGCCCCTGATCCAACTGCTGCCTGGTGTTTTGTGGATGCTGTGTATGGGTGGGGCAGTATAACCTAGAAAAATGTCCCTGTTCGCTCTGTGCTGCCAGGCACTTTAACTGCTTCGTAGCTGGCAGGTTTAATAGAGAAGCTGCTCCTGGTCTTTATAATATGGTGATAAAGCATGTTTTATCCTGTCAGCATGGAGGAGCTGTGCAGCAACAAAGCTTACCTGGTTAGATAAAATACTTGAGGGACTTGGCAAGTGGTTTAAAACAAAACTGAGCATGTTCAAAGACTTTAAAGGGACTTACCATCTGTCCAGATATCTTCATTGGAGCAGCAAGATTAAGTTTAGCTTGTTCAGACACTGATCAGTTTCTCGTCTAAAGCTTTAACTTCTCAGAATGAATAAAAGATTATATTTTGTTCAACTGAATTCTCCACTCTGTTTTTAAACGTCTGCACCAATTTTATGCAAGTCTTCCACAAAAAGTAGTTCTGAGGGGTGTGTGAGAGACAGTCATTAAAGAATTAGAACAGGCTTCTGTGATGGAAAATGTTAGGCATCCTTAACCACAAATGTAGCTGTGCCTGCATAGGTAATGATATGCTTTAGTGTATTTTTCTATTTCAGGCAAAGATGCCCACCCGAAACCAGCAATGTTATTTTCTTTTTAGTGTACCAGTTTGTCAAACTTAACTTTTGTTAAGTAGATCCTCCTAATTTTAGCCTAGTATGAAACTTTACTTACAATGTTGGGTGTATGAAGGCTGTTGTAAAGATGAAATGTATTAAATTGAGTGTGTGTGTTCATAAATAAAGTCACTGGGGCCCCTTTCCTAGAATAACAGATGCCTGTGTGGAAGTGTCTGTTTGTGTGTGTGGTTTAAAATGTTTTTCAGCAGTCTGTGTCACACACCCCCATGCTCCCCTCCCCATTTTGGTACTCCAATCTGTACAATCTTTATTTGTGGACACAACAACCAAAAAATAATGCTATTTTCTTTGGTATGGGTCTTATTTTCATGATGTGTAAGCTTTAACTGTGTCTGGGAATAGAAGAAACTGCATCTGTTTGCCCTCATGCATAATACAAATAGGGCACGTTTTTAAAGTATCTTTGAAATTACAGGTGAACACAGGTAATTTCTAACTGGTTTTGTAAGCCATAGGTATAGTCTAAAGAAGCTGAAAAACTGCATGCTGTAGACTTCTGGAAAGAGCTTGGACGTTTTCCTGAAATATGTTTTTCCTAAATGGCTTCAGAATAGGACACAGTGTAGATTGGGTGGAGCCTCACAGTCTCAGTAGGACTGAGACATGCTGTTAATTCAAGGGCATTCTCTTACTAGCTCATGAGCTGCATAATAAAATACACATAATAATAAAAAAAAGGTACATTTTCAAGGGAGTTGCATGAAGTTTAGTAAAGGGTCCTCAGAATTATTCATTTTTTGCAGCCATGCTTGTGCATCATTGTGTTTTTTGCCTGAAAACGGGATTATACAGCCTCAGACTTCAGTTAATAGGTTATTTATGTGGTGATCTAGTAAATGCTTCTAAATAAATACTACTCAAGTTTTGTAATTAGTGCATTTTTGGAGACAGTGGTAGAAATTGCTAGTATAGTCTCCCCATCCCCCAGCTTTTGAGCTCAGAGGAGTCTAGTTTGCTTGCAGCTGCAGTGGTAGGCATCTTTCAGGAAGTGACCTTGGCTTGTATTAATCAAATTCAGAACACACAGAAAAGCTTCTTGGTAACATGCTGACTTGATGTAAAATTTTATAGCATCCATTTTCTTTTAAAATGAGGCCATCTTATAAAAAGGGAATTTATTTATGATATCTCAACTTAAAAGAATTTCTCTATAATGATATGGTATTTAGAGAAGGTAAAACAACAAAAACAAACTGCTCTTTTTACTGTGAGGAAAATAGCTTTTCATATATGTAATTAAATCTTAAATTACTATTGGCAAAACAGTATTTTAGCTTACCTAAACTATGAAAATACAGCGTTATTTTGATAGCATTTTCATTGGCGTCTTACCATTTCTGGACTAGAGTAGAAAAGCTTGGTAGCAGGGCATGATCTCAATCAGCTAAGATTCTCACGATGTCTTTAACTTTCTGACTTGATGTATTTTAATCACTTACTGCATCTCTTGTTAGCAGCTCTGCAGCCATTAAACTTAACCTTATAGTAGCTGTATTGAGCTGCTATGCCTATTTGCATAGATTGAGAAAGGAATCTACCTGTGCCTGTTCAAGAAATCACTGTTCGACCTTGTCCGACAGCTGGAAATTGTCATTGGCTGCTCTTAAATTGAGTGGTTGACTATTCCTGAAGCAGGTTTTAAGAGTTTAGCATGATTATATTCGTGCCCAAAACTGTTTTGTGAATTGAGTTAAAAAAGGAAGATTGTTGGCTGTACTTTCAGGTGGCATAGCTGCTTGTAAGAGTATCTTGGGACCTACACTGAGGGTTGAAACCAGAATACCTTTCAGCATTATGAAGTGCTGTGAAAGCCTTTAAGGTTCTGGGGTAAAATAATTTACCGATTTTCAAACTGCATCTTTCTAGAGAATCAGTAATAGCTGCCACCTGACTAATGTTTTTTTCACCTTAGGTTGTCATGTGCGTTATCTTGAACCATCCACCATCTGGTTGGTTTCAGGGTTTGGAAAACTTGAGTTCTGCTTTAACTGGCATCTTCAGCATAAACCTCTTCTGCATGTTGATGGCATATTTACTCGTTTTACCTCTTCACAATGATACTCAGATTCTTGTCATTCTTTCTGCAGTGTGTTGGAGAGTATGCTAACTTACATGTTCTCAAGTGTTTCCTGACTTAACTGCTGCCTGTTTTGGAATGGTTTAATTCTATGTTGTTTCCCCTGCAATTGTATGTGATGACTTGCCATTCTGTTTGTTACCAAGTCAGAGTTGCTAATCGTTCACTTCAAGATCCTCCGTGTAGTCCTACCCCTTTCTGCTGTGTTGAACATACCCTCAGGTTACTTTGCTACTGAATTTGCCTTAACTATGTGCTTTTTATACACTTCTCTTCACGCTGCCTCGCATTGTATTGTCTTGTTACTGCACCAAACTGAGAACTCTTCATCCACATCGTTGCTTAGTGCTTCAGTCCTCTTTCCTTGTCTGCAAGGCCAGTGAATGGGTGGTAAATTTGTTGCACTCTGTGCTTAAGTGTAGTTGACGCTGACTTTCCAAGATCAAGTGGATGCTGAAACACGATCGTAGATTGTCATTCAGTATTTGCTGTCATCATCATTTTCATCAATCTCCCAGAGAATAAAACTGGTTCCAGCACAGATTTTGGGATACCCCACCATGGACTGATTCTTTGAGGCAGTAGTCCCTGAGATGAAACTACATTGTTAGTGATGATACTGTGACTCTGGAAAGCTTGTGTTGTAACTCTGTTAAAATTTTAAAGCAGCAGTACTGACTAGGAGCTGACGGAAGCTGGGACCATTGATACAGAACAGAAGCATTCAGTGGAACAAGAAGCCTGTTCTATGTTCTTCCTCTAGTTCTGTAATCTTAAAATGAGTGGAGAGTAAGATGCATCTTGTCTTTTTCTGTGCCAAAGCAAGACAATCTATTACAAATGTCTCGTGTCCAGACCACTTTCTGCTTCTGTGGCTAGGTGTTGCTTGTTTTCCTCTGCAAGACTGAAGAGCTCATGATTTTTGTACCCAAGAGCCACAAATTCAATGTCCCTCCTACTTGGAGTAGGTGGAGCCTAACTTGTTTTGAAGCCAACATCTTGAAGCAGAGCATTATTAATGGTAGTGTGGGGATGGGACAGTGGGCAGCGGTACTCCTTGGGCTGCCCAGCCTTATGCCAGGGCAATGCCGATTCCTTGTTTGACAAGAAGTGAAGTAAATCACTGGCAGCTCTGGGCTGCGCATTCCCAATCTTTTCCGACAATTCTATGCTGGTCTTCTCCCTCCCTCCCCTTTAGCAAGGTCAGGCTTTCCTGTTCGCCGGCACAATCTCGCTGCTGCCACTTCCAGCTCCGTAGTTCAGTGCTGCTGTGATAGCGCCTAGTATCAGCCCTGCCCCTTAGACCAGTGACCTGGTTCTCCACGAAGATGGGAGTGAAGGGACCCACTTCCTCAGCTCCCAACTTCTCACTGGGGGGCGGGCCGCTTCGGCACGGCTCCTCTTCCCTCTTCTTTCCATGCTAAAAGAAAGGCTCAACTCGCGGGAGGCTGCCGGGGGCTCCGCCGCCTGCCTGCGGGAAGGGGAGGGAAGGGGAGGCGAGGAGCTCTCCCCGCTCCGGCCGGGGCCGGGGCCGGTGGCGGGGCGGGCCGGGCTGGGCCGCAAGGAGTTAAGGGCCGCGGTGGTGTCTGCGGCCGCCGCGCGCTCATTGGCTGCGGAAAGGTGAAATTGAAACCACGGTAAACTTTTGACCCTGGAGCAGTTCTTGTGGAACGCCTTCCCCTTGCCAAGAGCGCGGCGCTCGCGTTTATTTTTTTCCTTCCCCCCCCCCCCCCCCCCCCCCCCCCCTCTCCCCTTTCTT
>VZSF01004402.1:966216-988907 GCA_013398295.1 Chionis minor
GCTTTCCCCCCCCCCCCCCCCCCCCCCCTTTCCTGTATTTATTCCCTGTGATCGTGCCGTGCCGCATGCGGCCCCTCCAGGGGAGGGGGAGGACAAGCCACAAGCAAGTAGTTTGCGTGTCTAGCTAACGGTAAAGCTGGAATACGTCTTACTGCACGGTGCCAGCGACCTCCTAAAGCTCTGCTCAGTAAACAAGGAGGAGCCCGTTTTTCAGCTTCCAAGATGTGTTGGTTTTGTTTTGTTTTTTTTGTGTGTGTGGTTAAAAAAACCCCAAAAACAACAACAAAAAAAATCAACCAACAAAAAACACCCACCAAATTGATGCTGACTATCACGGCTAATTAGAAAGTGGGGAAGGGAGGGTGAGTCATCAGGCAGGCTGGCTGCAGCGAGCTCTGCTGCTTAATAAACGTCTTGGGGTTTTTTTAAACATTGAAGTGGTTTCTCCTTACTGAAAACCAAGGTAGAAATGTCTCGTTATTACTATTTAGTTCGTAAGTTGGTGTGTTAAATACATATTTCCCTAACTGTAACTGTGTTTCTATTCCGTGTCTTCCTTAAACAAAGTCATAGAATGGTTTGGGTTGGATGAGACCGTAGATCTAGTTCCAAACCCCGAATAATGTATTTTTTCAGTCTGGGAGACAGGTAGTGCCAGCTGAACTTCATTGCCAGTTTGCAAAGTGTAAGAGGCCCATGGTAGCCAATGTTAGGAATTTTTATAAGACTGTGTGTCGCTTTCATACTATGCGGTTTGTCACCAAAAAAAAAAAAAATCTGGTCAAGAAAACTCACCTTCCCTATGTAGCTTTGCCAAACCAGACAAATAAAAGCAACGTTACGTTTTCAATGAAGTATGAATACGAGATTTAGTTAATCCACGTTTCTTTTCCCTTAAACATGTCTGTCTTTTCACTGACAAAAGAATAGCTGACTTGGTTACTTTACTGCATCAGCTGCCGTTTTCTCCCTCCCCCACTCCCAGGCACAGGTATCGGCCTGCTGTTCTCGCTGGAACATTAAACTTACTGAATGTTAAGTGTCACTTAATCAAGGAGTCACTCAGCACCTTACTTAGAGATAACATTCAAACCTCTTCCTCAACAAAGAAACTTGATTCCTGACTACTTCAGGCTGATGTTTTCACCTCTCTAGTGGCTTGTTCTTGCAAATAGTTTCATCAGATTTATCCAGTGTGCTCATTTTCCAAGTGAGAGATTAGGGTGGGGAGGAACTCCCAACTGCTGCGACTTGGATTTTTTTAAAAATTCAGTGCAATAAGCAGTTCAGTGGTTAAGAAGTATTTCGTTTACGGCAGCGTTAGCAGAGTAGGACAAGATTGTGAAGGTTTGGCGTGGGCAGTTCTCAGAGTGCTGCTGTTCTCGCTGCGGGTCTTATCTGGGAATTGAGGGAGTCTCCTGAAGCATTGCTAGCAGCAGCAAGGGAACAATGAATATAATATGATTAATAGCAGATCCCCTGCCCCCTCTTGTGTGCAATTCTCCTTGCAACTGCAAAAGAAACATGCGCTTGTAATGATAGTTGGTGGCCTCCCTGTTTGTTCCAGCTAGTGTTCCCAAGCAGCAGCTATTATATAGTTTATTTTTTTCCACTCCTTGTGATTCTTTGTTCTGTCTTCCCTGTGCCTCTGTGCGTCCTGTCTGCTTCTCATTGTCCGTTTCGTGGCGGTTCATCTGCCTTCATAGTGCAGCTGCAAATCATACTGCATATCACAGTGAAATGGAATAAATGCTCTTCTAAAGGAAAGAAGAGTGAGTAACAACTCTTAGGAGCTAAGAATCACTCGTGAACTCTAGTTCTGAAGTGTCATTTAAATGTCTCTATCTGGAAGGCTTCTCTGGAGCAGTTACATGATTGCATTGTGGTAACTGCGCATGCCTTGTAGCATTAGGAATGGGTGATCTCTAAAAATATTACTGCGTATGCCAGCAGTAGGGTGGGAAACTGGCAAAAAATGAACACTGGCTTTCAGGCTAGAGAAACACAAACTTCACCAAATTTGTAAATACTGTAACTTCAAAGTGTCCTGCTTTGGGAGGAGTGTTACTGAAGACTATTACTGAGAGCTAAATGCTGAGCATGAGAAAAATTACTAGTGTGCCCTTTACTTCTAATGAAAATGGCCAGAAAGAGGGGTATCAGGGATACTGTCAATGCATTTTGTAACCAAAAAGCATTAAATGAGCAGTCACAAACTGAAAATAAACCACAGGGTTTTATTCTGTTTTATTCTGTCCGTTTATTTAGAGTAGATTTTGAGTTGGTTACATCTCCCCATTTTCCTCGGGGGGGTTGCCAGACACTTTGGAGCTGCCCTTTTAGAATTTCCCCTCCTAAGATTCCCAAACTGGGAATGAGAAATTTAAAAAGAAGTTCACGCTAAGGTGTTTTCATCTATTCTTACTGTTATATAGAGGAAGCAGTTCCTATTGTCATGTTTTACTGAAGGAGGGAAATATGATTTAGAGGAAATTCCAGAGCACAACCTCTCAATTTGGAAAATTATTTTATATTCCAAAATTCATTAGTACTTCTTTTGTGTGCTTCAAATTTCTGCTGGCTTATTTACAGTTCCAGATCATGCAGTTGTACAGTGAGCTGGACTCTGGCATCTAGCATTAAAGCTTGCCACTTCCCCCTGAATCAGCTCTTAACTGTCATGCTGCCAGAAACCATGCTGAAAAAGAGTATACCTGTAGTAGTTGGAACTTCGATTTTTGTTTGTTTTTAAAACATTACCATTGTGTCTCTGTCTTCTTTGCTTTTATTGCTATTCCAGTTGGTGGTGAAACTTACTATTTGCAGTCCAGGTGTTTCATTGTGGGATGCAATAAGCAACTTTTTCTTTACTTCTTCCTCAATAGGTTCATCTCAAAGCTGTCCTATCTGCATCCTTGCTGCAGATCTGCAGTGATGAGTGAACTCCTGGTCCTCTGCAACAATAATAGGCTGGGTTTCTGGACTGTAAATCCCTCTTTGAAGAGCTGTATTAGATATGGCAACATATGTTTTCTAAGAAATACATTGATCAGATCTAGAGATCCTCAAAACACTTCCAACCAACTTTCAGGTCCAGTTTTACTCTAGCCTTGGAGCAGGTTTATAGCAGCAACTTCTTAAAATACAGTAAAAAAAAAATTAAAAATTAAGTTAAAAAAACCCCAACATATTCATTCTCTCACCATCTCTGCTAGCATCAGAATTTTTTTGAGTTCTCTTGCATGCCATTGGGATGTAGCAAGATGAATAGATGCAAAAAATTTTAAGCTGCCAACATGTTGATTCCTTTAAGCATATGTGTACATACATACAGTCTTGTTTCTCTGGCACTACAATTCAGGAATCAGTGTCTAAGAATTTTTTTTTCTTTCTTTTAATGTACAAAACAGTATGTAGAAAGCAGTGTTTTTCAAGCACTGTTTTTCAGATAGAAGAAAGTGGTGTGATCTTGGTGAAGCAAACCTGCTGTGAGTTGCGTTTCGCCTCCCGCACTTTCTTGAAAAATGCAGTAAATACAGGGATTGGCTCCTATAGCTGAAACAACTTCATGCATTTATAATCTCTGTAGATTGCATTATCTATACAGCTGTCACTTTTAAATGCTTCTGGGTTGATGTGCCCCAATAGCCAGGTTGTTCCTAGCTTCTATTGTAGGCTGAAGTGTTCTGAGGCCACAGGGACAGTAAATGGTAGCTTTCCTTACTCTGCTGGAGTAGCAGGCCAGGGTATTTACTCTGCAGTCTTTTTAGAAGAATCTGCTTTATTTCCAACACAGTTTAAAACTGGGTTTAGGTTGTTTGTTTCTTGGGGGTGGGGGTAGGCCAGGACAGGATTGCTCAAAGAAATTCTTCATGCTAATGTAGAAGCCTCTCTGCCGTTCACATTCAGAGGTTTTTTTGTGTATTGTGGCAAGCTCTTATCGATCCTGTTTCTTCACTAGCTCTGATTTCTCTAAACTTACTTTCTGAGGTTTATTGAACATATAGTGTTTGTCCTTTAGGATGATAATCAGCATAACCTATCTGGCTATTTCCCAAACATGAATTTTAAATAGTAGCGTGACTACATCCCTGAACAGATGGAGGAAGGAAAACAGAAGATTGGCTGAAGTGCTCCATAACTGTTGCGTTCATTCATTTGTGGCATGTAGTTGTCCTTACAGTAGTCTGCTCAAGTCTAGATCTGGAAGGCTAAGACAACAAAAGGGATCAACTCTGCAGCTTGTGGTATCAGAAATTCCTCATGGTGCATCGCTGCATCATGCCCATTGTTCACTCTCTCTAATCAGACGGCAGTAGAAATGCATAGTTTTATTAAAGTAAATTAAAAGCACAATGCAATAATTCTTACAATTAATAATACTGTGATCCTTGCAATAAACCGTTTTAGGTCTCAATGTACAAATAGGGAATGTCCTGAGAAATCAAGATCTGACAAATATAAATAGATTCAGAGCAAAAATTATACACCATCAAAAATGGTATGTCTTTTGTCTTGCTGGCTCTACATGCTTTTGTAGTCTTTTGGTAATGATGCTGTGAAAATAGAGGATGAGTATTTTTTCTTTTTGGATGTTACTACTTAAACATAGTCCCATGTTACAGCACTGCAACAGTCAATGGTAGAACAGGCAACACTTAAAATAAACATTAGAGCTACGGTGTGGTACAGAACAGAAAAATTAGTGATGTCTATCTAATTTTTTTTTTCAAGTGCTAAGCTTTGACTGTCCTAGGGAGGAAAAGGCCCGTGTGTACTGAATGTGAACAGTTACAGAAAGTTTATTTTATTTGAGGAAAGAATTTCTTATGTTTTACAGTGGAGAAATAATGTTGCTTTTTATTCAATGCCTATTTAACGTAATTATAAATTGAGGGGGTAAGACTGAGTTATCCTGCCTATGCAAATGGAGGAGAAAAGGGAATTGCAAGATCTGTGCTTGTCCCAAGTATCGTTTTTGATTGATGTATGACTGTTGTTCATAAGAAAAATACCTGCATAGGTGGCAACGTTTCTGATAATATTAACTTCAGGAATTTTTAATTAATACTTAAAATTACATATATAGAATATATTGATAACTTTAATTATGCTTCTTTTCCATCTTCTTGTATAGAACATTCACTAAGTGATTTGTTGTTTCAAAAGCTGCCATTCCCCTTCTTTTCTCCACAATGCAGTTTAAGAAAAGCAGTTCTGTCTCTTTGTTGTAGATTCCTTTTGTTTTTCTTCACCTTGATTCTCTACCACCTGTATAATGTCGTCCTCCTGGGTCCTGTGTCAACATTGCTCACATGTTGTTGTGACAGGATTGGAATTGAGGATTTCAGTCAGAGGAATCTTATTTTGAAATATCCTAAAGTTGAAAATGAAGAAAAATGAGATCATTATGAAGCTTGCTTAAGCTTGCTATAAGAGGCAGAAGAGAGCATTTGGAGAGAGAATAAATTTTTGAGGTTTTCAGGAACTGAATAACAGAGCATGACACATAAGAACAGGCTGGAGTCTTGTGTGTTTTATGGGGACACAGTGGGGGGCATCCTGTTAAATGAAAAGCAAAACCATTTAAAATTGATTTTAAAAAATTGCGTATAGAAATAGTAGGCACAAGTTATTGGGAGCCTAAAAAGTATTTTGTATTTTTTAACAGAGACTATTTATAGGTATAGCTAGTAGAGTTTATAAGGATATTCTGTGGTATATATTAGTTTCCTACTCGTTCCTGGAAGCTAAACCTCCCTTTGGTAGTTTCACCCTTTTTGAGTACTGAATAAAGCGAGACTCTGATATGATATGTCATGGGGAATTCTAGGTTTCTGTGGCAAACAGGTATTGATAATGAACACATTAGTGCCAGAAATGTGATCTTTATTTGAAGGAAATAACCATTCTCTTTTTCTTTTGTGTTATTTTATGGGTATATAATATAAATGTTAATTATGTCTTTTCAGGTATGCAGAGTACATTTCTGATCTTTCTAGAATTGAAGCATTCTAAGTTGTAATTCTCTTTGTGGCTTGCCTCTACAGTCTGTCAGAGCAAGATTAATACTGTTCAATGGCACCGTTCTCCGTTGTTATATACTCTTCATACTGTTTTCACAGTGTTCTTCAGTTAACAGTTTCATAAAGTTTCGGGGTAGCTTCTGAAAAACTTTGAAAGCTGCTCGTCGTTCATTCGGTCAGAAAGTTAGGGAAGTGTTGACTTGCTTGGCTGTGAAAGCACAATTAGTATTTGCCTTTAGGAACATAATTCAGTGTGTCTTTGAAGTGCAATCATCAACAAACCAGCCTTTTTAAAGGTGTTTTTAAGATTTTTTTTTCAGTTTTATAAACTAGCAGACCTAAGAAATTTTTTTAGCAGTGTTTTAGGGTCTCTGATGAGAAACTGAAGGACTTTTGCCCTGCTTGTATTGTGTGGCAGTTATTTGTCAGTGCTGAACCACTGCAGTTTGCAGGATGTTTAAGATACCAGTTTCAATTTGCCTAAAATGCTTCACTGTGATGTGTTGACATCTTAGTGGCTAATAATGAGCAATTTGTCAATGAGTAGCTGGCCATGCAGCGATGGCAGGGCAGTAAGTGGTAACCCCTTCAACTGTCCCAAAGATAGTAAGAAATCCCCTCTCATCATCCAGAGTTCTGCAAAGATCCTTGAATTTAAAGAAAATCTGGAGCTAGAAAAGATGTTTAAAGCAGCAAAAATAACTGTTTGGTGCTTACTGCAAAATTGCAGGATTTGTGGCTCTGTTGTAGTCCGAGGCAGTGTTATCATTCATAGATAGAGGCATTTAACTTTTCCATGACAGATGGGTGAAGTTTACCTCTCATCCAAAGTAAACTTCACTTTGGTTTTAAGTGTGACAGATTTTGCTTTAGAATGAAGGAAATCATCTTGCAATCTTCCTAAAAGTTGTGAGGATAGAAGGAAACATATCATCTAAAGACTAAGAAAAAAATTTAGAATTTCTCGATGAAGAATCCTACATCTTCTGTAAGTCTTTAAAATTTAAGAGTTAACCACTTATGCCTAACTTGAATGAACTGGTTTCCATTTCACAGGATATTTTCCCCGGTCAGTAGTAGGTTCACTGTGGTCCTTTATTTGACAGTTTTTGTCATTCTTGGTACCTTTCCTTTCCTTTTTTATATGTCTATGACAGTAATGTGGGATATATTTACTAATCTGTCTCTTTGAAGGTAGCTGTTTCGAAATGTCAATGTGAGGATTATAGCATTAAGAAGTATGTAAAGGTAGGTATTTATTTTGAAGTAGAACATATGTATGTTACTCTTCAGAGCTATACATCTTCATGCTGGTATTAATAGGCAGTTTATTTTAGGTTACAGCCTTTTCATTAGATTTTCTGCCTTAATTGTTCATCTCCAATTTCAAATTACCAGTGTTAGTATCAGAGCAGATGCAATGAATACTGTAAATTAAATGTGCAAGGGGGCTTCTTCATACTTCATATTCTATCTTATTCTATCTTATGCCATGAAAGATCTGAAGAGCTTTTGTATTTTGGTGAAACTTGAGTTTGCTCTGATTAGCGCTTATAATCACTTTTGCAGATAAAGGATGTTATTTTGATGTTTACATTGCTACAAATAATGCAGGTTTTGTAGTAGTCTAGCAGTTAAGTTGCCACTGCTTTCAGCAGTTATTGTTTTGGTTTCGCAACACGGGTGTTCAATGTGGTTGATCATTTAGATTACTTATCATAAGTGGTAGACAGTGTGTAAAAAGCATGTCTTTTTAAAATAAAAAATGTGAATGTTTTGGGTTATTACTGACATTCTTAGAAAACATCTAGTATACTGAAATAATAATTTTAAAAAGGAATTGCTCCAATTCAGACACCAGGTTTAACATAGGTAGTAGTACTAGAACATTCTTGAAAGGTGTCTGTTGAGCAAATGGATATTTTATCTGTTTTTCTTGGCTCTGTGTACAGTGCACACCTATGTTTCTAAATAACTTGAGAAATAGTTCTAAATAAAACATAGGTCTTCTGAGTCTTCTGATAGTATAAAACACATTTGCTATATCTTCCTATTTTAAGGTTAACACAAATATTCAGGCAAAAGATTTTTTTTTTCTCCTGCTGAAGATAAAATTTTGAAAGAAATATTACTTTCAGTCTTAGTATTTATACTGGAGCTGGTGATAGAATTCTCATTGAATTAACAGAAACAGACCAATGCTAAGTGCTTCTGAAAATCCCAGTAGAAGTATATTAAATTTCAGTGGATCAAAATACTTACTACTTAAACAGAGAGAGGGAAAAGCATTGATATGACACGTGTATTTCACGATCTTTCAACACGCTGAGCTTTTAACCCGCTCAGGAGAACTAACTAGTACTTTTAATAAAAATTCACGAAAGATTGTCATAGTGCTTCAGACTTAGCTGTGGAGGAAGAAACCTGTTTGTTAACATGGTAATCACAGTGAAATTTTTAAAGCACATTTCACTGTTTGGTATGATAATGGTAGCATTGTAATAATTTTTCATATACACAGAATGATAAATTATATGTGGTTTCAAATGAGGGAGCTGGGGAATAAACAGGTTTTAAGTGGACTACACTGTAGATAGGGAGGATTGGCATGTTTATAGCACGTTAAAAAATAACGTTTCTTAATGGAAAGTTCTCTCAATCTTATCCCTACCCCGCCCTTCTATTGTACAGCTAGCGTTCCAAGACTTTCCTCAGTTTCTTGGGCTAATTCTTCAAAATACAATTAGAATTTTTAATGAGTGATTTACTATGGCAGAAAATATTGTTCAAGTAAAATTGGTAGTGGAACAAGAACAGGTATAAGAACGGCTGTTTTTTCTCTTTGAGTTTTTTTTTTTAATCTTGGTTTGATGTTGAATGCATCCATCTTGGTAAAATGTGTATATTAAAGCATTATATGTAACTTTACCTGAGATTTTTGGAAATACTTCCATTATTTTCAGTGTGATGATGTTGTCTGTGTAACCATACCCTGCTTTGGAAGTTAAAATTTGAAAATGCTGAACTTTTGACCTCGGGTAGGTGTTGCCATGTATATATAATGCGTTGTATTCAGCTGGTGAAGTAAAAACTGCATTTTTCTGGGCTCTAGTTTGTGGAAAAAATAGTGTGCATTGGGCTGCAGTGCCTGACAGCTGACATTTATCAAGAGTAACATGAGCTTTACTCATTCTCACATTTTTAAGCAGCTTTCAAAGCTTTACATGTATACACATGTTCAGCATATGTCTCACAGCTTTGAACATTTTGTTCTAAAGATGTTAAGTCTCATTAAGATGAGAATGCAGACTATAAACCCATAACGATTTTCGTTTATCAAATTTAGTCACAACGTTAACATTTTGTAAACTGGCACTATAATGTAAAACAGTAAGAGTAATGTTTAAAGCTTAAAGATACTTTTTCCCTATTAAATGTTTTAGCGAACTTTAGATCAGACTTTCAGTACACAGGATTGTTTTGGATGTACAACACTTTCAGAAGCATACATGTACTAGAAATTATGAACTTAAATACAGTAAAAATACTATTTCTGGTGAGAATAAAGTGCTAAAGCTTCTCTTTGAAAAAGAAAAAAGATGCATTTTCTTTTCAGTGATTCACAAATTGTTTGGTAGCCATTTTGATATCTTTGTAAACAGCTTGTGTGCGTTGGTCACATAATGAAAAACTTGTTCTACTTGCTTTAAGTGTTGTAAAGAATTACGTGATTGTCTTGAAATGTTGAAAACTCTGTATGTAATTATTCTTGCTTAATAATCCTCTTAAAGAGAGAATTGTCTGGAAGAAATTATTATTTTCATATTTGACAAATTTTCTGCTAGTCTGCATAGTTTGCCGGTCTATTTTTAGACTCATAGTTTCCTGTTACTTCAGTAAATCAGTGTAGTGCTAAACAGATCACACTGGTCTGATGCCAGGTAACTCAAAACTGTAGGTGACTCCTAAAGATAAAATGGATGGGTGTGATTGTGATCGTCATCGTTTTGCTTGCTGATCAATGGTGTAAAGTACATTTCTTCTTACTAATGTTCTTACTAAATACTGCATCCTAACATTTCTAACATTCATACCAAATACTTTTAGTTTGACACTTCTACACAGAAGTAGTTTCAGATGACCTAAGAAATAATTTTTGTCTTTAAATAATATCCAAATTGCTGAAGTTAAAAGGTAAATTAAGGTCTGAAGCCAGTCTGGAATTCGGACTTTGATGGACCCATTTGTTAAAAATTAAAGATTCAAGATGGGATTTCTTTGCTCCAGTTTGGAAGCAGCAGGGTGTTAAACATTAATTGATCTCAAACATTCCTAAGAGGCGTAATGGATTCACTGTATTTTCTGTGTTGTTTTGGATTGACCTCAGCCAAAACTGTGGTCACAATTATAGCAACCCTCAAATACTCCCCATTTATTTGATGAATTTAAAATGTGGAATCACTTTGGTTAGATCATTTGAAGATATTACTAATGCATAAGCAGGTATTAAAGGCATACAGGCAACAAACAAGTCAAAGTAAGATGACAATAGAAGATATGTCTCTTTCTTAAGCTTGTTGGTCTTGAAAGAATCCATATATTTTTAACTACTCTCCTTAAAGGCTTTGCACATTCATTTGTAGAAATGAGTGCATTGTTTTATGACACTTTAAAATTTCAACATTTTACACATTTTTGTTTAGTATTTTCTTCAGACTCATGAGAACCCTTAACTGGTGTCTAGTAAAATTTGGTCTTGCAGACAAAATAAGCTGTATGAATAGCAGAAAATACCATTTTATAAACAGGAGGAAGAAGTTAATGTGGTTCTGCTGGCATGATTGTTTTTAATTTCTTGTGAATATCTGTATATTACATACAGGCAGTTCAGAAGATCCGTTTTTCTCTTCAGCAGCGTCCCTCATAATTTGTCTGCTGTTTATGGAGTACTGGTAGAACGATGAGCAAATGAATTTCTTATGAATGTTAACTTTTTCTCATGTCAAACTATGTTTATATATTTTTATCCTGTAAAGTCTTTCTTCCATGCATCCCTCCATGTACACATGCTCAAGAAAACTAATATTTTCTATATATAAGCATCTCTTTACTGAGGAAATCTGCTCTTACATGACTTTTCTTGAGATATTTTAGTTTATTTTCTTGGAAACCCATGTGATTTGTCTTTGCAATGACACATTGTGATCTCTGTGGTGGTGGTGCTTTGGAGTTTTTTGGTTTTTCTTTGGTTTGTTTCTTTGTTTTGAAGGTAGTAAATAAGGTATTTTGTTGTAGTGACTCGAAGCTTGTCTGTCCTTTCTTGGCTAGCCCCAGTTGCAGAATTACAGTCTTTATTTCACAGTTATAACACACATATTGTCAAAGTGGGACTGATGCAGGCGCAAGCACATAAAGGTCTTAAAAGTGAGAAGCTTTCTTTCCAAGTTAGATTTTGGCATGCTTTCTTAATTTTATGCAAGCTTAAATATATGATAAGGTATATGTTGGAGGGGAGCCTATTTCTGCCTGTCAATTTTTTCTTGTTTTATTTGTTCTTTTCCTGGTGAAGTACCCGTAGGCATCATTATGTAAAACAGTAGATGCTAAGAATGATTGAGGATATAGATCCTTTGTTTTAAAAAGCGTTTTGTAATAATAAAAATGGAGGAATAGCTTTATTTTTATCAGTGCTGGTCACTGATACTGAACAGCAAATTATAGCAGGGAGCATGGTGAAATTAGCATGCTGTAATAAAATCCGGTTTTGTGCTGTACTGTTGCTACAGTGATTGTGTGCAAAACTCATTTTACTGTTGTAAATGAGTGCAAGTCTTAAGTACTGCAGTGTAGGTACAGTATTTGCAGTGTATTATCTCATGGATTGCTTGATTTATCTTAGCTTTTCTACTTTCAAATATTTCATAGTTCATCACTTAAAATCAATCTAGAAAAGGAAGGGGATGATTAGCACACAGGTAACTTTTGAATAGGTTTGCCAGACTGTATTATCATTCCCTAGTTAAGGAACTTGTGTACCTATTGCACAAATATTTGTGTTTACCTACATGGTAAAATGTATCAGCGTTACTATGCCACTGTTTGTAGACTTTTGTCATTATAGTGGCCGAGCGTTCCCAGCTGAACATTTGCCCTAAGTAATTTATCTGATTTTAAGATATTTTAAGTCCAGTTAGCTTCTTCTGACATAGGTGTAATGTCAGGTGGTGTTTTATTGGTATAATAATGCTAGTAAGTCTTCCCATGTAAACAAGCCTGTAGTTTTAAGTTTTACAGATCCTTTCTATGCATAGTTTCTTACAATGCACTGATGATGGCCAAATGCTTCTCTTCATTCATTCTCTAAAATAGTTGGTTTTTTCCCCCCTAGGTTAATTTGCTTATTTTTGTTTGTTCATGACCTAAATAATGGTAATATATTTTTTTCTTGAGGCAATTTTGACCATTAGAAATCACAGGTAATGTTGTAGTTTTTAATATTTTTCAAATTAAAATACTTCTCAGTTAATATAGGAAGGAAAACACAATTGCTTTTTCTTCACATTTGTATGTCTGTTGCAGGCTGCTATATTGCCTCTTTTTTTTTTTTTTCCAAAACTCATTATATTTGCTCTTTCTCTTCAAACCCCAACTGTGACAGTGACATGACTAGCAAAGCATCTCATTTTTCATTTAAAAAGAAAAATAGATTCCATTCCCTCAGCACTGTAAAAGAAAATTTGAAAATATTGACAGTTTACCTTGAAGTCTGACTGAAGAAAATGGAGAAGCAAGGAGCTTAAATCTAGAAGGCACTTTTTTTTTTTTAATAAAGAGAAAAACATGAGTTTTAATTATGCATAGTTGTAAAGGGGAAATGAAAAACAAAAACAAAACCCAGAAAACCTAAGCTGCACAATTCAAGGTTTCACTGACCTCTCTTCACTGCTCTTTCATTGACCTCTGGCTCATAAATGGTAAAAGCTTTGACTTTTAGAAAATATTAGATGTTCAGAACGATAGCACCATGTTTATCCTACTAGTTTTTCTGAGGCTTAATCTATTACTAGAAAAGCTTCCTGGTAAAGTTCTGTCAACAAACCTTAGTAAAAGCACATTTCGTACTGACAAAGGAGTCTCTGTACAAGGTCCCTGAGTAAAATAGGTTATGTGGGTAAATATATTTTTGCTGCTGCACTAAAGCAATTCAAATATTAAAAAGCCCACCAAACTAACTTCTTACAACTTCTAACAAATGTAAAATGACAAGAAATATTAGATCAATCTGAGAATCATAGTGGTCACACAGTAATTCCGTGCAGCTTTATTTTTTTCCCTCAAATGAGCTTTCCCTATTCAGAAGTGACATCACGTTGACTGTTTTTTCTGCAGACTTTGTTTAATCGTGTGCTCAGTGATATTATTTTTTAGGGTGACTTCTACTATCTTATGGATGGAAGTCAATGAAGGTATGAATGTCAAATGCCCTGGCCCGTAGCTCCTGAGTGTCCTTCTGGATTCCTTTATGTCAGTAGGAGCTGCACTGGTCACCTGCCAGTCCCCTGATACAGTGGCTGTTTGTAATGACAGACCGTGCAGTTTGCCCAGCAGTTCTGAAGATCCATATTTGAACCCCTTCTTAGATGAAGGGTATCCCGGTGACTGATTAACACCTCGTGTGTCTGTTTGGCTTAATTCTTCCACTGTGATTCCTTAAAATTCACTTTGCTTCTCCAACCAGTTTGCTACAAAGAAATGCTGGAAGTGGGAATCTCTCCAGTATCTTCAGTGGTCAGGGCCAGCATGAAGAGATTTTCAGAGCTGTGGTTTTATCCTCTCTGAGTGCCCATTTCATGCCTTTACCATGAAGAAGTCCACTATCTCCCTAGCTGGCTTCCTGCTTCTGGTCTGTTGTTTAAATATCTTTTTATTATCAGTTGGAGTTTGGTGAGAGGCACTCTTCTCGTTTTTTTTTCAGTCCTGTATTTCCTGTTTACATTCAATTTACCGTGTTCTATGGGTGTTGCAGTTCTTCCCACGCAGACAAGCTTTCCACTTTTTAAATGCTAGTCTGTTCCCTGTAGTATCCCCCTTAACTTTCTCATAGAGCCATATAGGTATTTTTTTGATGTTTTTGTTCTCTGCTCCAAAAGCTGTGTAGGTGTAGCAGCTGTTATCCAGAATTCACTTAAGAGCCTGCATCTTTTTTGTCTCTCTCCCTGTCTCACTGTTGTCATCGCCGTACAGTCATACAGTGACACTGTAATCACTTTTCCATCTTGAGGGCTGGGGGTGTGTGGTGATGTCCTCACATATCACTAGAGATGTGTAAATTAATATTCCACACTACGTCGTAGCTGCGTATTGTTTTTTAAACAAAAGTAACTTTATAGGAGAATAATACCATCTTTGAGAATTTCAGTGATTGTGTGCACAAGCATTAACTGCTTAATGTGCTGACTACCTTTTCCTTTTTTTCCCCCACTAAGACTATTTAAGATACTTGGTTTTAATACTTTGAACTGGAGCTACAAATGGTGTGATATAATGAAGAAATAAATACAATATTGTAATGTGCTAGAAATTTTAGAATGTATGTGTCATACTGTCTGTATATCTTTGTTTAATGTGCAAAAGTGTTTTGGCAGAATTCGAAGTAGTTAGAAAAATTAAATCTTCATTCGATTCATAGTGTAACTCAAGACTTCTAAGTTTTAAATAGCTGGGAATTTGCAGTGATTGTCTCACTTGCTCAGTCTTTTTAGCGTGCTGATGCGTGTTCCTAGTAAAACAGTCACATTAAAAATTAAGCTTAAGATTTGAAAGGCCTTTTTGAACTTACAGTAGATGTATTCAAAGCCGACTAACTCAAGTAGTACTGCTGTTGGTCTTACAAAGATCCACTAAATACTATGTCAAATTTGGAGTTAAATTTAGAAAATCTACATTTTAATCGATGAACATCTGGTGAATTCTGGTAAGAATTTGGTCTTTTTTGTTTTCTGCTGTCTTCTGTATTTCTCTAGGGTTCTGATCTGGTTTCTCTGATGGCCAGGCAATAGTGTTTTTTGAGGTCTATAGAAATGCTAGGCTTTCTTTGTTCCATGGATTTGCCCTTTTGTTTGATCTCTTCTATAAAATGTGTCCATCACACCTAGCCGGTTACTTTTTCTTCTCCTTCTGCAGAGACTCGTGTTTCCTTTTCCTGTTTCTCTGCGTTTGAGTCTGTTTCATGACTTCTGCCTGATTCTTCTGAAAACTGAATACAGCTAAGAAATCCAGCAAGAAATAAGACTAATTTAGTTATGGCACATAATGCTTCCTAACTGCATTTTACAGAATTACTCACATCTTCATGTTACAAACAAAAAAGGCTTGCTCGCCTTCCTCCCCCACACCCTCCATTATAGCTGTATAAGGCGTCTATTGTCTCCATTCATATTGAGATGTCACAGATGTGTACACTCTTCTGGGTTCTTTTCTGTCTTGCAGCTCTAATGACCGCTACTCCTTTGATTCCTTTCTCAGGCAAATTGGCATAGGCTATACAAAAAGAAATTTGGGTCACAAATAATCTCTAAATTATTCTACTTGAGTGAGAGGGAGATTTAGCCGTGTATTTGTATACACCGGAAATTTATGCCAAAATATGGCAAAATTAGTTTCATCCAACAAACACTGTTTTGTCATCTCAGAGACTGACGTCTTAAAAATATCACCAAAGTAGTGTGCAGTTTTAGTGTGAAATATTTGTACAATTGAAAGAGTTTTAAGGCCGTATTTATGCTTTTTTTGTGATTAAAAGCAGGTGTGTTCACCTGTACTGGTAAAAAAAACCACTATTAGTATTAGGAATGGCTAATTTTAAACACATAGTTTTATTTTTATGTATTCTAATTTCAAAATTTATATAGGTATTTTTGTTCTATTTTGAGATTAGCTACCCTCAATAGCAGATTCCCTGTCTATCAGGACAGTGAATTTAGGGTTTAGCTCTAAGCATGGAAGTAGCTTTCTTTGAAGCACCTGGAACCCCATGTGTGATACGACTCCTGGCTCTGTACACTGAGATGTCGTGGTAGGCAGTTTGTATTTGCTCATGGACCATATTAGTTGCATGCTTGAGTTGAGCAGGCAGCAGCAGTGATCTTCTGTTCATTAGGAATGATTTTTCTGTAAGCAAACAAATTCCTTTTTTACATGCTTCTCAGATATGCTGTTCATGTGTAGAAGAAGCAAGTGTTTACAGAAACAGGAAACTATTTTGTGCTTTGCATTACATCTCTGAACTG
The DNA here is from genome assembly GCA_013398295.1 of Chionis minor. NCBI lineage: Eukaryota > Metazoa > Chordata > Aves > Charadriiformes > Chionidae > Chionis > Chionis minor. The sequence continues at coordinate 982,532 of VZSF01004402.1, forward strand.
TCTTGTACCAACATCCTTTTATGGTTGGCTTAAAGAAGCCAATTTTCCAGTTAAAACTAGCATTATGTTTAACGTATACTGGCAGGTCACACTCTTCATCACTTCTGTAGGCTGAGTTTTGCCTGTTGTCCAGGCCTGTTTTTTTAAGTAAGTAGCATTCAAAATGTGAAAAAAAACCCAAAACCCCAACCCAGATACATTATAATTTCTAATTGTTTTACAGGATGCTGTGATTAAATCTAAACACGTTTGCTAAGTTATTCAAGCTGCTTCTTATTATTGTTTGTCTGTGTTGTTGTTTTGTAATAATGGAATACTATTCCCTCAAATATTTGTGCCCTTTAAAACGTTGTTTATTTCAACTGGCTGCAAATTCATGACAGCAGGCCACCAGTTTATGACATACTTTTAAAAACAGGTTAATCAATGCTTCTGTCCGGTACTAGCGACTTGGTCGTGTGGGATGGTATGTGTTGTAGAGCAGAGGGACAGAAAGTACTGTGAACATTTCTTGGGTGGCTTGTATCCCAGGTCATCTGCTGTGGACCCAGAGCACTACTGGCAGGATTTATTTCTCTGTATTAATTTGTTTGTGTGTAACTCTGTTACTAATACCAAAATCTGTCTTTGAAGCATCATAAAAACTGCGATCAAAAGATTTCATTAAGCATTGTATTGTGTTGTTTTCTTGGTATTTGTGCTATGGAAGTCTTGAGAGTTTTGAATTTTTCCAAGGTTAATATCAGTAACTAATTTGTTAATTGTGTAACAAATTGTGTTATTTTAAATGCAGAACAAAAGATTGTTGTGCGGACACTAACAGAAAAGATTCTTGAAAATGCAGCGCTGGATTGCATACTTTGTAGACCTAATTTTGTCATTCATAAAAGTGAAGGGTTTGCTTTTTAGTTGTCAGAATCAAAGAGGGTCTTTCTGTTGATGACCAGGACATTCCAGTAAATTTTGAAGTTGTTCTGATGTGTTTAATGTTCAAGCGTTTTCACTTCAGAGATCTTTTTGTTGAGTGTAAGAACTTGCCTCACTTGGTCAGTTTGGCTGAAAATGGTACTTGCACAAAGGCAAAACATGACAGAGCTGTATAGAAATATTCACAAGCATCAGGACTGTTCTTTTCAAGGTTTTGTGATTTCCAGCTTTTGATAAACTTCCGTGCTGCTTAATAATTCGTAATTACTCAAGTGCTAGGAAATGGCAGATGAAGTGAACAGGCTGATACGCTGAATGTCTGGTGGGGTGATTAATGACAGTGCTGTTTAAGGCACGTGAGTGTCAACTAGATCACATCTGATCTCCCAAGACGAACAGTTGCCCAAAGTAGAAGGGGGGAAACAACACTGATTAGATCATTGCAAAAATTGTAGATTGCATACAGCTTTTAATTGAGACTTGCTTTTTAATTGATGCTTGCATGTTAAATATGCAAATAGAAAAAGAATAGTTAGAATGTTTTTTTCCGCTGTGCATTTCTAATTAAAAAATATTTTGCTCTGTAACTTGACACTTGAAATTGTTTACTTCTTCAAGTAAGTGGTTTTCTTAAAAGCCAATCTCCATACCTACTGACTTGATGACTACTTTCAATTCATATACAAGATTAAAAGACTAAATTGGAAATACTGAGGGTGAACATCTATTGCTAATAATAGCTGTAGAAAATTCAACAAATTCATCTGTTCTGAATGTTTTTCTCAGTATTACTTATAGAAGTTCAAAAGCTGGCATTAAGCTTGGCGTCTACTTGATAGAGATCACGTGTCAGAAACTGATAGTGTGTACAGTAAATGTTTCATTCTGTCAAAACCAGTCAGTTTTTCCCTTTGTCTGAAGGCATTTGGGTATTGTTAGAGATTTTGATCCAAATGTAAAATGACTTCTGTCTCTAAATTTAAGCTTGCAGTGGACAGGCTCTTACAAGGCAGTTGCTGATATTTTGCCCAATTTCTAACTGCTGCTTTGGAAAACTCTGATTTTGCACTGTTCTCATTCTAAATATGTTTTATATAAAACTGCAATCTCTGAAATATGAATAGGATTTTGGCATGATAGGGTCTGATTCATTTATAACAATGCCAAAGCACTAAATGAGTTAATGCTAATTGCAATACTATAGTTGTGTTTAAGCTGTCTCTCTCTAGCAGTCCAGCAAGCAGTCTTTGCTTCTGCGAGACCCTGGTAGGGTAGAATGGCAGAATAAAAAAATTGCATGTACATAATGTATGGAAATCATTCAGAGTCTCAGGAAGGAGAATGGACTTGCTGATGGCACATTCAGAGCTTCAGGAAAGGGAATGGACTTGATGATTTGGAGAGGGATCACGTGTGTTTAGTGAAACAAACTCGATTTAGTTGATTATATTTCCTGTTTTCACCAAGAACTTCGTAAGTACTCCCTGCTTTTAAAGTGTCAGATAGTGAGTGTATAGCTACCTCAAAGAAATCGATAGCTCTTGCTACTGAAAACTTGGAGATTGAGACTATGCTTGGGAAGTTGCTTCCTCCCTCGTAAGTGAAAACTAATTCCTTAGTAACTGTTAAATTAAGGTAAGAGCTCTTGTATCTTTATCAGAGCATGTCAGAAAATGTTTCTGTCACTGTTATCTTATAGGAGCTACTGTATTCTGTATGAAAAAAACACCCCATATTTGTGTGTGATTTTGTTCCCATAAAATATAGTTCTCCCAATTTTATAACTTGTGCCATGAATCCCATCTAATAACTACTAGTATATTGCTTTGTATTTGCATTTGATATGATTGTTACTTAGTTTCTGGCAATCCTTCCTTTGCATTGGACTTTTTCTCTATGATGGCAATGATTAAACTTTGTACGGAAAAGGTAATCACATTGTCATAATGTGTTGTAGTGGTCAAAATTGTGTAAGAATTGAAGTCATATATTGTTAAGGCATAAAGCAAGCTTTCTTTGGGTAAGTTAATATGTCCGCTTAAAAACAAAACATAAAAAGTTAGAAGTGATTAAAAATAATAAATGTTTTCAGATTTATATAGTCAAACTGATAGTTTCATGTTCTAAAGCTCTTAGTTGATGTCCTTTTCTAATTTAGAGAGAATTTGTACTTTATACTAATCTTTAAATATTTAGGACTACATAATTCCATTTTGTCATAGATTTGTAGAATGGTTTAGGTTGGAAGGGACCCTAAAGATCATCCAGTTCCAAGCTCCTGCCATGGGCAGGGACTCCTTCCACAGACCAGGTTGCTCCAAGCCCCATTCAGCCTGGCCTTGAAACACTTCCAGGGATGGGGCAGCCACAGCTTCTCTGGGCAACCTGTTCCAGTTCCAGTGTGTCACCACCATCACAGTGAAAAATTTCTTCCTGAGATCTATCTAAATCTCCCCTCTTCTAGTTTGAAGTCATTACCCCTTGTCCTATTGCTATGTGCCCTTGTAAAAAGTCCCTCTCCAGATTTCTTGTAGGCCCTTTCAGGTACTGGAAAGGTACTATAAGGTCTCCCTGGAGCCTTCTCTTCTCCAGGCTGAACAACCCCAACTCTCTCAGCCTGTCCTCATAGGAGAGGTGCTCCAGCCCTTCAATCATCTTCATGGCCCTGTGGACCTGCTCCAACAGGTCCATGTCCTTCTAATGTTGGGGGCCCCAGAGCTGGGCGCAATACTCCAAGTGGGGTCCCACAAGAGCAGAGTAGAGAGGCAGAATCACCTCCCTTGCCCTGCTGGCAACGCTTCTTTTGATGCAGCCCAGGATATGGGTGGCTTTCTGGGCTGCCAGCACACATTGCTGGGTCATGTTGAGTTTCTCATCCAACAACACCCCCAAGTCCTTCTCCTCAGGGCTGCTCTTAATCTATTCTCCACCCAGCCTGGGATTGCCCCGACCCATGTGCAGGCCTGGTTGTACTTCATGAGGTTGGCACAGGCCCACCTCCCAAGCCTGTCCAGGTCCCTCTGGATGGCATTCCTTCCCTCCAGCATGTCAACCGCTCCGTGCAGGTTGGTGTCATTGGCAAACTTGCTGAGGGTGCACTCACCCCAAATCACACGTATCACCGACAAAGGTGTTAAATAGTACCGTTCCCAGTACGAACCCCTGAGAACCACTACTCATCACTGGTTACCACTTGGACATCAAGCTGTTGACCACAAATCTTTGAGTGTGACTGTCCAGCCAGTTCCTTATTCACTGAGTGGTCCATCAGTCAAATCCATGTCTCTCCAATTTAGAGACAAGGATGTCATGTGGGACAGTGTCAAATGCTTTGCACGAGTCCAGGTAGATGATGTCAGTTGCTCTTCTCTTATCCACCAATGCTGTAACCCTGTTGTAGAAAGCCACCAAATTTGTCAGGCATGATTTTCCCTTAATGCAGCCACGTTGGCTGTCACTGGTCACCTTATTTGCCACGTGCCTTAGCAGAGTGTCGGGGAGGATCTGCTCCATGATCTTGCCAGGCACAGAGGTGAGACTGACCAGCCTGTAGTTCTCCAGGTCTTCCATTTTTTCCTTTTTAAAAATGGGTGTTATGTTTCCCCTTTTCCAGTCAGTGGGAACTTCACCAGACTGCCACAACTTCTTAAATATGATGGGTAGTGGCGTAGCAACTTCATCTGCCAGTTCCCTCAGGACCTGTAGATGAATCTCATTAGGTCCCATGGACTTGTGCACCTTCAGGTTCCTCAGCTGGTCTTGAAACCTGGTCTTCTCCTACAACGGGTGGTTCCTCATTCTCCCAGTCCCTGCCTTTGCCTTGCACCTTGGGCGGTGTGGTTAGAGCCCTTACTGGGGAAGACTGAGGCAAAAAAGTTGTTGAGTACCTCACCTTTGTCCATGTCCCGGGTGACCAGGTCTCCCGCTCCTTCCTGAGTGGGTGCACATTTTCCCTAGTCTTTCTTTTGTCACTGACGTAACTATAGAAGGCTTTCTTGTTGACCTTGACATCCCTGGCTCAGATCTATCTGGGCTTTAGCTTTCCTAACTTGATCCCTGGCTGCTCAAACAATTTCTTTGTATTCCTCCCAGGCTACCTGTCCCTGCTTCCATGCTCTGTAGGTTTCCTTCTTCTGCTTGAGATTGTCCAGGAGCTCCTTGTTCATCCATGTAGGCCTCCTGGCATTTTTGCCCAACTTCCTCTAGGTCAGGTGCATCACTCCTGAGCTTGGAGGAGGTGGTTCTTCAATATTAGCCAGCTTTTTTGGGCCCTTCTTCCCTCCAGGGCTTTATCCCACAGTACTCCACCAAGCAGATAGCCCTGAAGAGGCCAAAGTCTGCTATCCTGAAGTCAGGACAGTGAGCTTACTGTGCACTCTCCTCACTGCCCCAAGGATCTTGAGCTCCACCATCTCATGGTCACTGCAGCCAAGTCTGCCCTTGAACTTGACATTCCCCACCAGCCCCTCCTCGTTGTTGAGAACAAGGTCCAGCATGGTACCTCTCCTCGTTGGCTCCTCCATCACTTGGAGAAGGAAGTTATCATTGACACATTCCTGGATTGCTTATGTCCTGCTGTGTTGTACTTCTAATGGATACCAGGGTGGTTGAAATCCCCCGTGAGGACCAAGGCTTGTGAACGTGAGGCTGCTCCTATCTGTGTATAGAGGGCCTCATCCCCTACGTCCTTGCCCCTTTGACTGGGAGGATCGATGAAAGAACTACCTGTGTCCCAGAGTCCCTGATGGCATCTTCCAGGGCTCTGCAGTGTTTTTTGATAGTCTTCAGGCTGCTCCCAGCTGCATCACATAATTTAAACAAATTATGTGAATTAATTCAAACTTAATTCCTGGTTAGCTGACATTGCTGTATGTAGAGATGCATTGTACAGGTTGTATTCTTCTCACTAATCTGTGGATTATATCGTGTCAAATGGCATGGAGTCACTTATGAATTAGGTATATATAGAGCTGGAAAGTGACTCTTAAATATTGTTATCTTGGTACTCTCTTGTGAGCTCTGGCAAGGGTATTTTGTCTTGTAAGTAGACCACTTTTTATATACATTTCCTTTTTTTTAGAATTGTATTGCTGTTGGTAATAGTAGAGAGGTTTGTGCACTGGTCACAATATATCTCTTTCCATAGTACCAACTGGTTTTGGCAAGGATGGTGGGAAGAAGTGTTTACCACTTTTAGAACTTCATTAAATATTAATACAAAACCTAAGTAGACCCATATGTATTTCAGTCAGCTACTGACTTGCCTGAGTTCCTTCTGCTGTTAAAGTGTCTGGATGTACAGAAAAGAACAGTGGTGGTCTGTGGTTTCTTACCAGTTAAGTAGTTATCAAGTCCCATTATAGTAGCCCAGACATCACATCCTGTTTCTTTCTTTGTGGTATTGAGGTAGAGATTTTTTTCTTTATATATATATTTTTTTTTTTTTTTT
>VZSF01004402.1:989282-1096897 GCA_013398295.1 Chionis minor
GGTTAGAGCCCTTACTGGGGAAGACTGAGGCAAAAAAGTTGTTGAGTACCTCACCTTTGTCCATGTCCCGGGTGACCAGGTCTCCCGCTCCTTCCTGAGTGGGTGCACATTTTCCCTAGTCTTTCTTTTGTCACTGACGTAACTATAGAAGGCTTTCTTGTTGACCTTGACATCCCTGGCTCAGATCTATCTGGGCTTTAGCTTTCCTAACTTGATCCCTGGCTGCTCAAACAATTTCTTTGTATTCCTCCCAGGCTACCTGTCCCTGCTTCCATGCTCTGTAGGTTTCCTTCTTCTGCTTGAGATTGTCCAGGAGCTCCTTGTTCATCCATGTAGGCCTCCTGGCATTTTTGCCCAACTTCCTCTAGGTCAGGTGCATCACTCCTGAGCTTGGAGGAGGTGGTTCTTCAATATTAGCCAGCTTTTTTGGGCCCTTCTTCCCTCCAGGGCTTTATCCCACAGTACTCCACCAAGCAGATAGCCCTGAAGAGGCCAAAGTCTGCTATCCTGAAGTCAGGACAGTGAGCTTACTGTGCACTCTCCTCACTGCCCCAAGGATCTTGAGCTCCACCATCTCATGGTCACTGCAGCCAAGTCTGCCCTTGAACTTGACATTCCCCACCAGCCCCTCCTCGTTGTTGAGAACAAGGTCCAGCATGGTACCTCTCCTCGTTGGCTCCTCCATCACTTGGAGAAGGAAGTTATCATTGACACATTCCTGGATTGCTTATGTCCTGCTGTGTTGTACTTCTAATGGATACCAGGGTGGTTGAAATCCCCCGTGAGGACCAAGGCTTGTGAACGTGAGGCTGCTCCTATCTGTGTATAGAGGGCCTCATCCCCTACGTCCTTGCCCCTTTGACTGGGAGGATCGATGAAAGAACTACCTGTGTCCCAGAGTCCCTGATGGCATCTTCCAGGGCTCTGCAGTGTTTTTTGATAGTCTTCAGGCTGCTCCCAGCTGCATCACATAATTTAAACAAATTATGTGAATTAATTCAAACTTAATTCCTGGTTAGCTGACATTGCTGTATGTAGAGATGCATTGTACAGGTTGTATTCTTCTCACTAATCTGTGGATTATATCGTGTCAAATGGCATGGAGTCACTTATGAATTAGGTATATATAGAGCTGGAAAGTGACTCTTAAATATTGTTATCTTGGTACTCTCTTGTGAGCTCTGGCAAGGGTATTTTGTCTTGTAAGTAGACCACTTTTTATATACATTTCCTTTTTTTTAGAATTGTATTGCTGTTGGTAATAGTAGAGAGGTTTGTGCACTGGTCACAATATATCTCTTTCCATAGTACCAACTGGTTTTGGCAAGGATGGTGGGAAGAAGTGTTTACCACTTTTAGAACTTCATTAAATATTAATACAAAACCTAAGTAGACCCATATGTATTTCAGTCAGCTACTGACTTGCCTGAGTTCCTTCTGCTGTTAAAGTGTCTGGATGTACAGAAAAGAACAGTGGTGGTCTGTGGTTTCTTACCAGTTAAGTAGTTATCAAGTCCCATTATAGTAGCCCAGACATCACATCCTGTTTCTTTCTTTGTGGTATTGAGGTAGAGATTTTTTTCTTTATATATATATTTTTTTTTNTCTTCTGGACACAAACTTGAACACAGGAACTTCCATCTAAACGTGAGAGGAACTTCTTTACTTTGAGGGTGGCAGAGCACTGGCACAGGCTGCCCAGAGAGGTGGTGGAGTCTCCGACTCTGGGGACGTTCCAAACCCACCTGGACACCATCCTGTGCAACCTGCTGTAGGTGACCCTGCTCTGGCAGAGGGTTGGACTAGATGATCTCCAGAGGTCCCTTTCAACCACGGTGATTCTGTAATTCTGTGACTTAGGTGTGTTTAAAAAACATTCTAAATATATTCTAAAAACACTTGACTAATGCCATCAGCTGTATTGAAAGCCCAGATTACCTCTTCAGTACAGTGGCTTGGGAATTAGCCAAGATTGAAGGCCACCTTCACTATTTTTTTGGCCTGCTGTGTTTGAGCATACCAGTTCTTGTTGCCAGCATGGTGCAAGTAGGTGGTGTGGCTGCGTCGTGCCCAATTGTCCTTTACTTACAAGAGCTCTATCCTGACAAACACATCTAGCTGAATAAGTTTGACACCTTTTCACAGCTGGGTTTTGAGGGCAGCAGTTGTTTTGAGTCTAGAATATGGGTCTTGTGTCTTTGGACTCATGATGAGACGCAGTAGCCACTTCACCATGATGCTTTGTGCAGGAGCTGGCAGGTGAGAAATATTTACAGGTGTTCTGCGGTGTATGGGGAAGGCATAAGGATAAAGACTTTTTTATAACAGTGAATTCACCCGAGCCCCCCTTTTCTCTTTCATGCATTTTGTTTGTTGTAACAAGGTCCTGTATCTATCGCTGTGACTAGCAAACAGGGATGTATAGGAAACAAATTAACTAGTAATGACATTCCAAAAATAGAGCACACACATTATTTATCAGAGGAACAGGAGACGCGCTCCAAGTGTGTTCCACCTTTGGCCATCCTTTAACTGAAAGTGTCCTGTCATTTTAATATATGCAAAGTGAACAAGGCTCAAGTTAATTGTCATGTCTGAAAAATAGCCGAGGTGTGCATAGTGCTTACTAAACACTGCAGGGGAATCGGTAAATGAAACCTGACAAGCCCTGAAAAATTATAGTCTCCCTAAGATGGAAGGTATAATACAAAAAGGATGTGTGCAGAGTTAAGATTATTTAACATGTTGCAACAAGGTGTGCTTCACTGGCTGCCCCATTACAGATGGCACTTTTTCTTTCTTTTTTTTTTTTCTTTTTTCTTCCCCCCCCCGCCCCCGTAACTGACAGCCCTGATTCAGTGAAGTCCCTGCCTGAGTCAGTTATTTATTATCTAGTAAATGACCTTTTTTGGCTGAGGAGGTGGAGGAAAAAAGAGTGGAGAATGATCAAATTGTGTATGCGTTGGAATAGTGTTTTATTAGTTATTGTACTGATGGAAGTGCTAGATTAGGATAATGATGTACCAGTACAATTAATATAATTTGCTGTTTGCATCATAAGTATGGTTGCTTTAATCTTAAAAAATAAGTTAAGACTTTTTAGTACAAAGTAGTTACAGTACACCAAAACCTTTTTATTAACTCGGTGTATTTGAGTCTCATTATCTGTTTCAGTAGTTTGTTACATTGTACTTTCAGATTCCAAAGCTGTAGTTAGGGTTCAGCAGCAGTTTTTATCTGCTGTGTTTTTTCCCCTCCCCCAGAGGACGTTTAAAAATACGTTGTTTTTATGTACTGTAGTTTGGAGTGTAGTATATTGTATTTGATTTCTTTTTTAAACAGGCACATTAGTTATATCTGAAACATTTAAGGAGGATTACAGGTACGATCCTTTTTATGTCTTCTTTCAAAAAGCAACTGTTGTGTGGCACATTTGACTATAAATATAGATGAATGTTTTTAACCTTTAAACCAGTGTAGCTTTAGCTCTCTGACGTATTGTTGTCTGTGCGACAGGCAACAGTATGGCTTGTCACTTTGCCATCTCATCCAAACTCTAATGTAATCTTCTTACTTTGATGTGTTTTAAAAATTGAATCGAAAACAGGACCATGTGTACACTTAAATTTGGTAGCCTGGCTATGTTGGATGCCTGGTTTCTGTATGGTGTAAACTGAGTATCTCTGTAGCTCATCCTGAAAGTGGGAAAATCAGTTGAAGGTCAGTATGTTGAGCTCACTGAGATCAAAACATGCCGAATGATTTTTTTCTGTGAGCACTCTTGGTTTATGGTTGAGCAGTTTTTAGACAGGAAATAGTAGGCTCACGTGTTGAAAGCGGTACTGATGTGGTGAGAGCTGGTGGAGGAGCTGACTGCACAGCCCCAAATGCCATGCTTTTTACAATGCTGGCTCGGAGACTGGCAATTGCTTAGTGCATGACTGTGCTTTGATACAGGCACTTTAACAACCCAAGCTAATTCATGTGAAACAGAACAGAAAATGACGGTGAAATAAAATATTTTTTTGTATTTAAAAAGTTAAGATGTTGGCTGTTGCCTCTGTACTCAGAAGAGGAACAATGTAGGTTTCAAGTAGCGATAACAGTTGAATGGTCAGCTTTCAATATGTAAGAGTTTGGGCTTTCATTAGCAGGAAAAGACCAAGTATTATTGAAAAAGAGGAACATCTTTTATTTTTTCGTTTAAATGCCATAGATGATAACAATATAATGACTTACTAGATTATAAAATTTTAATATACCGATTTATTTATAGTGGTAATATAGTAGGTCTAATCTACTTTTGATACATGGCAAAATTGTACTGTAGCATATTTGATGTTAAGTTTTTGGTTTACTGGGTAGGGTTTTCATCCCTGCTTCAGGCTGTTTTAATTTCATTCTGGTCTGTAAAACAGAATTTAAGATATCCGTCTAGGTTGCACTGCCAGTTGATGGTTCTCGTAGGATGGTCCTCTGCAGTGTTTGGCCAGACCAAATGAGTGCAAATGCTACTCTAGATGCTTTTCTAAGCCTTCAAGAGCCTTCAGGTTATTCAGAAGGTTATATTTTAGTTACTTTACTGCAGTACTTCTCTGAGAAGTTGTATTCCGTCTTCTGTTTAAACAGCTCAGGTATTGACATCCATGGAATTAATATTTACTTGAGAGGAATATAAAAAGAATATTCTAAAACTAATTTAAATTGTGTTCAAGTTTTTATGTGGTTTTCAACTTAATACATTCTCAGGTTTCTTCTCTTTCCCCTTGCATTTCCAGTCATACAGAATTCTTTTGATATTTGGGGGTCTTGAACCTCCCACCTTTCAGTGACTTTGTGCTGTTCATTTCTCCTGCATAGGCCCACTTCTCAGTGAGACTTTTGTTTGCGATTCTGTTGAACTGCTTCTGTTCTTGCACAGGTGTATTCATCAGTTGATCAAGCTGTTGTAGAAATTTGAGGAAAAAAAACTTAGATCAAACTGAATGGTGAATGTAATTTATGCTACGTTTTTGTCTCACGAATGCTGTCCAGTAGAGACATCAGGAAATAACTCTTGCTTTGGATATAAGACCATCCAGTGAAGCTAGACAGCAAGCTACAGCTGACTGTAGTATAGATCTGGTTTAGCATTTTTACAGAAATGAACATCTGAAGGATTTAAGATGTCCAAATGTTGTTTTTGATACTGTGTCTTAAGATTTCTTAGAGTTTTCTTCTTTTTTTTGTGTGCTTTTGTTCTTGTTTCCATGATTAGCAGAGGTTGACTTAGCATAAAATGGTGTTATAGAAGTCTTTAATTAGGAGACAATTTACTCTTGATGCTTACTCTTACGTGACCACGTTGTCAATCAACCTTCTAATTGGTAATTCTAGTTCATATAAATAAAGCTACAATCAGTATTGTCAAAGGGATGGTTAAAATAGCAGATGGATGCATATGCAACCAGTTGATATGAAAAGCTTCAGTTTAATTTCTTAAGACATGAGCTACTTGAATCAAACTCCTTTACCTGCCTGCTAGTGATTAGCTAGTAAGTAGTCTGGGTAGAATTACCAATTTTGAAACTCTTGATTTTGGATAGGACTATGGTGTGTACTTACATGTGAATGTCTCATAAATATTTCCCAAGAGCAATTTATTTTTCTAATTAGCTTGAAGAGCCTCTGCTTTACGTAGCGCTTTAAGCAGTTTTCAGTAAATCAATTCAATCACACAGCTGTTGTTTAAAAGTTTTCCTAAGTTACTGTAATTCTCTATAGAGACCCAGAATCTCACTAATTAGTACACTTAATCATACCTTGTATAAAGCGCATGATAATATGGATTAATCATTCCTAGAATTTCAGAGAAAAATAGAGTAACAGAAACCTGACTGTTAATAGCTCTGAAAACAGTTTGCTCTTCTCACGTAATAGTTATGTACCAAGCAATGCTACAGGCTGACATAGAGTAGCTGTGCACTTAATTTTAACTTGCCAGTCATAACTTCACAAAATAATTTGGGGCTGCAGCTTCTTCTATTAGATTTAAAATTACTAAGATCAAACATCTACAACAGTTTCATTATTTCTTCCAAAGTAAAGAATAAAATAAATAATAATAATAAAAAAATTAGTCCTTCTATGAAAAGATGTCTAGCTTACTGGGTGGCATTTGTGATGCTGAGTTTCAGACTTCTGAGCTGTTTAGCATATAGCAGAGATGAAAGTTACAGTTATTATAAGTGAGTTTTAAAATTGCTTCACATTAAAATATCTCAGAATTGAGTGTTTACTTTTTTGGTAATGTTTTTTAATATTAGATGAAAAAAATGGAAAAGCAAGCACTTCTTTAATGTACAGCCTTTTTTGTTTTTCAGGATGTGACTTAAAATGACTTCTGTTTCTGAAGGTCCTTTGAAAAATATGCTGTGCTGTGTGAATGTTTGCTAAGGACAAGTAAGTGACTGATTCTGTATTTGGACTGTGTGTACCTGAGTAGGTACTCTGGTATAATTTTTAAAGCTACAATATACAAACTGTATCAGTAAGTATATAAGAAACATGTTCTTAAAAAGACGAAAAGGGGGGGAGGGAAGAAAGAAGAGGAAGGAAAAAAAAAAGAGAAGAAAAAAAAAAAAAAAAAAAAAAAAAGGGAAGAAACCATTATTTCACTACCACCAGAAAGGTGTTTCCTAAATTTGCTTGTGGATTCCTATCTATATAAATGGGAGTATCAGTCTTATGACAGAAGAATCTTTGCATAGTTTCAGGAGTATTTTGAATTGGAAGTTTCACTGGAAAGCTGTCAAACTTTTTATATATGTGTATTTGAGGGAAATATAAGTTTGAAATAACAATTTTTCACTAAGAATATGAAGTTGCTGAATGGAATGTCCTCTAGCTCTATTTATAATAAATACAATTTAAATATTTAGGGCTTCTTTTAGCGTAAACCAGTTAGTTTATTATAATTTGCATCTTAAAAAACCCGTGAATTATGTATTGGTTTTTAGAAAGTAGGATTATATTTAATATTTTAACATTATATACAATGAAAAAAAAATTCAGACCATCTTCATGATTCTTTGAAAAGGACTGTTCTGATTTAATGCTTCATAATTGGTTTATTTTGGGGAATGCCAAGAGCCAATTTATGCTTTTTCCCCAGTGAATTTTTCAAACAAGAAATCAGCTTAGACAGAGCTTCCAAGCATACAAGATACCATGAGTACATATATTTAGTATAGGAAAAAGTCGATGGTTTCATGGGCCAAAGCAGTGTTAAAAAAATTTTTATGCAAATAATACGGTTTTTAAAAAATAGTTTGGATATGTTTTAAATTAGTATTGTATGGTTTTGCTTTGTGGATTTGTGGGGTTTTTGTGTGTGGTCAACTATTTCAGCTAAACAAATACAAAAACTAAATCTGAAGCATCTAATCATTTATATTTTTGGGCCCCTGCTAGTACAAAACCTTCCCAGTTGCCACGTCCCATTTGGTGAATAGGTCTTTCATCTACAACCGCTGAGAATATGGGCATGAAGGAATAATGCTTGAGTTGGAGAAGGAAACCAGTACATTTAAAGACAAACTAGCAGAGAGTGATCTAATGAATGTTGTTAAGTTAGTAGCTTCCCAATTTGTGCGAGGATAAGGTAAGACCAGGGAGGAAACTATCATAGCAAGCTGAAAACTTTCTGCTTACTGTGCTTTGTACTTCTCAATGTCCTTTTGACTTGAATGATCTCTAGGAAATGGCTTTAGGAACTTTCCTGATTTCAAACATACTGTATTGTCAACATGTGCATTCTTTTCTTGGTAGTCTGGGATAGATTTTATTTTTTTTTTTTTTCCCCCCAGCCTGTCGAAATACTGAAATTCTGGCAGGTTGAAAAATGCTAGTCCTAAATCCTGATGATTTCTTTAAATTCTATGGTTTTGTTTGGAAGGCTGTACATATATTGTTGCAATGGATAGATTAATAATTACTAGAACTTGTTTTACCTGCAAAACCCAGTACCTTTTTAACAATCCATCTATGGTTTTCACTGAGAAATGAACAGACCTGACATATGAAGAATATATAGTACATTGCAAAGGACGTAGACACTATATTAATAAGGACAATGTTTATTCAATGCACTTATTGATGAGCAAAAAGGTCTTTATTTTTTGTTTCCTTGTTTCCCCTTTTTGGTACGTGAGAAAAATGTTGGAATATTTAGGATTGTATCTGAAAAGATAAATCAGATGGTAATGCAGAAGCCAGTACATTGTATTTGCAAATAATCATGAAAGTTTGGAACTTTTTCTCCAAATATTGCTGCCTTTGGCTTCACTCCACTGGTAGAATATCAGTATATAATGGTTCATTACTGCTACAACTGATGGAATTAAACAGTGTTTTACTGTGAAGACTTTGAACCATCTCTTACGTCTTCTTGATTTTTCTCAAATTTAAGTATAAACTTTGAAGGGCTCTGGACATAGTTGCTTCCATTCAACTTTAACAGTCTCTATTTCATACAAATTTATACCTTTCTAAATTATTTGGCAAGAGCTAGGGCTTTGTTTTTCCAAATAACTTTTTGAAAATAATATTGGACAGAACAAAGTGTGGCTTTGGTCATCTGTTTTCAGTAGCTAAATGGATCAGAGTTGTAACATTTGAAAGCTGTGTTCGGAGCTGTCTTGAAATAATGATTATTTTCAGGAAAACCCCCCCCCCCCCGAATAGATTTCTTATTGGAAAACCTTTTTAGCCCATTAAAAGTTACAAGTTCATATTCAATGAATAAATACAACACTTGGTACTTTTAAACTGGTGATTTCTTTTGTTCTTACCTCACTGACTAACGGCTTCTTTGCTAGTATTTCCTGTAGCAGGGAAATTAATTTCACTGTTAACAATTTGTACTGTAAATCCATCTGTATTGGGAAGCAGCTTCTGTAATTTCCTTAGCTAAGCAGTTACAGAGTTGTTCTAGGCATTACATGCCTTCCCAGCTTGTAATGATACTCTTAGGGAAAGGAAAATGCATGTGCAGGAACTCTGCAGCTTCAGGCCTGAATAAACTACCACAAGCTACTTGGGTGTAATAGCAGGGAAACAGCCTGCACAAATTACCTAATTTTTCCTTCCTTCTCCAAGCTTCTATATTTAGGCACTGAAAGGTTTTCTTAAATAGAAGCAGCGTTGTATTCTCTGACATGCATCAAGTTGCTGAGACAAAATGTTATAATTTTGGTTTTCTATTAAATCATACTGTGAGTTATCTGTCAGTACAGGTAGATAGTAAACCACAAACGACATTTCCATTCTAAATCACTTAATGCAACCCTGTTACCTGAAAAATTAGGTTTTGGTGAAATGTCAGTCGTAGCTCAAATTTTCAACTATTTGGTGTATTTTAAGTCTTTCCTGTGAAATAGAATTTACTCTTGGCTTCTGACATACTTGCGGTGCCCCCACCCTTCCTGAGCTATCCTTAAGTCTTATATTTTAAGCTCTTCCTTTCTTTTTCCGCAGTAGCTCTTAACCCTGCAGCTCTATGCTCTGCCTGTGAATGCGGTGACGGGGGGAAGCACCAGTCCTGGAGTGTGTGCGTGTGTTGCCTACAGAATGACTCGCAGGATTCAGCCTCAGCTGTGAGGTCTGTAGGCACGAGACCTTATGAGTCATATGTTCTGTTGAGTGTCAGCTTCATATAATCAGCTGCTTTTTGCATGATCATAGCCTGTTTATATAATCTGGTTTTGAAACTGCTTACTTGTTCAGATGAGTAGTTTCTCATTCAGCTGCTTATTGAAGAAACTATCCCTGCAATTGTTCAGTGCTGTACTGGCATCTAGTGGCTTAACAGTGTATTTTTCTTGAATATCACATAAGGTGGGCCACTATAAGTGGCCACTAAGTATTTGAAAGGTTTTTTTCCCTGGAGGAATATATGATTGAATAAAAGTCTTGAAGCTTGTTCTCGCATCTCTCCATATACTGGGTTTTGCCTTATTCATCCTGGTTTTGTATCAAATGTTTGGATGTAAAACCAACTTATCTCTGCAGTCCCTGACCATAGTTATGGAGTTAGGTATCTTCTGTAATTGTTTATTTCAAGTGCAAGACTATGTTTTACTGTTGTTTTTAATTTTATTGTGATGTACAAAGTATATTATCCTTCCTCTCCTAATGCCCGTCAATTGGGATGAGGATTGGTCATGAATAAAATTTTATGTTAAGCATTGTAACATTTGCTTAGCTGCAAGGAGAACCTGTGCTTTAAAGAGATGCTATTTTACTTCTGAGCTTTGTGCATATGCCAGAGTAATCCAGTGTCTGCTCCCCAGCGCAGCGAGCAGTCCTGTGTCCTGTCTGGCTTTCAGAGGTTTCTACTGCTGGAAGAAGAATGTCCTTTTAAATTCTACACCCATAGCTAACATCCTGCAATAACAGTATCAGCTATTGCCAGCAACCCCCATGCTGCTTTGTGCAAATACGTTCTTGTGTGTCTTTGCCCTTTCCGTTTAGACTTCAGAAAGAACTAAAGCAGTACTATTTTCTTTTTTTTTTTCGCCCCCACAAAAAGCCAGTAAGCAAAAAACCCAATCAGTCAAGGTTAGTACATCGTAAGTAATACATACGCTTCTCTTTTTTTGTTTAGATGTCTTGTCCTGAAAGCACTTGGTTGACTAGGTGCCTTTCTAAGGGATTAGATTAGTTTGCTGCAAGGGTACACCGATGACTTACATTCAACTAACTTGTTCACCTGGATGCCCCGATCCCATTCTGCAGAGCTGCTTCAAGTCAGTTGGCCACCAGCCTCTGATACCTTCGCATTAACTTTATTTAGATGAAAGCCTGTCTGTCAGTTGCTTCTCCTTGTGGTATGTGATCACAGACTCCTAGAGATTTGGTGATCCTAAGACATTTTTTTAAATAACTGTAGTAATGGGGTTTGTTTGTGGAGGTCCTTAAAGAACTTCTGTTTTCCTGAAAGATTTATTAGTACCTGGGTTATACATTATGGAAAAGTTTCTCTCCAACTAACAAGTATAACTGTCTTACCTAAGTGTTTAAGACCAGTTACTCTTGTTGCTGTATGGGATAAAGAAATGCAGTCTAAACTATATTGTAGTAAATTAAATTAAATTTACATTTAATTTGGAAATTTCTGTAAAAAGGATAAAATAATGCTAAATTTCTAACTGCCCAGGTGTGTCTTGTTGTCATTGTGGTACAAAAACTCAAATACAAATGATTATTTATAGTTCTAATTATGTTCTAAAATACTGTGGCTACATAAATAGCATACTTCCATTAAAAAGTTTTTTTTTCCTTCCTCAGCATATCATTGATTGTAGTGTAGCAGGATATGGAATAGGTGTCTTCTCTCTGTTCTGTTTACTTCTTGGGGAATAAGGGGAGATGAGTGTCATGGATATATATAATCTGTTAGGCTTGTTTAATATAACTAGATTTTAACAACAGCAGCAGCCTATTATTTTACTGGATTACGGCCCAATCTTTACTGCAGAAGCAATAGAGTTGAAAGAGTTCCGAAATCTTTGCTTGCCTTGTCCTCAAAGTTTTAGAAAACCGTGTTCATTTTAGAAGGTTTAGCAAGAGATAGAAAGTTAAGACTATAGTAACCTGTTGAGTTAGAGGTGGTAATAGTAATCCGTTGGCTTTATACTGAGCCAAGTGTGAAACTGTCATTTAAGCCCACTGATTTACTCTGAAGTATGACAATTATTTATGACTGCAGTGGTTAGATTACATGAAGAGAAAAAAGGCGCATACAGAAAAGGAAATTTTATTCAATGTTTCTGTGTTTTCAGTGTTTTGGTCACCCATCCTTCATTGCCTTAGAGTACGACTTGCCTTTTTCTTTAATGATATTTAACTTTATCCTTAGTGTTTAACTATGTTTTGGCATAACATACTAATTTACCGCTTTCTTTTCAAGTTATCCAAACGTACATTAAAACACTGATAATCTTTTTATTTTCAGATAAGTTGGAGCTATACAGTGGTCTCAGTATTATGGTGCAAAATTTTAACCATCTCTGAATCAAATTAAATGCGTTTTTTTACTTTTTTTTTTTTTACATTGATATAAAGCTTTGTAAACCTGTGCTTTAGCAAGGTACAAAATAGATTTTAAAAAAATGGTAACCAAATATTATTTTTTAGTACTATAAAGGTATATGTGTTTCCAGTGAAAATACTGACTCATAAATCTTATAAAAATAACTTATCTGGCTAAGTTCTCTGTGTTTTAAATTATTATTTTGAGATGTTTCTTCACGATTTTTATTTTATTGCGTTTAGTTGCCGATGCATGGTCAAGATGAGTGGATTAGGAGAAAACTCCTTGGATAGTTTGACCAGTGAGTCAAGGAAGCGCAAGCCATTGCCCTGTGATACACCAGGTGCAAGGTAGGTTTATGTAGACTCCTCTCTAGTTTTGTGTTAGGACTTTTAAAAAATATTTTTCAAGTTCTCATTGCATTTTAGAGTAAGTTCTAACTAATCATTTTGTTCGATTGAAAAATTCCCTAGGCCAGCTTCTATTGTGAAGATATTATTATGTGTAGATATGCCAAAGCTGATGAACTATGCTCTATGATTAGACTCCTGCAGAAATTTTTATAGAGTGCACATGTAAGGAATCACTATTAGAAGCTGTGATTGCAAGGCAAAAGAAGAAAAACCTCTTGTTTCACAGAAATTTCAAAGGCAGCATCTTACATCTGGTAATAGATTTGGCAGGCCTCATTTCGGATGGTTATGGTCAGCGCAGAATACTGCAATAGGTTGAGCACTTTTTTTGACTTCTGTTTCTCCAGACTAGTTCTTTGCAAACTCATCTTGAATTTTGGCATTCCATGCTGTGTTCCTGCCTCTCACTCAACTCTGTCAGAGATCGTTGCCTGAGAGAATTGGTTTGCTGTCCCCTCCAACTTCATCACTTTCCACCACATGTTAAGGGTTCTGTGTTATCCTTTCATGTTCTTGTTCCCGCAGAGTATTTGCCTTTATTACATTTGTCTTCAGTTTTACCAAAATACCAGGCGTCATGTGTATTCGTATTTCTCCCTTTTATATACATTCCTGCTGTCCCATGCTAATTACTTCCGTCATGCAACAGATTGTGTGTGAGATCTTCAGATTCTCCCACTGTATCCCATATCTCTTTGCCAGTGTCCTATATTCCAATTCCTTTTTCCTTTTCTCCAGTGTCTGTCTGTCCATTCAGGAATTCTGTTTTTCAGCTTGTAGCCCTTCATTAGCTTTCTTTATCTTTCAAGCCCCTGCTTTGTCATGTATTTGTTTTCTCCAGTATTGATCCATGTATACTTTCCTAACCCTTTCAAATGGTTTCTTCTCAAAGAATATTAATTCTTTTGATTCCCTCATGTATGACACTGTTCTTGTTCTCTCTGTTGATTTAGGCTGTAGACAGTGTCTTTACTCAGCACATTAATCAGTGTAGGAAAAGGAATTTCAGAGAGAGACTTTATCCAACAACGTTAGGTTGTCTGGGATTCTGGTTTTCTTGGATGTTGAGGTGACACTTTTGTCCTGATTCCTAGAAATTTCGCTGAGGTATCACCTTCCGTAGTCATCTCATTACAAGCAAACCAAAGGGATTTCATAGACTGTTAAAATTCTATTTCATTTGTCAAATAAACAGATATAAAGTAACTTTTAAGGTTAAAATATACTTTCTATATGAGTGTTACAGTTTTATAATAGATAATTGCTATTTCCATTAAATTTAACGATAATCACAGGAGGATTTTTTGGATGAGTTACTTTTTCATATCCTCTTAAGATAAATTTGTACTTAAAATTCTTAAAAAAACAAAACCCAAGCAAACAAAAACATGCGCAAACTAAACAACAGTGTAACAAAGCACACCCACACTCCCTTCAGATTTATGTTTGCTGAAGAATAACTGCTATCTAGGTTTAATAGGTGGGTGTTCCCTGAAGTACATTAAAGTTCACGGAGTGAGCGCAGCTTTTGTATGTGACAGTATGTAAGTATATGAAATGATGTTTCTGATTCCTAGCCTGACCTGCAGTGGTGAAAAGCGTCGGCGTGAGCAGGAAAGCAAATACATTGAAGAACTGGCTGAACTGATATCTGCTAATCTGAGTGACATTGACAATTTCAATGTCAAACCAGACAAATGTGCTATTTTAAAAGAAACCGTGAGACAGATTCGACAGATAAAAGAGCAAGGTACAGTTCCCTGCTAAACTAAATGAAATAATTTCATTTTCATGTGATTCTTTTTCCAAAGCAGTAGTTAGTTAAGAAACTGTGTAATGTTTTTCACAATAGCATGTCACTGAGAAACTCTTCAGACTTTGGCTTGAACCAAACCTTTAATATGCCTTAAATAATTTTCTGTTTAAAAGCGAGCAAGTATTTACCATCACTTTCTTTATTGGGAATCAGGGCTTTAAAACTTTGTATGGCCTTTCTTATCAGTTTCCTAAAAATACTGAGACAGCCTGAGATAGTCCACAGAGAAACTAAAAGCAGATGATACTGTACCCTCAGCTGGTACAATATACCAAATACCAGCTGGTATGAAGAATACATACTGTTGTCTTTCACTTCAAGGGATTTCATGCATAAAGGGACTCTAATACTTTGAAATTAATTTCTTAAAAAATACCTAGTTTCTTATGGGACACACTTCCAATCATATATATTAATTTTTATTGCTCTTTTTTCCCATTATGTTTCTATGGATTTTGCTTTCTTTTCTTGTGCTTTTTAGGAAATGCATATTTCAAATGCATTTGTCTTGAGCTCAAATAAGTAAATAGTGCAGTTCATTGTACTCAGGATATAGTTAAGTCAACAAAGGAGAAAATAGCAATGCATCAAGTTTTGGTAATTTTTGTCAGCTAGTGTAAGCCTAAGTGGCATAGTAATAATTTTTTTAATGGACAAGTATATGCAAAACCTGGCTTTTGAAATGTATAGTGATATGTTATATATATGTATATTTTTTTTTTTTAAACTCTCCCTCCTTCCCCCCACCCACCCCAAACTGGGTATAGCCTGCCAAGTGTACGTATTTCCCTTGGACAGTAATGTATTTAAAAAAATCAAATGAACTATGGTGTGTATTTTACCTGTCTTGGTAAATTGTCACATCTTTTGAAAACATGTTAAAACAGGTCTAAAAAAATCATCTTTTTTTTAAGGTTTTTCTAGTGTATTCTAATGTAATAATTCTGCTTCTTTATGGATTTGAGTAAGTGATAATCTTCCCTTAGGATGTTGTACTCCTCTTGTGCATTGCTTAGCCAGCCAACAAGTACCACACAATAAAGTTTACAATTTCTGTAATTCTGCTGCCTGGTGTGGATTCTCATTCTATCTTCCCCTGCAATCAATTTATCTAGGATGTTTTGATTCTTAAAATATGATTTTATTGCATACACACACGTATGCATACACACACACATGCACACATATATTAACGTGAGCCAGAGCTTTTTTGTAGAACAATGGCGATGGCATCTGAAAACTGACCAACGGTGATCAAAATAAAACCAGAAGGAAGAGAGCTGTAAAATGAGCGTGTTCAGTGGCCACTGAAAGATTCAGCAGGGATTCATCAGACAGATGATCCCAAAAGCAGCAGAAGAAATACTGTTCACAAAACAGGTTGATCCAACTTTAACTGACCTGGCAGTTTATGTAAGCAATGGGCTTGGCATTATGTATCCATGCCATTTTTTCTGGTCTTAAGCAACTAACGATATATGAGACTTTCTCTCTTATTTGTGGTAGTTTTTTGCCTTTATTCACATGCTTCCTAGAATCTGGCTTGTAATATTAAAATGTGGTCTTCATATGAAATGTTGCTTTACTGAAATGTATCTTTTGGGTTTCAGGAAAAGCAGTTTCTAATGATGATGATGTTCAGAAAGCTGATGTATCTTCTACGGGACAAGGGGTTATTGATAAGGATTCATTGGGACCTCTTTTATTACAGGCAAGTGTAAATCCCCATGGAAACAAATCCTTAAGGCAGGTGAAAATACTACAATAAAGCCTGCGATCCTACAGTAATAAATAGCATGCAAGAGCTATATAGAATTATGTTTGAAAGGGACAGGAATAAAATTTAACATGTTTTCTTATTTGTCTGTAGAAGAAAAGAGAAGAATAGCATTTGGCTTTTTCTCATATTCTTGTGCTTTACTTTCTCCAGCAGTTACTACTAATACAGTGCTTAGTAATATGAGGAATGTTTTGCTTTTTTTACAGGATAGGCTTTAAAATAAATGGATGAGGTTTTGCAAAGACTAGAGGTTTGTGATGTGCATTGGGGTTTGTGTTTCTAAGTTGTGAAGCATTTTAAACAAATGTTGCCATCAAGTAAAATACCCCAGGAATAATTGTAAAAAAAGGTGCATAGCAGATACCTTTTCTCTGTGCCTCGAAAACCAATCCCATATTTACAAGTCCATTAGAAAGCACTTTTGAAACTCAACTATTTTACATAGATACTGATTTTTTTTTTTCTTTCAGTTAAGAAAATACAGTATTTTAAGATATGAATAGACCCTCTGCTCTTATCTGGTCACTTGCCGGTGGAAATGGCATCATATTCATGTCTTACCACTTATTTCTACTGAATTTCTTCTTGTTTCAATTTGCCAGCTATTGAAATAATGCTACAAATTCATTATCTTGTGTTCAGATAAAGCAAGAATAAACCAAGGCTGGTTATCACTGTGAAAGAGTGCAATGGAATAACAAATGAGCAGTTTAATTTTTAATATTGAAATCATTCCTTACCAGACACAATTTTCGTCAGAGAAAAATTTAAAGCTTCAGCTCTACCCTTGATGCGTGTAATGCATGTATTGTAACTTGACATTTATCACCCACATAGTTTTTAACTAAATTATGTTCAGAATTAAGCAGTGTGTCTTATATGATATGTTGTCATGTTAATATTTAGGCATTGGACGGTTTCCTGTTTGTTGTAAATCGAGATGGGAACATAGTATTTGTGTCAGAAAATGTCACACAGTATCTGCAATATAAACAAGAAGATTTGGTTAATACAAGTGTCTATGGTATCTTGCATGAAGAGGACCGGAAGGACTTTCTTAAAAACTTACCTAAATCTTCAGGTAATAAAAGCTGACTTACTACACTGTTACTAGGCTATTTGAAAACAGTCAGAGAAGAAACAAACAACTTGTGATGGATAACCTTTCAAAACAAATTACTTATACAAAGACTATTTGACCATAGAAGTATGTTCATCTTGAAAAATATTACTGTGTTCTTACTAAAGCACACCACTAGGAATAAGTGTGCTGGAAATTCACTGTACTTCAGCCTTTGCAATTTGTTTACCTGTAGTTTAAAGCAAGGATGCTAAAGGAACACGTTGCCTAAAGCCACAAGACTAGCTGTGGGAGCTTGTTTTTTAAATATGTGAAGGACTTTTCAGCTCTCCTTTGAGTAACTGAAAGTGTCATGGAAGGGAAAGAGGTTTTTTCACTTGATTCTCAATACTACTATAGCCAAGGTATAAAACCAGCTGTTTATTGAGAAAACGTCTTAATATGTTCTTTAATCTCTATAATCTAGGAACAAAGTATCTAACTTAGAATCAGTTCTTATCTGAAAATCTTTATAAATTCTTACTGTGTTCTTTTAAGTTAATGGAGTTGCTTGGAGCAATGAAACACCCAGACAGAAGAGCCATACGTTCAATTGCCGAATGATGGTGAAAACCTCTCATGATCTTTTGGAAGATGTAGGCAGCCACCAGGATACACGTCAAAGATATGAAACAATGCAGTGCTTTGCTTTATCTCAGCCAAGAGCTATGATGGAAGAGGGGGAAGGTAGGAAATTTTGTGGAATTACTGGGCACAAAAGAAATCAAGTAAAGCTTTTTGGTATTTGGTATGTGTTACGAAATCTGTAGCTTCTGCAATCCATTTTTAAGTAAGTAGGAACAGAATGCAAAAACTTAAATTTGTATCATTTATACCTCCATTTTAACAATGAAGGGTGCTTCAGCTATTTTATTAGATGCTTTAATAGAATAAAACACTAGAGAAACTAAAGAAGAAACATTATTTTTTAAATACAGATTTGCAATCCTGTATGATTTGTGTGGCACGTCGTATCACAACTGCAGAAAGGGTATTTCCAACAAATCCAGAGAGCTTTATTACAAGACATGATCTTTCAGGTGAGAAATGTACCCAAAATGAAGGTATGGAGGTATCTTTTTTGGTCCATGTGCTCTTGTTTTTAATAAATCAAGTATGTAAATACATTGTGTATCTGTAGTGACTAGCAGAATTCATACTGAGAATTCCCAACTGGTTCTTGCAATATATCTCGGTTGGCAGTGGGGTATCATAACAACTGTGGGACGTGTTTTCTGTCTCTACACTAGTATGCCATTGTTTGGCAGCTTGGTGTAAAGCATTACTTGTGTTTTAATTAGGCAATATTTCAAGTGGTTGTCATTGTGCTTTCCTTTACATGTAAGAAATATTTTAAATCATAACTGAATACTTGTATTTTTCTACAGTATGTGAACTGATGTTTAAAGTGTTTTATGCTGTTTAAATTGACATACTTATATCATCTAGATCAAGGTTTTTCAGATGCCAGTTAGTGTTTATGATGTTCATTTGTGGATGCAGTTGATGGGTATTTTTGAAAATTTTACTGTGTACACATCCTTTGGGTGCCTGTAACCAGAGACTAAGGTTACTGTTTTCTAAACCTCTGGCATTAACCTGTGGGCGCTTAACTTCCTCTTACTCAGTTATCTAAATCCCTTTGAATTTTCATAAATATAACTTCTGCATACTCAAAATTCGGTGTTAGGCTGATGAACAAGTAAAATGGTGATATTGGAGCCTTCTGAAATGTACTATATTTATACAAAAGGATTGGCATGGTCATAAAGAGTTTAACTTGTGTGTTTTCTTTCCTGTTACAGGCAAACTTGTCAACATCGATACAAACTCATTACGGTCTTCCATGAGACCTGGCTTTGAAGATATAATTCGTCGGTGTATTCAGAGGTTTTTATGCCATAATGATGGACAGTCATGGTCAAACAAACGCCACTATCATGAAGGTAAAAATCTGTTTGCAGTCTTGGTCCTCCTGCTTCTCCTCATGGCTGCATTTTTTTCTGAAACACAAAAATGCTAAATTCTGCCTGTGTTCATTTTTTCATATTTTTGATAGTGCTATTTACAAGCTGAAGGAGGATGACCTCTGCAGAAATAGGAATTCTGATGGAAGTTGTTTAGTTTTTCTAATGTGTCTCTTTTGGCAATTTCCATGGAAGATATCAGATACACAATCTGTGAGCCTGCAGTAGTCTGTTTTTCCACAGATGGATATAGCAATGACAATGACAGCTATGTTTGTGTAATAACATGTAATCCTTAATTATCATTAGCTTGTTATCTTTGTTTAGTGTTAGTTTGACTTTATTTTAATTTGTGCTTTATTTTGTTAAAGGATAGCTCACTAAAAGTGGTAACAGTTGTATTGATGCCTTTTTCTTATTCATGCCACAACGATTCAAAGTATTTCAGTGTTCTGGTGTTATGTATTTTGTAATGCTAATTTGATAACCTTGACAGATAAAGTGAAGTACAGCCACTGTCTTCAGTAAGAAAGATGACATTTTCTAAGTTTTCTAAACTCTAGTCTTTTTGAAGGATTCACAAAGTAATTCAAGCAGAGGGGATATTAAATAAAGATAAACTCATACTGGCAGAGAATGGAGTTTCCATTCCATTGGAAGTTCTTTGACTTAACTGATTAAATAAATCCTAAATTAACAAGAAATTTTGAGCTCAGATTAAAAGCAATGGTTTCCACAATTTTTTGATTGAAATAAAACTTCTGAACTTAAAAATACTTCACCTGAAGGCTTCCAAGTTTCGTTTCTGTTCCATATTAGTTACCTGTATTTTTTAGTGCAATTAATATTTAAGTGTTGATTAGTCCTTCTCCCCAAGGAGAAGCCATGGAAACATGCTAACCTAGCCTTGGAAGTTGGTTAACAAATGTAGAATGTTGCCAGCTGTGCATGGTGAGCACAAAATATTGCTGCATCAAAATAATCTAGTTTGCTTTTATCTTGCCTCTACTAATTTAAGGGAAAATTTGGAATACTTCCCTTTTCTGAATATCTGTCTTGGGTGTGTCTTTTTTTTTTTTTTTTAAATCTCCAGCAAATGACAGGAATTGTGTTAAAAATCTGTAGTATGCATAATAATAATTCTTGCATTTTTAAATGTGAAATTATATTTGTGTATCTCCTTTACAGCTTATACACAAGGTCATGCTGAAACACCATTGTATCGGTTTTCTTTAGCGGATGGTACTATAGTGACAGCGCAAACAAAGAGTAAACTATTTCGAAACCCTGTAACTAATGACCGCCATGGATTTGTCTCTACCCACTTTCTTCAAAGGTGAAATCACGATCTGTTTGTCATTTAATTGTCATAGCTTTTAAAAATATTTCTGACCTTGAAAAAAAAGTATACCAAAATATTTCATCTGTTTGAAAATCAGAGGGGGAATAACTTGGGAAGCAGAGTTGCATAGTGTACAAATCAGTGTGTTAACCTGACACTGATGCTCCCAACTTCAACGTGTGGCAGAAAAACAGTCAGAAGAGAGGTTTTTCCTCAGTACCTGCATGGAGCCTGTGTTATATATTCATTATTCCTTTGGGTTAACGTTTATAATGATGAAACACTGAAGACAGAAATGCTCAGTTACATGCTTTATCTTACTCTTTTTAATTGCAGACCTATTAAAAAGACAACAAAACTCCCATAGATGCATCATTGATGACTCAAAGTTAAATGTACCTTAAATAGCACTTCCTGTGACCTGTTCTTGTTGATTGCAAGGATAATTGAAAAGCCACTCTGGAGGGAATCTGCTTCTGGCATTAAAGTGCCTCCAGATGCTGAAAAATGAGTAGCTGCGATGGTTCAGGGCATCATTAGTGTGCATAGTAGAATGGTGTCATGCATTGACTCAGGAAGGGAGTAAGAGAAGGAAGATGTTTAAACTGATAAATCTGACTAATGACTGTTGATGAAAGCCTTTTGGAGGGGTGATACTGTATGTGCTTATAACTTAAATCACCTAAAGGACCAGGCACTTCTGTAATGGATAAATGAGTGCCATGGCTTAGTTCTGCTTTTGTGGTAGCTTGAATTCTCACTGCTCTTTTGGAAAAAAATATTTGGAAAATTATTTAATTATGTTATTCTGTCTTTGTCGCACTTGATTCCAAATGAGGTTTTAATTTGCTTTCTTGGGGTTTCTGGGGATGTTGTTGAACTTACAGAGAGCAAAATGGATATCGGGCGAATCCTACATCAGTTGGGCAAAACATCAGAACACCTGTGGCTGGAAACACAAATTCTGTTGGTGGTCTTATGAACATGTCACCTGGTCAAGGCATGTCAATGCAGAACAGGAACTATGGTATGGGAGATCCCAGTGCAGTGGGTCAGCTCAGCACCACTCGATACGGAGGCCCTGGTAGTATGGGGCCAGTGAACTCTGGACCTGGAATGCAGCCCGCCGCGTATCAGAACAGCAGTTACGGGTTAAATATAAGTAGCCCACCGCATGGTAGTCCTGGTTTAACTTCCAACCAACAGAATCTAATGATATCTCCTAGGAATCGAGGGAGTCCAAAAATGAGTTCACACCAGTTTTCTCCAGTTACAGGTATTTTATTTTTGCTGTAAACTCTTTTTTTTTTTTTTTTTTTTTTAAGGTATCTTTTCTCACTTTTGTCTGAATTCCATCTTTCATCATTTTAAACATTTTTATATGACCTTATACATGTTACTTAAATGTAGTATACCTAATTGCATGGTAAAAAGTTACTTTTTTTGAAGTAATTAACTCAATGTGGCAGTCATACGTAATCCAAAGGAAAAGTAGATACAGATGGTATTGTAGTCTAATAAGTTTGTCTCTGTCATGCGATACAGGTATGCACTCTCCAATGGGCTCTGCCACCAGCACCGGCAACAGCACTTTCTCTAGCAGTTCTCTTAGTGCTCTTCAAGCCATCAGTGAGGGTGTTGGAACTTCCCTTTTATCAACACTTTCTTCACCGGGTCCAAAATTGGATAATTCCCCAAACATGAACATAGCTCAGCAAGGTAAAACAAGCACCCAGGACTCCAAAAGCCCTTCTGGTTTGTATTGTGAACAAAACCAAGTGGAAAGTTCCATCTGCCAGTCAAACAGCAGGGATCTCCTTAGTGAAAAAGATAGTAAAGAGGGAAATCTGGAGGCATCTGAAAGTCAGAGAGGACCATCTGAAAGCAAAGGGCATAAAAAACTGCTTCAGCTACTCACGTGCTCCTCAGATGAAAGAGGACATTCTACAGCATCAAACTCACCTTTGGACTCAAATTGTAAAGAATCTTCTACCAACGTTACAAGTCCTTCAGGAGTTTCCTCTTCAACGTCTGGAGGCGTGTCTTCCTCCTCAAACATGCACGGCTCGCTCCTGCAAGAGAAGCATAGGATTTTACATAAATTGTTGCAGAATGGTAATTCTCCTGCAGAGGTGGCCAAGATCACAGCTGAAGCGACTGGTAAAGACACGTATCACGATGCTGGTAATACAGCCCCCTGTGGAGAAGGCGCTGTCAAACAGGAACAACTGAGCCCAAAGAAGAAGGAAAACAACGCTTTACTAAGATACCTGTTAGATAAAGATGATGTTAAAGACCCGCTTTCCAAAGAGTTGAAGCCTAAAGTAGAAAGTGTGGATAATAAAATGGGACAATGCAGTAGTTCTACGATTCCTACTTCTAGTCAAGAAAAAGACATGAAAATAAAAACGGAACCAGCGGAGGAGGTACAGTATAATGTAGAATGATGGTAGTGAACAAACCAATATTTTCTTATTACATAAGTGAATAGCTAAATATAGAACACTCTCTTTAATATGTGTGTATAAACGTTTCTGAGAAAGCTCTGTGCAAATGGTGTGAGGGTATACACTCAGGTTTTATTGTAACTGAAAAAGCACAAAGAGAACTGCAGGATATGTACAACTACATGTGCTGTACTAAAGTCCTGGACTAATGTTATCTTTAAGTTATGGTACGATTAAGGTAGTGTATATTTACAAGTTATTCCTTAAAATCAGATCTTTAACATCTGCGATTTCACATAGCACATGTTTATGTTTATGGCTTCTTAGGAAATGGAATTATAAAGTGTAGATAATATTTCTGTTGTATTTAGTTCCTAAGTCACATTTGGAATAGCTTCAAAGTAAATACCAGTCAGTATGTCAGAGTTTACTGAAAACATGTTGATACCTTAGAACTTGGATTTCCCAAGTCAGTAATAACTATCTAAATAAAAAATTACTGCACGATTTTTATATTAGCTAATGGCTGACTATAAATGAAACACCTTATAACATTTTTTTTGAGTACCACTTATGGAAAAGTCACAAATAACTGTGTAATAGTACCCAATGCGCGGTTTCAGTACTTACTCCTGAGAGCTAATTAATGTGTTCAGAGAAGCTTGTTTTGAGAAGATATGAATCCCCTATATACGCAGTTCTTTTTCTGTTAAAACTGCACCTGATTTAAAGACAAATTTTTAAAGAAGGTTAGGGCTCCGGAAAAGTCTGTGGGTACTTTTCATATGTTGTTGTATTTACCAGTGATCAAACAGTATTTGCTTTTTGTGTATGACAGATATATTATTTATTACTAAACAGTACACATTCTTGACATTGTTTGCTCTCATTAGTGTTTTTATCTTTGTAATTTGTGATGACTGAAATGTTTATATTCAAAGGTGTGTTTCATTTATTTATGTGTGCCTTCAGTTTCTCCTAATTCTCAAAATTTGGCAAGCAAAATACTCTTAAAAAAAAAAAAGTAGCTAAATGGTATCTGAAGTTCTTTGGAAATTGAGAGCTAGCCCAAGGTACTGCCAGTGAACTAAAACATTTGTCTCCCAGATGTATCTTTTAAGATTAGCGAGAAGCTAAATAAAAGCTGAAGGGTAGCCATGCAATAGTAAATAACCTTGGTATTTTACTGTGTCTTTTTCAGATGAGTGGAGACTTAGATAATTTGGATGCAATTCTAGGTGATCTGACTAGTTCAGAGTTTTACAATAATGCTATGTCTGCAAATGGAAATAACCTTGGAACAAAGCAAGCGTTATTTCAAGGAAATGCCCTGTTGGGTAAGGATTTTTCATCTAATATAACTTTGGTTTTAAAATTAGGGTGTTCTTACCTGATGTAAACATAATGCATCCTCAGATCCTTTCTTGATCTCTTGTGTGTTCAAGGACAAATGTACTGCAAAATGGCTAATTATGCTTTCATAGGCTATTATGTAAAATATTAGCTGTCTTGACAGCACTCCTCTACTATATACACAATGAATAATGTTGACTTCAGTTCCTTATTTTCTTACGGGTTGGTCTAATGTAGATTTCTCAGAGACAAGACATCAGGAAATGTGTTTTGTGAGTTGTAAATTAAAATTGACAATTTTTGTTCCTTACAGATGACAAGGGAAATATGGGATTGGTACTAATCAGTATCCCTCCTGGACATTGAAAGGAATGCCCTTCCTTAGTAGGAGGGCAAGATAACCTTGCTAATAGACCAGCGTCATTGCAGTTGTCCCTTCCTTTTATAATGTTGGTCATGTCTTGATTATGTAGGGCAACCTAAGGAGGTGAAACATAGATAATGAAAAATGTAAAAACGAGTACGAGAACACGTAAGACAACTGACACTATTGGCTGTGGAGCACAGTGATTTTGGGGTTAATTAGTCCATGTAGCACACTGTGCTCAGGAACACACCGCATCAGGATTCAACCTGTTCAGAACCATTTGACTTGTTTCTGTCTTCATGTCAGAGTTATCCAAAGGCTGAGCAGTCCACTCACGTATCAAGGACTCCGTAATACTAGTATGTTTCAAAATGTTAAAACCACGGTTCATTACAGAACTTAATTTAAAATTAACCTTTCTATGTCTAGGGCCAAAGGGAACTGCATTTGGCTTAAGCCAAATATATGACCATAAATAGGTCAGACTTCTTTATATAAGTCGTTAATGATACTTTCTATTTAAAACATACAGTTGGATGCATATTTTAATTCTTTAACAGGTACGAGGAGTCCCCAGTCTGCGCCGACTACCCGCCCACCTTTCACCAGAGCCATGTCCTTAGACAGCCCTGTGGGCTCCAGTGCTCCAGTGAGGAATGTCAATGCATTCTCTATGTTACAAAAGCAAAACTTGATGGGTGGAAGTCCAAGAATGATTGAAAACCAGGAAAATTTTGGAGCAAATCTGGGTTCGTTGATTGTGTCCAAATAGATCTCATTGTAAAGAAAAAAGCTTTTATGTAAAAAATGTTGCAAGATTATAATATGAATTTTGGTTAGAAGACACCGTAATGTTAAAGAGTATTAATTTTACCATCAGCATATAAACACTTTTTAATTATCCTTGTCTAAAATTGTAAGAACATAACAGTTTACCATCTGTGTATTATTACCAGTACTTTACTTTTTGTTTAGTAGTTAAATTATTTTCTACTATTTCGAGTTTTGAATATAACATATGTTCTTGATATACAGAAACAAGAACAGGTCATGATGGCAGTCAGTCATCAATATTTTTAAATATATTTAGATTAATATAGTTGTTTGATGATTTAGAACTTGATAAGCTTTAGATGCTTTTGTAGGAGTTTGGTGAATTGCTCTGTCATTGGCAGGTGTCCTTGTTGATAAAACAAAACAAAACCCCATTAAAATAATTTAAAACCTAAAAATGTAATGTGTTCTACATGAAAAGTCACTGTATTTTCTGCTCTTCATTATAGCAAGTGCTCCCAACAGAAACGTAGCGCTGAATCAGCACCAGTCAGGAGACTGGGGTTTGCCAAACTCAAAGGCGAACAGGTTGGAACCTGCAAGTTCTGCTTCAATGCTGAGACCAGGCCCCGAGTTTAGCGCGTCCCTTCCCAGAGCCACGGTGGGCGGCTCGGTGTCTGGGCTGCCCGTTCGTTCCAACAGCATACCTGGCACAAGACCAATGCTACAACAGCAAATGATTCACATGAGTAAGTTCTTTACTTTTGGTTGTCCTACTTAGCACAATCTCACTAGTTTCTTAGTTAAAATTCATCATCCAAGTCCTTTCGGGTTTGGTAGATTATTAGCTTTTCATCCAAAGGCTTTTTGAGGTAAAGACTGTTACTGTTGACTGACTGGGACATTTGGTAACTTTTTTGTGGTGTTCTTGTTTTCTTCTGGTGGTACCTGTGTGTTTTGTACAAGATAATTCATGTCGAGTTTCCATTTTTTGGGGGGATAATTTCTATGTATTTCTTGAGTGTAGTACTTCTCGGCTGAATTCCAGGAACTAAATGCCATCTATGATTATATTTGAAGATACCAGCATTCTGATTAATTTAATTTATTGTACTTGATACAGATGGGTTTTTGCTGTTAACTTCTTGGGTTTTTTAAAGCTTTTTCTTAAGTATTTCAAAATTCCTCTCACGTGGGCTATTCAAATTTAATACAAAACCACATTGGAAATACAGGTTCTCTGTTCATGTGCACGTGGGAGGAAAGAAGTTGCATGTCTAAAATATGAAGAGAGTCTTCTCTCTTTGTATTTTAACAACTATGGGTTTTTTCTGTTCTATGTCTCTAATAAAGATTTAGCCTAGGGCTGAAATTGTCCTGTCTAATGTGCCAATGCCGGCATGCCCCCTAAGGGCCGAAATAGACAGTGGCATTCCTTTTTCCCTTTTTTATCATGGAAGGCTACCAGGGCTGTTAGCAGTTCTCTTAGGCAGACCTACTGTTTCAACGTGACACGTGGATATAAGGCTAAACCGGGAAGAAATTTGTGTAGTCTTGACTGATTCAGAATTCCTCAGCTTAGCTTCCTAGAAATCGTTATTGCTAGGTGATTCCTACGAATATTGGGAAATAATGGGATGACACAACCTCTCCTGTGTAGTGCTGTATGGCTCTGACTAGGTAGAAGGAAGGCTGTACTCCCAAAGAGTAAAATATTGTTGTGCACCTTCTGTTTCTTTTGTCTTTCACCTGTTCTGGAATTTAAAATGCCAAATGCTATTATGTCACTATGACAATGTACATTTGCTTGTACCCAGATTCATTGGCCAGGAAACTTTTTTTTGGATGTAAAGTTGCTGTATCTGTCAAGTTCCTATTTTAGGGACTTAAGGTAGCAATTCTGCTCTAACTGGGTAGCAGCTTTAGATCACTGTCATAATTAAATCTGTGGTCTGTTACATTTCTGAAATTATCTTGAGTGTGAGTTTATGTGCGCATGCACTTTAAACCATGCTAATGGAAAGCTCGTGAAGCTGCTTGACAATTTGTGTGATCATCCACAATGCTTTAGGTGAACACTGGGAGAGCAAGACAAGACCTTTTGTTTTTAAAAACCACACAAATGCTTTACCTTGCAGGGCCGAATGAGATAAACCTCGGCATGGGGGGGAATCCGTATGGACAGCCAGGACCATCCAACCAACCAGGATCGTGGCCTGACAACATACTGTCCATGGAGCAAGCATCGCGGGGTTCACAAAACAGGTAGAATTGGGGAAGGTTTTAAGATAAGTTTAAATATAGTTGTTCACTGTTCGCCAGAAGAATTCAAGACCTGGGAAAAAAAAAAATCAGTGTAGCATATACAGTGGGCATAACAGATTGGAGTCAGAATCTATTTCCAGTTCTGCTGAGGATATGACACTGCATATCTTTTAACCCAGCTCCACAAAAGGCATTGCTAACAAAAGCAATCGATCCTTGAGTTTGGAGGCACAGAGAAGAGAGGTGGGAAAATGTGAAATCATGTCTCTGGTACATGCAGAAGCCAGGAGAAAACAGAATTTATGTGTGTTCAAGAATACATGGCAGTTGACTGGATTTTTTACGAGCTACATTTGTGACATATTCTTAAGTCTTACTTCAGTCTTCTGGGTGACTACAGTATTCAATCATCTGCAGGTCAAAGTATCATATAGAAACTGTATATGCCTTTATAGGTGTGACGGTTTGAGGAACCCTCAACAATTTATTGTTGTTTAGACAATTATTCACTGACCCAATGACCCCTCCCCACCTGGGAACGGGAACTGGGGAAAAAACAAGGAAAACCAAGGGTTGAAATAGAAACAGATTTAATAAATTTACATTAATAATACTGAAGAACCAGTATTGATCCCAATAGCAATATAATATACACAAGGATTATACGCAGATGACTCTATTAGTAGGCAGTCGTGTGCTCCCAGCAGGGGACAGCAAATGTTGGATGCTTTGGGAGGAAGGCAAGGGCTCAGGGGTCCAGCATCGGGGCAGGAAGTTCTGGGGATGGCAGTCACCAAGGGAGAGAGAGAAGTCCTCAGCAAACTTTCACAATTATATTGCATGTGACATTCATGGTTTGAAATAATCCTGTTGGCAGCTTGGGGCAAGTGCCCGGGTCTCGCTCCTCCTCGTCCCTGCACATGCTGAGCTTGAAACCACTGGGACCTTGAAAGCCACACACCACGGCTGGCTATTAAGTAAACATCTTCACAAATTCAGACACTAGACTCTTCTAAAGGTGCAGTTTTCCCCAGCATTAGAAGAGACTGTACTGAAATGTAAGATCACTGAAAGAGAAATTAATCCTGTTTCACTCAAACCAGGACAATAGTCCATAATGGTTGTAATGTTTTTATATCTATAGACAATTAGTTAGAAACTCTTTGGATGACCTCTTGTGCCCGGCACCAAATATGGAAGGCCAGAATGATGAAAGGGCACTTTTGGATCAGCTGCACACATTGCTGAGTAATACGGATGTCACAGGTCTGGAAGAAATCGACAGAGCATTAGGAATTCCTGATCTTGTAAACCAAGTAAGTAAACAGAGATTTTGGCTGTTTATTTTCCAAAAACCTCCATTATTTTTTCACTTAAAAATAAAGTGAAGAGGGCCTCCTCACTCGCTCTGTATCCTCACTTCCTTGTCTTCATTATCCTAAGTCTGCCTTTGGAAGCATCTGCGTTGAGCAGTGATTTTCATTGGAGAAGCTCAGTATTGATTAAATTTCTTGTGCATTATAAAACCATAAAGTGGCATCTTCTTATCTGAGTTTACTGTAATATGCCTTGGTATATAGGGTTTTTTTGGGGAGTGTAAATCATTATAATTCTATAAGCAGAGAATTGTGTTGGGTTTTTTTAGTAAATTATTGTCAACTGAGGTCATGTTGTGAAATATTTGACTGTCAGTGAGGTGTTAGTGAGTAGGACACTTCCATCTCCTCCAGTTGCAGCTTGAATTTGCATGGCTAGCAAACAGGAAAAAGAAATTCTATGAATAATTTGGAACTTGTTAAAAACCACAAAATCACACTGTCATTTGTACAAATAGCAGCTTCAAGCTGCAGAAGGGCTTGAATAATGATGCTGGTCTGCCTACATAAGCAGTGTGCATCAGAACTGATTTAAAAAAGAAAAATTATTATGAATAACTCTTGTTATTTCATTTGGCTGGAGCAAAACTAATAGTAACCTGTCTGTGCTACGTTCTGTCCAAGAAACTATTGGTTGTTGTGTGCTGTGTTAGCTCTATTGTTTCTTTTGGAATTCCTACTTAAAGAATATAGTGCTACTGAAAACACTTTTGTATCTGTTGAAGGGACAAGCTTTGGAACCCAAACAAGATTCATTTCAAGGTCAGGAATCTTCAGTTATGATTGACCAGAAGCCTTCGTTATACGGTCAGCCTTATCAAGGGCAAGGGACAGCAATGCCAGGAAGTTTTAGTAACATTCAGGGACAACAGCCAACCTTTAATTCAGTGATGAATCAGATGAGCCATCAGAGCAATTTTCCACTTCAAAGTATGCATCCGCGAGCAAACGTGATGAGACCTCGAACCAACACACCAAAGCAGCTCCGCATGCAGCTCCAGCAGAGGCTCCAGGGGCAGCAGGTAAGCTTTTGCTCCCGCATTTCCACTTTCTTCTTGTTTCCAAATGCAGTAAGGCGCACACTGAATTGTGTCGCTTTATGAATATGAAAATTGACATTACAGCAGATGATTAAAAGCATGGATCTTTCATTTAGGCAGTGCTTTTCACACCGAGTGCCTAATGGCTGTAGGAGTGAAAGGACCTTTATTAGGAGAAGTGTTTCTCCTCCATCAGCCTCCTTAGCTACAGATTGGATAGCTTCCTGCAGCACACAACAGTACTGCTCCTTAAAACAGCACTCTTGGATGATGTAGCTCTGGATGATCTCTTTATTCATGTGAAGATTTAGTATTTTTTCTGAATCTCACTGAGAGCACTAAATGGGCAGCCATGTTTCTCCTATATATCAAGTATTACTTCTTTTTCACTATGTTTTCTAACTATAATCATTTGGGCTTATTGAAATAGGGGTTTGCTTTCCCATTTGTTGATTTGATGTCATTTTAGGCACTGTCTTAGGATGAAGTGTGGGAGAGTAGATACAGCCACATGGATCTTAACCCGGGGTTGAAAGCACTGCTTAAAGAATTGCCCTGTGATTTCATCATTGAATTTCCCCTGTGAAAGTGCAGTCCTGATAACAAATACAATGTACAAATAAAACTCAGAAAATGGAGATAGTGCTGCGTGACGTGGAAGGGCCGTGTTTAATCCTTAGGAAATATTGTGTTCTCTCATTCTGCGACGCTAATTCAATCTGTATGGCTTCGGGGTTTTGTGATGGAGAGGGGAGGAGACAGAATTTTATGATTTTAAGCAAAGATAGAGGTTATACCCTTCTGCCCAAAACATGATTTGGAACAAACAGATAGTCTGCTATATATTTATTCTTAAAAAGTGCTAATTTCAAAGGAAAAGGAAATAAAGACCAAAAAGGAAGCCAGTTAGTTCTGCAGTGTTTGGAGGGTTTTTCTTTTTGTATGTCTTTGGGCTGCTTAACCAAATAGTTTGGTACTTCATCAAACAAGGTGTAAATCAACCATTGCACTTTAGGATTCAAGAGGTTTGTAAGGAAGGTTTTTTGGAGGAGTTGCCATTACTTTGGTCAGATACAGTATTTTCAAGCTAGTAGTGCTAAAATGTCTTTTTCCAAGTTTATGAATCAGACCCGACAAGCGCTTGAAATGAAAATGGAAAATCCAGTCAGTGGCAATACCTCGGTGATGAGACCAGTTATGCAGCCACAGGTGGGATCACAGGTAAGTAATTATTGCACTAGCCAACTAGCCATCTGAAACAGTAACTTTTAGACACATCTTTTACATGTCTGTTTAGAATTTAGACCTTTTTTCATGGTTCCACAGCATTCCTTTTAATTTTGTTTTTTTTCTCCTGCACAATTAAAAAAAAAGGTGGGTTTTTTTTACCTCTTTTATTCATGAGAATTCAGAGGGATTTGTTCATTAGGTCATAGTATCAATACAGTGTGCCAATAGTCTTTAATAATCTACTTTACCATTTGTTTAGCACTAATGACAACTTAATGAAAACCTTTGGTATTTTGATGATTTTTGTACTGGCTGTGGGTTTTCTTAACTTTCTATTCTGGTAATGGGTATGCTGGGTCTTAGAGTGTAGGTGGTTTGATTGATTCTAACATGATTTCGTTTGTAGAAGTGTTTTCTAATACGATTTTTCTTTTCTTTGGGGGATAGCAGCAAGGTTTTCTTAATGCTCAAATGGTGG
This sequence comes from Chionis minor, assembly GCA_013398295.1. Taxonomy (NCBI): domain Eukaryota; kingdom Metazoa; phylum Chordata; class Aves; order Charadriiformes; family Chionidae; genus Chionis; species Chionis minor. The sequence continues at coordinate 1,021,124 of VZSF01004402.1, forward strand.
CTCAACGTAACAGGGAGCTAATAAGTCATCATTTTAGACAACAGAGGATGGCAATGATGATGCAGCAGCAACAGCAACCTCAGGCCTTCAGTCCACCACCAAACGTGACAGCCGCAGGAAGCATGGATAGTGCTTTGACAGGCCCTCCCATGGCTCAAGTTCCTCCACAGCAGTTCCCCTATCCACCTAACTACGGTACTGGCACTAACATTTTTTTTTTTGTCTGTCTAGTTTTCTTTTCCCTTTCTTCATTTATTATTAATCCAAACTACTTAAATACCAATCATTCTGGAAAATGGAAAATACTTCTACAAAAAAGGGTGACTTTTTCCCTTCCTGTCACTGCAAGAGAATAAACTAAAAGTACAAGGTGATGATGATAACTGAAGTATACTGTCTGTCCTTTGTCTTTTAAGGAATAAGCCAACAACCTGATCCTGCATTTAGCAGAGTATCAAGTCCTCCCAACCCAATGATGTCATCAAGAATCGGACCCTCCCAGAATCCTATGATGCAGCATCCGCAGACAGCAACGATGTACCAGTCCCCGGAGATGAAGGGCTGGCCATCGGGAAGCATGGCCAGGAGCAGGTGAACTTCTTGGTTATAACCTCTAAGTCAAAAACTGCCTTTCTTTTTGCCAACAGTAGAAGCTATGTTAAATAGCTTGTAGTGGAGCAAGGATTTAGAAGAGGGGAAAATAATTGTATCTCTAGTGTCCGCATTGTCCTTGATTCTGCTGTGGTTTAGGACATGGACTGATTAACTGTATCTTATATTTGGCTTGATTTATTTCTATTGGACCTCTGCAATCTTTGTAACTGGAAGCAACAGTCTTTGAATACTGAAAAAATAACTTGGGGGAAATAACAGAACTCCAGAACAGTATTGCAATGGACGGTTCAGCCCTAACAGAAGCCTCCAAAAAGGTTACAATAGGAAATGCATGCACATACTTCTGCATGTATCTAAAAAATCAAAATTCCTTTTGGGAGGGAAATTCCTGTTTCTACATGAAACAGATACTAGGTAGAAACAAGTAAATGTCAAACTAGTTTAATCTTTCACACGTTGACAGCTGGTGCAGGGAAGGCAATAGATCAAGGAACTTCTTGGAAGGTGATCTTCTTTGTCCTTTTGTGCTTCAGTTCTTTCCCGCAGCAGCAGTTCAGCCATCAAGGCAATGCGGCAGCGTACAGCATGATGCACATGAACGGCAGCACTGGCCATATGGGGCAGATGAATATTAATACCATGCCTATGGCAGGGATGCCCATGGCTCCAGACCAGGTAAGTTGTGCGTAAAAATTGATTAAAAGATCTGATGACTCTTTTCCCATTGAGTGCAGTTTGCTTCAAGCCATTCCTCTGGCACAATCCCCTTCTCAGTTATCCTGTTTATATTTACATCTGCGGACCTACCATTTGTGTCCCAAGAGATAAACCTTATTTGCGATGATATTTAAATTAAATCCACGATGAACGCAAGCTGTGTGCTGTGATTAGCTGCTGACTTTGAGGTATCATAGGTAGGATCAAGGCTTAAGTCGCACAAAGGATGCTGAAATACTTCTGAGCCTGGAGAAACCCCAGAGAGCAAAACACGGAGACTGTGAAAAGCATTTTCAGCAGATGTAGAAGATTATATCGAATAGCTCTGATGAGTCAGACCAAGAATCCTGGTAGCACAGTAGCCTTCTTCTGGCAGAAGCTGATGATGATACTTAACCTTAAAATACCTCACAACAGCTTGTGTATGCATAGCAAGGAACTATGGAAAATCGAGGCCCTTTTTTTAAGGGAGAAATGAGTTAATAACAGGCACTGCAAAGAAGGCCAGAATATTGATGTACTTTTGCTGTACTCCTTCCACAAAACACCAAAGGATAATTTATTCAGTTAGAAAGGACCTCATTAAACTTTGTCTGAGGTACCTACGGACGCAGCCAAAATAATCTGAGGACTTCTGGGAGGTAAGGAAGGTATTGGAGGATTTTGATATAACAAGTACCTTTTATAAAGAGAGGAAAATTAAGGTGAAATGTTAGATTTTGCAAACCCATGTGTCATACAGTGAAGATATCCAAATAACACATTTAGAAAATTCTGGGACAGCATTTCTTTTCTACAAATTTATCTTCAAAGCGGAGCACTAAAATGCTATTCGTCTGCTTAGAAGCTGGCTTGCCAGTACTTTCCTCTTCAAAATGTAGTACCTTGACCCATTTTTTCAGCAAAGGTTTTTTTTTTCTCTGATGATTATTTCTTCTTTTCTTTAACAGAAATACTGCTGACACCTAGAACCACATCTTCAAACAAGAATGTGCTGTATTAATGATGCACTAGTATTACAAAGGAAACCTACGCATTCTTCACGGCAACTAGTACTGGCCTTACGGAAATAAGTGTTTTTTTCCTGTTGATCACCATGATGTCCTAAGTTACTTCATTCAGAGGGAAACAAAAACCCCAACCAACCAACAAAAACCATTTTAGTAGAAGCAGTCTCTGTATTACTGTATATCGTGGTGTACAAAAAAAGGTCGTAAGTATTTTTGGCGCTCTGCCTCTAGAAATGTGAATTTGGCAATGGCATTTTAGTAGACAGGATGGGTAGACTCGTGGTGTACCTTATCCATTTACTGTAGCTATCCAAAGCCCTTTAACTACAGGCAGACAAAAGTGCCTGGAGAAGTCACGGTGGTAAGAATTTTCTGATTTCTCTAGTAAGAATATCTGACAGAGAATGTAGTTCCTAGCCTTGACTATTTTATATTAATTCCTGAATATAAATGCTGCTTTTTATCTCCTACCCCCAAGAGTCAGGATTTCCCAAGCAAAGTAGCAGTGCAAAATGAATTGGCACGTACTAGTCCAAAATCCTGTCCATCGAAGCCGAGGGGTAAAAAGAGAGACTAATAAATTTAAATTATTTAAACGCAATTGTGACTAATATTTACATATTGACGTGCAGCTGAGTGCACTTTATAAAAGACTATATAATGGATTAATGCAATATCTTTGATAAGGACTTAATATGAAGGTAGGGTGTACTCATGTTCCTTCTCAAACACAATCTCTTAAGAATTATTTGAAAAGACTGCATAATGTAATGTTTTCTGTCTGTGGAAATTAGAGCAATAATCTTTCATCTTTTTTGAAAATAACTTCAGAAAACTCAAGGCAAGGCACTGCAGTCTGAATCAGAATTTTGCAGTCTTTTTGTGAATTTTGTAAATATGATCTTTAAGATAATGTATTATATATATGACTTTTGTAGGTCACTAACTCATTTTTGCAGAGTTTGTGAAGCTAAATATTTAACAAAATTGATTTCTGTAAACTCAGTGTAGTTGAGGTCCAAATAGAATTTTTTTTTTTTTTAATTAAATTTAATGACTTTGAAGTTGGGTGACTTTGGCCCACATCTTTCTCTTCTTTGGTCTTCAACACTTCATTTATTTTTACATCTTTTAACACATAGCTTTTTATAAAAGACCAGTTGTTAAATGCTTTCTCCACCTGTGAACACTTTGTTACATTTCTTTTTACATACGGCAATTCGACACAAAGGCTCTGCGTTGTAAGATGTTTATGACTCCTCAGGACGGTCACGTCTTTCTAGAATATGTTGCCTTTTCAGTTGATGAATCTGGATTGTGTCTTTTTTGGTCAATTTTAACAAACTCTAAATGTTCTTCAAAACAGTTTTGTCTGTTGCAAACTATTTGATGTTACATGACATCCAGAAACCTTTAAGGATATTAAGCCACACTTTAACCAAATGTCTGCACCTCATTGGATTGTTCTGATAGTAATGAATGTATTTTCTAAGCAGGTTTCTCTCATATCAGTATTTAAGTCTGGTTATGGATTTATTAATATTATTTGCTGATAGGTGTTTTTCCCCCCCCTCTATTTTGCTTCCTTGAAATGAAGAGCCCTTTGCAATTTTTCCAGTTTCAGGAAGTTACTGAGTCCAACCTCTAAACTTCCGTAAGGGATGACCCAGAAATGTTTAAGATGTGTGGTGCTTTTGTTCTGTTGTTCACTGTGTAATGGAAAAGTGGCTTCTCCCAAGTGAGTAAAAAAAAAACAAAACAAAACTGTGTTCTTGATTGCTTCTTCTTGGTATTGTAAGCAAGAGGTGGTTTTATTGCTCAGAATATTCAGTGTTCTTCCATTTTAATAGAAATAAATTCAACTAGAAATATTCTCAAAAAGTTCATCCTTAGTGTACAGCCAGTTGTGTTCCAAAGGGAACGTAGATTCAATTGATCTACTTTATGCAACCCTGTCTCTGCAGTTAGTACTGAGTTATTATAGATTAGGTGATAGTATTTATTTGAAACCTTCAGTCCAGGTCATGTGTGTTTTTTAATGCAAAACTTATAAAAGCCTAAGGAACTTTTATCTGCTTTTTTATTTCTTAGAACATACCTCTTTGTTGAGTAAGTGCTGCCTACTGAAGTTGACAGGCAACAATCCCTTGCTTTTTATATCAAATCAGAGTAGAACAATCTTTATGTTTTGTAGTTGTTCATTATATTGATGGAAACTACAAACCCTGACTGCTTTCATTAGGTGAGCTTTTAGACTACCTACTACTTTATACATCCTGCCCTTGGAATTGTTTTTAAAATGAGTGATTCTATTTATACATCTATGTATAACTGATACCTGACTGATGTTATAAAGGATCATCATTTTCTCATCTGTGTTTAGAATGTTGGAGCTTTCCAGTACCTACTTTTTTGCTGAATCCAAAGATTTTTAGTTAAAACTTGATTAAGGGGGGTGGGGTGGGGGGGGAAAGGGGGACATTTTTCAAATGCATTGATGACATCTTTCTTGGCAGCACTGATCCTAAATACAGCATCTTGTTTGAAAATCTTACCTGCTGCAGTAAAGAAAACTGACCTTGAAATCTGTTAACATTTAATATCTTCACCAATTCCATTTCGGTTCTACAGCAGCAGATTTTTCTGAATGTTTTTAGAAAAGAACCTGTGTAATGTTTTTCAACAGTACGAAAACAATTAGCTAGTTACAGCCACCTCTGATCACTGCTGCATAACAAGCGTCATTTTGCTACAAGTCTCTGTTACTCTTTTGATCACAGAAACCATGTTTTTTATAAAATTCATACGTAGCATTTTTTTTCCAATCTTGGCCTAAAATACTGCTTTTAAAGTTAGAAAATCAGGATCATTTTTCAGTTGTAAGACAAAACTATTTGAACGTTGTACCAATTAGCACGCATTTTATTTTAGCATTTATGTGCAGACTACCAGATGACAGAATGATACAGCAAGTATGAAACCATGTAATTCTGAGAGCAATATTTTAAAAAATTCTCAGGAGAAGGCATACAGTATTGAGAATTGCATTTAAGTTTAGTTTACATTAAGTATTGCTTGAAATATCTGTATCTTTGTCGCAGAACAGAAAAATCGTGGGGACTGATTTATAAAAGAGTTGGTTGTAAGGTATTACTGCTCTTCTGATTTTTGTGTTTGGATGTTAATAATAATGTAAATAAAGGTTTCTATTTAAAATCAGAACTTGGTGACACAGTGTATTAGCTGTCTAATACTTTAAAGCTGAGAACTATCCTGGAAAGGTCAGAGAAATCCAGTGCTATCACTGAGGAAAGCTACGTACAACAACCTACCTGTCATAAATAACAGCTGCTGCTTGTGTCACATACACGTCCCACAGCTCAGCATTTTGTGCAAAGGGACAGGCCGACTTCTCAGGCTTCCGAGCAAGACGCCACAGCAGCAGGAGCACTGGCCGCGCAGGATTCGGATAGTCACGCCCTCACCTCGTCAGACTACAGGCCGAACACACACATGCGCACACAAAAAAGGTAAGTGCATTTTTTTTTAATCTAACCTAGTATTCTTTCTGCATGCTCACTGGGAAGGGTAGACAGGTAACGCTTTTCTCTGGAAAGCGGCAGAAATGCGTTTCTATCAGTGAGTTTAAATTTAGTATTTTTTACTTATTTGTGTTGATCCAGATCTCATCATCTAGCAGATGTTTCTTTCATAATGCATGAAAGCTGTAACAGGTTATAAAAAAATCTATGGGTCCATTAAGACAGACAATCATATATTACTTCCATAATTAAAAAAACCTTGCAAGAAGATTTTGGGAAAAGTGTATTTGACTTACTCCTGTGTGATACAAGTACAAGCTCAAGCCTAGTTTCACTATATAGCACAAACAAGAAAAGACCCCACTGCTGCTTTTTTCCTCAGTTCCTAAAGTATAACAAGTTCAATTATATTTTTCAAGTATGGAGGTGTGGTACCAGAGACCTGTATTCCTCATGAAGTAATTCCACTGGAATTTCCTAACGTGCAAAACCAGGAAGGATATCACAACGATTTCGGCGATGTGTTTTCACACTGTGTTTCTGGAAGTGCAAGTTACATTTGTGTTTTGAAAAACAATACCTCTTTGTTAAGAGTGAAGGCCACAGTTGGTCGAGTCTGTCACATGAGCTCCCTCCTGCACGTGCCTTTAAAACAGGTAGCAGATTAACATGAAAAAAAATTAGAAATACAAGTATCACCGCTCGTGCCTGTACTACAATGTATTTAATAACGTCTTTATGAAAATACGCAAATCAACTCTGTACACTGTGCTTCCTTAGTATAATGATGGGGTTTTCCCTTTAAATGCCTTTAACCAGTAACTGTCATTCAGAACATCTACTTTTTTGTAGACTGAACTAGATTATTCTTCATTGGCTACAAGTATTGAACTTCTCGGAGCTGCCTTTTTAAAAAATAAATGTAAAAGTTACACTACTAAGCAAATGCTGCTTTCTCAAAGGAGTTGTTTTGGTTTTGAATGTACAATATAATATTATCACATAAAAAAACTTCATACAAATCTGATTTCATTAGCGTTTAAGATGCACATTTACTGAAAATTTTCAGTACTTTTAAAAACGGATAAATTCTGAAATGTACTATGCAACATTAAGTAACATTTTGAGAAACGGTGTGTGGGCATTCCACTGTTTTATTAACAAAATTCTTCACAACCTGAAGGAATTTATTTTCAAACAGTATATTGATCAATATTTACACAACCCCTCCAAAAATCTGGTGTCCTGTTAGTCAAGATTTTCTCTAATTTTCCTAGAGGTGTCAAATGGATGAACAAACAGACATGGAACTAAAATGTATCCTCAGAGGAAATTTGAGAAATATGATGGTGTTGAGAATATTCAAATGCTGCTCGCTTCAACTCCTGAATCTCTTAGAAGTTCTTTTCCACCTTTATCCCAGTTAGAAGCAAAAGTGTCCATGTTTTCTAAATCTTGCTTTAGAGTTATACTTGGCTTTGAAGTTTTTCTCGTGACATCTGAAGTCAAACTGAAAAACGTTTGGAGTTTACTTGCGCTGTCGTTGTGTACACTTTGCCCACTGGGATGGCAATCCTCTTTGGGATGTGGCTGTACTTCCTCTGCTGTGAATTCCTGGGTCAGCATTAGTGGTGTCTTCTTGAAGTAAAACGCCTTGTGAAGCAGGTGAGGTATAATCCAAAGCCAAAAGCAGGTACAATAGTGGATTTTGGAGACCTGTATTTCTGACAGCCTTTCCCATAATTTCACTGCTTCTATTTAATTCACTCACGAGTGCAAACTTTCTATCTATTTCAGCCTCAAAGTTTCTCCAGTCCTTCAGGCTAATGTTAAGATTCTTTCTGAAGTCATACACATTTTCAGTTAGTCTGTACATGGATTCAAGTTCTGGCCAGTTTGTGTCCTCAGGGAGGTGTAGCGGTTGGGGCAGGTTAGCCCTCCCATCCTTCCCACAGTTGTCCTCTTTAAAATAAAACAAACACAGTTAAGCGTAGACCCTTCTAGTAGGAGGTAGTTAGAGATGTATTTTTCGTGGTTCCATGCAGGGAAAAACAATTCAAACACTGTGGACCAGCTATAAAAATATAGCAGGTGTATCACAGCAACAATCCAACCATGTTCAAAACTTCAACCTGTAGCAAACTTACAGCTCGTTAATTCTAGCTTCATTTTGGTTCTAAAGCCAGTGGAATATTACCATTAAATAAGCAAATCCTCTTGGGGGAGCTGAGAACACTAGACTCTGCCTGTTAAGGTACCTGTACGTAGTTCTTCACTGCACAATTTGAGAATTCACCTTAGAATTTTTAATGAGCTGAAGTCTCAACCCTCTGTTTCAGGGGAGATACGGGCAGGCAGGAACAGGCGTGGCAAAGGTCATATTTTTCATGTCTTTAAATTTGTATCTCACCTTTGGGTTCTAGCAAGTTGAGAACCGAGTATCATCATGTTTTAAACCGTAGGTAAGCTAGCTCAATGCAATCTTAGATTTTAGTATTAATATCAAACAAAACCTACAGATCTGTCTTGTAGTCTACTTTCTGTTCAAACTTGGTTTTTTATTCACAGCACACGAGGCTGTGGTTGGATAAATAGCAAGAAAATACACGATGTTCTCTGAGAAATTACAATCAGTCTTGTTCCTGGATGGTGTGAGAGACCACGAGGTAGCTGCTACAAGTTTAAATTTAGACAAAACCAATATAATAAGCTCTGACTTTTGATGGCAGTTAACCGTAACTGGTTTCTTCAGCTCAGCATCTACCTTTGCGCAAGTTTGAAACTGCCTTGACCTTAATGCTCCTGGATTCCCAGAAAACATGTAACCAAGAGGTTTTGTACAGCAGTAGTTGTCTGTAACGATGGCAGTATCATATTTCTTGCATAATTCAGAGGATTTCCCACTTAAGCATTCCACAAGAATAGATGATGATGTTAAAAAAGGTGCTACATGCAAAAAGAGAAGTGAAGGAAATAAAGGTAAGCAAAAGCTTAATGCTTTTTGTGAACTGCTCCCAACTCACAGTGACTTGGCAGATGATGGTCTCTTCACATCTGGCCACTTTCGACGCTGAAACTGCCTAATTCCCAAGCAGCAAAAGGAGAAAAAAAAGTTAACCATCACCAGGAAAACCACCAGCACTACAGTCTGCAAGATGAGGAAGGAGAAGAGTTTAGCCTGAGTTTTGACTACAAAGATTAGAACATGCTGTAACACTGAAACAGAAACAGCTCCAGTGTTTCAAAGTAACTGGGATGGAAAGATCTTACAAACACCATTCCAGGTGGTGTCTGTCCACCTGTTGTTCCCAATCCCACACTCCCAATCCCTTTAGCGTGAAGCTTAAGAATAATAATTTAACTCTTTTTTAAACATGTACCTGTACTGCTCGTAGCTTCCATCTTTAAGTCCTAGATGGAGAAAAATTAACGATGTTAGTAACCATGGCCTGCAGCAGAGTAAGGTATCATGTAAGGCACAATTTAAAAAAAGACCTAAGACTATCAGTAGATTAACCTGTATTGCCATATGTGTTAACTGGAGCTGTAATTCTCATATTTAATCCCTTACTCTAGGTAAAATACATTGTAAATTGGGATAGACAGCTTTGAAACTTTTCTATAAATATCCTTTAGTGGTGTATTTAATATTTAAAGCCAGAACCTGTTGATTTCAAAACATCTGGCTCTGTGTGGTGCGTGGAATAACACGTGAATAATATTTTGGGCTTTGGTGGACTCAAGTAAATAACACTGTTTTTGGGATGGGAATCTTCAAGCTCTAAAGGCTATGATTTTCTAAAAATAGCGTTTGTTATGTCAACTTAATTGTACTAAGGGGTATAAGAAATGCAATTTAAAAAGAAATACAAGTAACCGTACCTTTTAGATTGCTATCAAACATTAAAAAAAATAAAAATCACAAGCACTATAGAAACCAGATCCATTGAGTAGACCCAGAGAAAATTTAAGGGATAGGAAAGGACGAAACCAACCTAGAACAAGAGTATAGGCTCATTTTGCTTTTTTGGAATTTAAATCCCTAGTTACAAGAGCACACATTTTGGTAGCATAATGCAACCCTTCTCAGACAGGCTGTTATTTCACGAGCACCTTGCAGTAACACAGGAAGGGGGAAACTGATCAGCTTAAGTACTAGTGTCCTTTTTCAAGTTATTTTTAGGCCTGTTGACCCCCACACCGCATTGACTGCACTGTCTCTGAAGAAGCATTTCTAAAAATCATGTCTTCCCGTGGAATGCTGAAACTCAACTGCCAAGGTTGCCCAGAGAGGTTGTGCATCTCCATCCGTGGAGGTTTTAAACACGGGACTTGGTAAAGCTGTGAGTGAGCTGGTGTGACCTCACAGCCCCCCCTGCTGAGCACAGGTTTGGACTGGATGAACTCCCGAAGTCCCTTCCAACTTGACTCATCCTATGAGCCTAAGAACTTGCAAGTGCCTATTAGAGTATTCTTTCCCTCATCTCCTTCCTCTGCATCTCAGCAACACTCCTCACTACACAAGCATCATTCTTCTTTTAAGAAACACGACATAACACAAATTAAACACAAAAATTGGAGCACGCAGCCATCAGCCTCAGCAGGACATTACAGTATAAATAAATACTACAATCCTTTTGACTGATACAAGTTCCATAATGGTAAGTAAGAGCCCCATTTCCTTGGGGGAGTTACTGAGTGGAATAGGAGAGGCACTTACCCAGATCCATGTTCCTAGTTCTCGGATTGCATTGCTTATACCCTTTGCAGCTTCTTAGTTCCATGAGCTGGATGTGCAGTTGATTGAGAACGTCTCTGTCTAGTGTATTCACTGCATTCATTAGCTGCAACAAACAGGGGTTCTTATTAGTAACTTGCTCTGTAGTTTAGTAGCTTTCATATATGGACTAGGTATGGTTTATTTGTAACGGGAAAGAAGCCAAATCATGCGACATTCAATGATTTAGGCCTTATCTACATCCTGCACCAATACTGAACTATTTCAATTTATCATAAGGAACAATGATATATCTCTAGAGCTGTGCTGTGAGCAAGTACCTGATAAGGATCGGTATTGAGATCAAAATACTCCAAAAATCCAGTAGCAAATTCACAAAACAGGAAGTTGTGGGTCTCATTGATTGTCCTCAAACACCAGTATGTGTTGTTGTTGGCGCTGGTACAGGCGCAGAAAGGGCCCACTGCAAATGAAGAGGTGTAAGGACGTAAGCTACATGCTGCTGTCTTTAGGTACTGTTTGTTACTTTATTCACAGACGGGTACTCTCTGACTCCTGAGCTCCAAAGCAGAGAGCGCCTTCCAGCATCCCCCTAGTCCCCCCAACATGGCTAGTTGCTTCCCCTCTCTTCTCTGCTTGGGAAACACTCCAGACGTGAGGTACGACACATAACTGCACTGTACACAATAGCTGTAGGGTTTTATTTGTTTGGTTGTTTTTGGCTTTTACTTCCTTGCCTTTTGTGCAAGCATAATGCCAACACTGAAACGGAGGTTATTTAGTACGAGGGAAGCCGTGTAGCTTTGGCTACGTAACCAATGACCCTGGAGTCTCCCAGTAGCCCAGCATCCTTGCCCAGCTTCGCCTGTACCTGCCTACCTAATAGCATAACATATCCTTACGTGTCCACAGGGGAGCAGTTTGCCAGTGCTGGTTGTCATGGGTGAAGCAGGTCAGACCAGGCATGCTGCACGTGTCGTTATTTTTTATTCTCTTAAGCAGTTTGCGCAGTTTCTTCTTTCGTCTTTGCTCCCGAAGCAGCCACAGCCTGTCCTTCTCCTGGAGGGCTTTCCTGCACACATGAAACATTATGGTCATGCAGGCTCTGTTATACTTGAACACAACTAAAAAAAAATGAAGCAGCTAATAAAATATGCTGCTTTGAGGGAAAGAAATAACTGCTATTTTTTAATTAAATGGCTTCTCTTCCAAACGTCTCTGGATATAACTCTTCACTGTCACTGAAAGAAAAAACAAAGCCAAAGGGGCATACAGGCTTGCCTGAAGTCTGCAATGTGACATGTCCCAAACCAGGAACCTCATCTTGAATTTACAAGCGTTTCCACGGGGGTTTGGTTCCTTGCCGGAGCATCCGTGCATTTATTCTTTTTAACACAGGATAAATGAAATACTACTACTTTGGCTTAGTTTATGACTGGTACAATATGAACCAAATGTCAATGTCTTCACATTTCCTCCTTCCAAGGAACAGGCCTTCACTTACTTGAAAGGATGAAGACTAGATCCCTTGTGCCTCAGTTTGCTTTTGTGTTTTGAATGGTAACTGGAAAATAAAAACAGCATTGTTGATGAACAACAGAAAGACAATTGCTCCTGTTCATAGCACACTTTGGAGCAGATTTAATCCAGTGTCACTTCTGCCTTCAATTTATCCATTCATTCAGGGTATGTGGTGAACTCAACTGGCTCGGGTCCTTCTGAGCCTTGTTGTGCTGCTTCGTTTTCCTTCGCTCCCTTGTGCAGAGCGACACCTCGTGTTCTGACACTGTATTGCAATATTTATCCACAGACTAGACAGATTATTCCAGCTACAGTTTTCCACTTCAGTTGTCACTGGTTCTTATTTCCCTAACAGATAAAATCAACAGACTTATAATTCAATTACATTTCTTCAACTGAGCATTCGCTTATTTGTTCAGATGATGGGACGACAGGCATACGCCACCTTCCTGCCATTTTCCTTCTGAATGAAAGAATTTCAATACCAGTCGTATGTTGCAGGGTTGGGGCTTTTTCTCCACTGTCACTAGCTAGAAGTTCCAGGAAAACTTTAACAAGGTGCATGGCCCCATCCCAGCGATAGCGGCGTCTCCTGTATCCTGAGATAGGGAGGGTATGAGCAGACACACGCGTTCTGGCCGGGCGGCTCTACTATCTTGGCTCTGGCTCCAGGTTACAAGATACTGCACAAATGTTCTTTCTGTGTTCTTTGCAAAGTTAAAAAAAGGCAAACCAGCCTTAGTCAATGGCAATATTTTCTGACTGATGAAGGTCATTATACTACCCAGACAAATCAGCAAAGACAAACTAAGTTCAATAAATGTTACTTTCTAAACAGGACGTCAGAATTCAGCTAGTTGTCAGACTAAAATTCCCTTCAAAACAAATCTTTTAAATTATTAATGCTGCTGAGCTTTAATAAATTTAATCCCAAGTTAACAAAATAAGATTGTTAGAGAACTATCCATCTTCAGTCAATTGTTTTTTTATCTTGCACAGACACTGGGTATTTCATTAACTAATCCTAAATGCTAAATTCAATGCGGTTCTGCAAACACTTAAACATATATAACTCCGATGATTAACTTCACTGATCTCAGTGGGATTATTTTTCTTCATAATGCGATGCACAAATCTAAGTGCTTCCTCTGCTGGCCCTGAAAAATGTAACATCCTTTACATTTACTATAAAACAGTCATTATAAAAATAATTTCATCTTTATAGTACATATTAAACAAACTCATTTGTTAACATGAGTTTTGAAAGAGGTGAGTTATAAGACAATATAAGCTTTTGGGGGATTTGTCATTTAGAATGAGACCGATTTCATTTTAAACGCTTTTTGCCACGGCTCCCATGTCTGGGTGGGCACGGCCCAAGAAACTGGTCTCCCGCCTTTAGTGACCTGCTGCTGAGGCTCCATTACAGAATCCACGCGGGCCACAACGACTACGTACCTCATGTCTGTAAACCAGCGTCTGTTGAGCCTCCAAGGATTTCAGTGTTACGCTCAAAGATGCGTTCCGTTACACAGAAGTACTGTCCATACCCTCTCACAGAGGCTGCTCAGTTAAAGCTGTGTTACTCACAGGCAATAGCATGGCTGCGCTGGGGTTTTGAGTACATTCAGGTACAGCTTTTTTGTGATGCTCACACCACTGCTGCCACCGCGGCCGCTGTACTCTGGGGACATCCGGCTCACAGCAGCCTCAGAGGTTGCTCTGTGATCACTATGATCAGGAGAAGCTGCTCCTGGTTTCTTTCTGCACAGGGGCAAATTCTCTTTAACATCTGATTTTGAAAGATTTTCTGCTGTGCTTATCTGCAGAGCAAGAGCTTGCTTGCTCCCTTCAAAGGATTAAGGTGTGTTTGAACCTTCTTTCCATGCAATTGGTGGGCATTTTGCAAATATTTGGCTATATAAGAAACCAACTATGCACAGAGCTTAATGCATAATTGCTATTTTAGTATTACCTGTTGCACCTGAAATTCACAAATCATCTGCACTAGGGAAATAAATGATCAGGTGCACGAAGTCAGTGGTGGTTACAAAAATACGGTTATTCTGCACCAACTGTTAAACTCCTGCTTCTGCCACCTGGCACAGCTGCTAAATACTGCAGGGATTGCATCCTAGGAGATGATCCACCCGGCCTTGAAGAAACTGAATGGGAAGAAATTCTCTCATCTCTCTACCCTATTATTCCGTATGTTTTACACACTATTCTTTTTACAACAGATTTATGTAATGCCGCACCTTGCAGACAATTTGCTCTTGTGGAAAGCACTTTCAGAAAAAAGCCTGCAGCTTAGAACCTATTAATCTCCGGAACCAGAGATTAATCCTGGTTCTAATCTCTTAGGACCAGAATTAATCTCTGGTATCCAATAGCAGCATCTTCAGTACAAGAGCATAAACTAACTGGTTTATAAGTGAGGTTACACGTCCTCTTACACCATCACCCCTTGACACAGAGGCAATGAAACCCCCGCCGGGCAGAAGGTGGGCCTTGTGCTCCTGCAGCCGCCCAGCTCCCCAGAAAGCATCACCCAAGGGTACAGGAGGCAGGCAGCCACAAAACACAACAGGTTCTGATTCTCTCCTGTGAAGACATAAATCAGTTGCATTTGGACACTACAAATCATTACTCCGAAGTACACCAGAAATACCTTATCTTGTTACAGTCACACTCTTCAGGTCGCTTCTTCTTCAGATGACCTCTCACCTCCCTCAGGTTTTTTATTTTATTTTGCAAAGTTTCAATCTAAAAAAAAGGGAAGATACAGCTTTAAAAAAAGTACGTCAGGATTTAGTCTTATTCTAACCTCCTGAAACCCACGCTATTGTCACCAAGTGCTTCCTTTTCACCACCTCCCATGACTCCCACAAGCATTTTCAGACTATCTGCCTTTCCAGAAGGAAGCTACAGCAGGAGGAAACCTTGCTGGTACCGTTTGCTGGCTTTGCTCACTGGCACGGGGAATAGGAACGGGAGGGCACACGGCCTCAGGCAGACCACCCCTCCTGGTCCCATTGCCATTCTTCCTCTCCTGCTCTCCAGCACGTTTGCCCGGGAGAAGGGTTACTCAAAGGAAAATGAAGCCCTTAAGTTTCAGGCTGGTATGAACCTGAGAAGGGGGTGGGGAGGGAGTGCTCTGAAGCCCCCTCTTCAGAGCTTCTGAAAAGCAGCAAGGCTCCCTCATTTTGCACGGCAGTCATTAGCAACCTCTGGCCACATGGGATATGGATTAGCAGTTAATTGTGCCACCCACATGGTTCATTTTTAACTGCCTTTTTTTTTCCTTCCAGTAAATGAAACTACTGCTTTTGTTCAGTCTAGCTGGCACGCAGCGTGGCCCATTTCCACTCAGAGGGGTATTACAGGCTTCTACCTTGGTTCTTTACACAGCAGAAAAACCGAAGCAATCCAGTGTGAACAACAAGGTCACGGCAAAACTATCGTTAGACATCAGTGACCATAAGTCCAGTGGAAGCACACGGCTGTGTTCAAGGAAAACACACAAAGCATCCAGCCCTGTGACCCTACATCAGGAACACAATAGAACGGAACTGAGCTCTCGTTTGCTTTGGCACTCCATAAAGCTACATTTTCTGAAGAAAAAAGAATCAGAAGAGTATGGTGATACTAAAATTGCCCTTTTGTAAACCTAGCAGAGCTAGTAAGTTTTTCAGTGTCTATGTGTCTATTCAGTGTCTATTTACAGATATCAATCTGTACCGTAAAAAGGGGTCAACAAGTTCGTACATAGGGCTGTGCTGTGAGTTCATGTAATTTAGGAAGAGATTACAGGAGGTCCTTTATGCTCCTCTTTGGCACTTGTTCCACCATTACCCCCAGGTCCTTCACATACACAAGCCTAAGGAAAACGAATTCAATTCCAAAGTGCAAGGGTTAAACACAAGCAGGCAAAATAAATAATTCTAGAAGCACCGAAACTAATGAAGCTCATTTTTCCTTGGGCTTGTGTTTGACAGCTGAAGGCCTCTTTTTGAGAGGCACATTGGGGAGCAGGGCTAATAAGATGTGAAAAAGATTCACATGAAATTTTTCCCAGGATAGGCACACTTGTAAGTCTCTCATTTAGCTCTTAAGGCTTATGACATTTCTTAGCTGTCCCTTTAGTTGTGGTTCTCACCTCCACTCAGCATCTTGTCTTTGCAACCATGTAATAACTTAATTACCTCTGAAATATCTATTCTGAAATCAGCCAGCAAGTTCAAAAGGTTCCAGGGAGGGACACAGATACCCAGAGGCAGACAGACACAAACACAAGTCAGCACTATCCTGTCAGCTCACAGAAAACCATGCTAAAAACACACTGAGAACATCACTCACCTCGTGGTCAATATGAAGTTTATGGTCCTTCCAAGCTTGCAGTGACCTGTACAGATCCGTGTCACACTGAATGGTATCATTCTCCAGGATATAGCACCTTGGCATGGGGAAGCAAACATTTATTATAGCGGATACACGCACAGAGAGCAATGCGAAGAGCTGATTTTAATAACAGCTCCAGGACAGATGAGAAGCCAGACTGGAAATGACATGTGGAATGCAAAAAACCCCAATGTTCATTCAAGAGAAGAAGAGTGTGTTATGAGCCAGGAAAGAAGTTTGGATTTGAGCTGCCGTGGAAATTTTTCAGAAGTAGAAAAATCGAGGAGAATATTCCTACCCAGCAGAACCTGTTGACTGCTTAATTTCTATATGCAAATTGTGCCGCACAGAGTTCTTGCTTATTCATTAGGCTGTCTACATAAATAATCTCTACTAACTAGCAAGCACAGAAAGCATTACTCAGAAGCAATTTCCCAATGCATAATTAAGTGATACAGGGGTAGGGGCAAGGATAAAGTACTTCTTTATAAGATGTATTACTACACCATAAAGGAAAGGTGGGGGGGGAAGAAACAAAGAAGTTTTGCTGTTTTCTACAAAAGGGATAAAATTTTTTCAAAGGTATCTCCCTGACTTCAAAGGCAAAACACCCTCTGACAATTTTAAGTGCTTGCATTTCATTAACTTGTAATGCAATTCTTTTAAACACAAACACACACTTGACACATTTACCTGAGAAGTTTATAAGGGGTCAACAAAACCACGTAGTCATTTTGGAATGCTTGTTTAAATTAAAGCTGAGTATCTTCACTACCCCTTTATTTTCTTTTAACCACCTCGTGCACGTTGTCCCACTGCCTTCTTTTCTGCAAGTGTTTTTAGGGACCCCTCATGAATTATGCACAACCTCCCTGACAGCTCCTTGCATGGCATTTGGATTCACCCAGTAAGGCAGCAAAAATCAATTTAATTTATTCCAGAAGAAAAGCACAAAAAGTGATTTATGGGTCCTGACCATTCGTGACAGCTGGGCTAAGAGGGCACAATTCTCTGATGTCAACCTCGCTGCGTTTCCTCGTATTAGCGAGTCTCTAACCCTGTAAACAGAAGTCAAATGGGAACCACAGACTTCAACAGCAGCTAACTGGCTCATGCATGCTCACATGAGCTCCTCATTAAACAATGTAATGCATGTAAGCAATAATGACTGGTGGATTTCCTGGTAATTCAGGAGTGGAAATGGTAGCTAAACTAATTAAGTACAGTTGAAGATAGACCATCAGTCCCTAGACTTGCACACTGAGGAAAAGATCTTTAGCTGTTAGAGTGCCCAGACAATTCCCTCCCCTCTCTCTCAATATGTTCCATTTCCCAATGCTCCTTTTCCATCCAACTTCATTCGTAATACAGATTTTCCTTTCCTAGCACTGGCTACAGAAAGCTCTGTGAAGCTGCTTCCTCCCTTAGGACTGATTTGGAGTATGACATGAAACTCGATCACACTCCAATTAAAGCCTTTGGTCTTCAGCCAGGCCAGGTTACGCGCTGCATGCTGAGACTTCCACGGGTAGAGCCTTTCCTGCTTTCAGATGGGCGTACACACAACTCCTGCAAACAGCTTTGCTTGTCCTCACTGCAAACACGCGCTGGTCAGCAATTACTGTTGCCAAAGTGCACAGAAAAGACATAAAAGCACTGCTGTAGCTCTTCAGTGGCTTCTTGCCCCTCTGGACATGACAAAATTAAAACCGAAAGCTGTTGCACAGAAAAACAATTTTAGTGAAGCTAGACCGGGTATCCAAAAGGAACACAATGTGCTTATCACAAGTTAACACATCCACTTATGTAAAGCAGCCACTTCAGCAGAAAAAGCTTTTAGAAATGTGCCCCGTGCACCCACCTGTGAGTCACTTTTATTAGGTTAGGGGCTGTATACTCTGCAATGCCACCAGTGCCGCTGTATTCCCCCATGTCTTTATCTTCCTCCTCACGAAGAACAGCCCTCTGCATCTTGTGTCGCTTGGTGATGTTTCTTGGTAAGACCGGTCGGTAGCCATCCTCTAAACCCAAGTTATAAACAGCTCCATCCAGCTCAACAGACACAGAACGGATCGAGCGATTCCGGATGTAGCTTGGTTTGTATTCTGCATGGAAAAGGAAGTGAAAGGATTAGGAGGGGGAGAAACAGCATGTTATTACAATTGGTCCTCTTTGTGGTTCTTGGGAGGAAGAAAACCAGCCCCTACTGTGACGCTTGGAATTAACTGCATGACAAATGGTGTTTGTCCTCAGAGCTGCTGCTTCATCACCTTTTGCATGGATAGATGGATGGATAGGCATGACAGAGCGGGCAGATGTAATGCAAATGCACAGGGATGGCAGAGGGGAAACAAAATGTACTTGGTCCAATTATCATCACTTTAAGAGCAAACAGCTCTTCAAAGACACGCCGATCGTCCCCCCAAGAGCCACTAGGTGGCAGTAAGACCTTAAAAACCAACCACGACAGTTCAAGACAGCAAGGTCTTGGGTCACCCTTACAGACTGGTTCTCTACCGTTTTCTATTGTCTGCCGTGCAGTGCTCCAGTGCGAGGAGCCTGCAACCCTTCCCTGAAGTTGTCCCCAGTGTTGGCCCTGAGCCGTTTCTCAATTCTACACTCTCTCTTCAAGGTAAAACACTTGATTTTTTTCTTGAGGGATTAATAACCGAATCTCTACCTGTATCCACATCTAATTATTTTCTTTGCAATTATTTTCCTGACGTGCAGATCAGTCAGTGAATTTCGACACAAAGCACCACCCTCCGGTGCTGTGCTATGCACTTCCTCAGGCTTTGCTTCTGCATTTGCAACCCAAAGGCAAAACGAAACATTTGCTAGGAATTGTCACTACCCAGTAGGAAATTCTCATTGATCTTTTCACCATTACAGCTTTCCAAAGTTTTCTGTCCCAGCCCAAATCCCCAGAGCTCCTCTTCTGTTTGGTCTGGAAGGGCACATATCCTAGTTACGGAGTTTAAATCCATATCTAAACTCCCCTACTGTATGGTGGAGTCCGTCTCTGACCGTATTTCCTGCTCACTGCCAACAACTGCCGAGAGCTGTTCGTTACACTAAGCACAATCATCTCATTCCTTGAGAAAAAAGTACAAGCAAAGTACCACAGCCTCTCTTCTCCTCCCTGCCCAGTGCCTGAGTCTTTGCTCTGTATATGAGGCCTGGAGTCACCTACGACACTACTGGAAACAACTGAGTCTCTCGGCTCCTCTGGGCACCTCTCCTTCACACGGAGCCGAAACACACAGCACCGTGCACAGGAAGGGAACGTCCTTCCGTAATCTGATTAAGGCGAAAACTCAACAATGTGCCAAATGAGAAGACAAATCTTCCTTGCAATCCCAAGCTCCATAGAAAAGCCAACTTTCTCTATGGAATAATCTCCCCAGCAAAAGAAGCAGGGGAAAAAAGAATAGAAGATAGAACCCCCCAAAATTGGCAAAAGAAATTTTCATGTCGATTGGCATGTGTTGGCATTAACGCAGAATGACTTTTTTCGAGAAGCCTTACATTAATTCCAAATGGATCGCTAAAGTCTCAAAAGCCATTTTGCAGACTGTGGGCAGAGGAGTAAACATCTTCTCCCAGCTGAAACTGGTCCAAGGACTATATTCTTGTCAGCGCCACACACAGAAAGTGGAATACCAGCTGGATTGTCTGGCTTTGCACATTTTCCACCTGTGGTTCAAAGTTTATTGCTGATATTAAGCCAGGTGAGTCACTGCCGAAGGGGAAAAAAAACCCAAAAGACCAACCCTATTTCAGGCACCCATTCAGGAAACGTTTGACTAAATGAGAAGGAAACTCCCATCTTTTCAGAAGTAGGAGGAAGTTCCAAAAAGCTACACCCTAACAATTATATTCAAAGTATAAACTCGCGTTTCTTTAATTGTTCCCTCATTTCATCTTCTTAAGCTGAGCCAGCTAACAATTTACCTTCCTTCCAAGTCTAATACGCCAATGCAGCACGTTGGACCTCAGCAGATAGCTGCAGGGAACTGCCGTCTACACACGCCCCTGAAGAATTAGAAGCCAGGAGTTACTCCTCCCTTGCAGCCAAACTAACCCAGCCTTACACCCAACAAATTGGTCTGGAGTGAGACAGCTCATAAAGGACTTGTATCGCTTCACCGCCATGGCTATCCGCAGCGCTGGCTCGGCCCTGTGATTAGTACCAAACTCCATTATTTTCAGAGAAAGCGGTTAAAATATTTTATAAGATCAATATTCATCTGTGTTGTGCTCTCCCACCTGCAAAGCGCACTGCAGACATAAATACCAACGTCGAATTACTTATTACTCGATCCTCCCCCAGGTTTAAGTTTTACTCTCCAGTTCATTCACCTGTGTATACAACCCACAAACAAAGTAGATGTAGGGCTGTTAAATATTTGGCCCCAAACACCTATACTCCCTTTTCCAAGTTATTAAAGCTTCGGTTTGGTAAGCTGTGCGAGTCCTGATGCCTCTCTTGCCCTGGCCTTACGGAAGCCAGCTGTCTTACAGAGGGTACTGCTGAGGAGCTGCATCTTCAGAATCGAGTCTGGAAATGGAATCCGGGGAAAGTTAAGCCTGAGAAAGGTAATTACATTTCAGTGCACCACTCGTCCAGCGGAGTCTTCCTGGACACTTGACAAGCATGCTTGTCTTCACTGGAGCCTGAACGGAACAACATTGTTCTGGTCCAGATTTCCCCGGACAGTCTAGAGACTCAAACACACCAGATTTTTTCTAACTATTTTTTGGTAGCATCTCAGGTTTCAATAGTGGCTAGCGAAAGCATGAACCGCAGTATCCAAAATTATTATTAAACTGAATAAAGTGAGGCAATGTTGTATTATAAAACCATAAACTTCCTATCTGACGTAAACATGCCCAGCCTTTGGGTTGATGTTTAACTCTCCTCACATCCTCATCACCCAAGCCATATTACTTATTTTGCAGCTGCTTAATTCACGATTTAACACCAGGATCATTTGGAAATGCCAGTTCTCTCAGGGATAACTGAGAAGATTGTAACCAGCTACAACTACTATATGGTGATTTGCGCAAAGCAGGAGCGTGACCGCTCACAGCAGGAACGCTGCAGAAGACCGAGAACTCTTGGTCTTCCCTGATGACACTTAACTCGACGTAGGTATTTTGGATCGGATGTTATTTTCCAGGGTCACAATGATGACAGAATAAGCCAGTATGCAAGGGTTCTGCTTCTACGTGTATCAAGGGGAAAATATCCACCACTAGCCTCAGGAATTCCTTCTTGACATTTCCCAATAATGTCTATATATTTTCCAGAATTTTGTAGAGAAGCAGCATTTTTTTCTGTAAGATGAAAGTAAAATTCAACAGTTTGTAGTCAAATTTTTACAAATATCTCAAGTGTCCAGAAATATGGATAAAGGTGTTTTTTCTTGGGCATTAGGTACTGAGAGATTTCTAGTAATGTTATTTTGAATCTGTGTCCTTAGATATTTCAAAGAGGAAAAAAACACAACCCAAAATCTTCCTTACATCCAGTTTCTCACAACTGCCATTAAAAATTATACTTCAAATGCATTATCTTTAAAGTAGCTGATGTTCAGGCTTGTTTTGGGGTGTTTTTCTTTGAATAACAAAGAAGGTCATTTTGCTCCAGCACTGAGATTACCTCAAAAGAAAAATGGATGACATGAAAATTGGAATAAAAATGCTCTAGTCCCTTCATAGACACTTCTGTTTGTTGTTTACAAATCTGTGTGGCCTATCATCATTTCTCTACATGCAGCTTAATAACTCCTTTAATCACATGCACTTGTTCATCACAGGAGGAGGAGATCAAATCCACAGCAAGAAAAACATAACCGACCACAACACAGCTGAAGATTTAAAAAGCTCACTATTAAACTTTCTTCCTCCCGTAAAGCTTTGCTTCATCTTTCTTATAAAAACCTACCAAAGAAAATAAATAGGACACAGAAACGCAAACATTCCTGACACTCAAACCCAGATATACCAAATATTAATGCTTATGTGTTTCTAGCATGTAAAGGTTTTGCAGGCAAGCTGTGTATTTGTACACGGCCCAAATAGCAGGTACATGACAAGACCCCGCTTTGCAACTGAATTTACTCAATTTAGAGAACATTTTTGCCTGCTAAATGCACTGGTGCACCTCACAACGGGTCTAGACCGTGCCTACATTAGAAAGTCATTATTTTATCAAAACATTTGGTGCTCCAGCCCCTCTATCAGCAATTTAATCTGCTCTTTTAGACCACATGTTCTCACCACACATGACTGGTTTTAATCTTTCTGAAAGACCAATCCTCATACCCCCATTAGGGTTTGCAACACACTTGCTGCACCTCAGAAGCAGGGCATCCAATTTTGTTTTCTACAAATGACTGTAGATTAGAATCCGTCAAAACCGCTCTCTGCAAAGCCACCTCTATTTTGCAAGATAGGAGGGAGCGATCAGGGTGTTGCCTTCAAAACTGCACCATTGCGGCAAACTAAAGCATTAATGTGGACGTGAACCTAGTCCAGTTTGAAACTTTTATTTTCTATTTAGCTATCGTTCAATCCGACGAATATAATTTACTGGCATTCAAGTAGGGCTGCAGCACGATCC
Organism: Chionis minor; assembly: GCA_013398295.1. Lineage (NCBI taxonomy): Eukaryota > Metazoa > Chordata > Aves > Charadriiformes > Chionidae > Chionis > Chionis minor. Next base: position 1,044,296 of record VZSF01004402.1, read on the forward strand.
CATGCACTGATCAAATTCTGAGTAGCAGATCCCAAAGATTCCACCAGAGCTATGCACCCCGGAGCAGACCGCACTTTATCCCAAGTTTCATGAAATAGGTCATAAAAATCCAAATACACATCACCAGTGTTCAGGTCACCCTCTCCCCACTCACAATCCAGTGAGCCCGCTTTCTAGGTAAGCTGTTTAGAAAAATCTTGCTACGTTACCCTGGCTTGTATTGCTTTGTGCTCATTTGCATTCAGTGTGTGATTTATTAGATAAGTGCATGTGAAAGAATAGCCAACAACAAATCAAAGAGTCTGTATGTCAATAGGTCCAAGCTAACCTCTTCCACCCTATGGCACACCCTGGATGTGGGCAGAGGGAAAAACAAAGCATCTGTGGAGTCAATTATTTTGCTGAAGACACAAGCAACGGGAACACGATCGTCGAGATCCCATCTTACACTGCTAAAGTTTATGCCTTACGGTTCAATGAGGCAAGTGAGCTGAAGGCTATAGCGTGAACTCTGCCTCTTCTGTGCAGAACACAAGGAAAAAACTACCCTTTGGATCCCTCTGCTAGAGGGACCAACCTTCACTTTTTTACCTCTATCTCCTTCATACATAAACTAAAGGTAATTATACACTTAACCACCTCCTCTGGATGTCGTGAGAATTAGTTAATGTTTAGGTAGCACAACAGAGATGAAAAGTACTTAAGTAAGTGTTAAGTATTATCAGATAGCATTATGTTGAACTCACCTAATTGTTTTCCTCTTCTCATTTAAGTGCTTTCGATCTACTGTTATTTGACTCCCCGTGACACAACTTTTTTCTATGTGACTTCGGGGGGGGAAAAAAAAAAAAAGGTAATTGAACTGTGAGTTCTAGTGTTATTTAAAGATTATCTGCTGTGCCACATATTTAAACAGCAAGTATAGTTGAGTAATTTCATCCTGGAACCAATAATTTTTTTCAACTAAAAATTAGCTTAGTAGGTACTAATCAGCTTGCAAGGCAAATATAATGGGAGAAAATCAATTTAAACTCTCTGTTTGAAGCTTGTGCCAGGTCATTATACAGAAAGACTAATCTGCTAAATAATTAAGGCTCTGTATTTGTGGAGTGAGACGAAAGAAACATTACAAGTGAATAATAATTCTGTGCTGCTGTTTGCCTCTTTAATCTATAATTAGACTATGTACTTCAAATATAGATGTTAGTCTGACTAAGGTTTAATACCGAGCCAGTGGAATGGGCTTTCTGAAAAAGCACCTGATCTGTGCCAAGGAAACTTGTAACAGAGTCATCCCCTTTGGACGTGATCTCTGGTTAAAAGTCAGCCTTGTCTCTGCTGACTGAGCACAAGGAAAGGATGTTAGAAGCAAGAAGCTTCTGTAACAAAGCACACGCATCCTTATTAAAAATAAATTACTGCAGTAACGGCTCCAAGCATTGGGGTACCTACAGAAAATCAGAGTATTTACTGTAAAACACTGTTTGTGTTTCGTGACCTATGTCAGCACGTGCTGCTTGCCACTTCAGTGCATGTACTGCATTTTCCAGTTTTGGAAGACATAAATAAAGGACCCCATTTTGGATCAAAATACTCCTCTTTCTACAGACAGAGATATTTTCAAATCTGATTGTCCAATACAAGGCACAGTTTCATAGTTAGATACACAGTAAATATGCTGATAGAATTCAATGCCTGTGAAAATCAGGACAATTATGCGTGTTAGTGAACAAACTCGTAACCATCTTCTGAGGCAGAGACAGAAGACACAGTGGGTTTCCTTACTTTTCTTGGAGAAGAGTTTCTTTCTCCGTCCGACATGGCTCAGCTTGTATTCGTTCTCTTCACAATTACAGTCTTCGCTATTCCTATTGTAATACTTGGGCAAAATATTGGAGGTGCCTTTGCCGTTGCCTGCAGCTGCCAAGTTCGCCATTCCCTTGCACTTGTGTAGCTTGAGCTTTCCACTGGCATCTTCCACACACTGCCATTTCTGGAAGAAAAATTTGGTCATTAAAACTCTGTCCCAACTGTGCTTTGTCTAATGGCCAGCTCCAGCGATCTATCAGAGATTCCTTGTTGCAGTACGTTGGGGCTCATCTATCACCAGCTACCAAAACAGAATTTTTGTAGTCCTATTTTCAGACAAAATGGCAACTCTTGGGAACACTCTTGCATTTTTTTTTTTCTGATTTTGTTTCTTGGAGGCGGCACAATGGGAATTTCTTAACAAAATCAATACTGCAGCTAAAAACATGGAGGTGACAAGCAACAACTTTCAGAAGCGTAACTGTGGCATAAACCAAGGACGTTCAAGCCTTATCCACAGGTTTGAAAAGAATGCGTGGCCTGCGAGCAAGTGTGTTTGTCAGGCTGGCAGGAGTCTATGCCACTATTATGCCATTAAAACAGCACCAAGCTCCGGGCTGCATATAATCTCAGCCCCATCCCACACTCTGCAAGAAGGGAAAATAATTTTCAGAGGAGCCTCCTTCTCTTTCCTAATTAAAATGCCTGATGGTGGGATGCGTTTATCCAAGTTGTGGACTCCTTTACTGTGAAAATGTGGCCTCAACTGGTTATCCAGACTCATTTTACAGTCAAAGAAGAGGAACAGTCACTTCTAAGGTATAATTCACTTCATCCTAAGCTGGCCATATAACAGAGATGAAAAAAGGATTACCCTGCAGAAGTGCCTGTTTCTCTTCACTGACCTTTAAAAGGGTTGGTATGACTGGATCAGCCGTGGAAGTCTGTAGTTTCATGAGTTTATCTCCATTTTGAGTGTTTCTTTTAATAGCTTTTCCCATTCAACACCCCTGGGCCTAAAAAGCAATGGTGAGCTGCGCTAGATGCCTGTGAAGTGAGAATCTCCTCCCTCTTCCACTCAGACTAGCGGAAATCTCACCTCTAATCTCCAATTCCTTCTGTTACTCAAACCCCGAAGTAACTTGCTTATAGTTCCCTTTGTGCTGCTGTCAGAGCTGTGCCGAGGGCAAGGGAGTTTAGCCACCTTCAATTTGGCACAGAAGTTTTACCCACTTCCCAGATACATCGTCAAATCATTCTACCTACTCCTTTATTTACCAACACAGTATTAGCTTCAGAGCTAGGCTTTGAGATATGTAAAAAAACCCCGCACAGTAGCAGTTGGTACTGTTTTAAGAACAGACTCTCGGAAACACTTCAGCTTTTTGCTGAGTCTTGCGAGGCATTCCTCTTTTTCCCTATTACAAAATCCTAAGTCTGTGCCTCCAGGACTCACTGGAATATTGAGAGTTTTCCAAATAAAAGAACAGAAGGAAAAATTGCCACAGCTCCCAAGTGAGATGACATTTTACAGCAGCCTGCGGCTCTACGAGGCAGATTCAGTCACTTCCACTCCCACAGGGAGATGCATCCAGGCTAGGACAACAAAGCCTACATTCTCCATTGAAATTCGCTTCATTGTTTGCATGACAGCAAAGTAAGAAAACAGTATCACTGTGCTTTTATAATACAGAATTTAACAGGAGTCAGAAGTGAACTGGCTAGTTACAGTGGATTTATTTATGTCCACAGAAGATCCCCTCATTTAAAACGATCAGTGTTTTATGGCGTGTCTACTTATTTCCTCAGACAATTGGATGCCAAGTCTTCTGAGCTATAATTAGTTCTTAGGTGCAGATATTGTGTCCAAACTCCTGCACAATCCAAGCCTTGCACTGGCACAGATAAACCTGGCTTAACTTTCAGCACAAGAAAATCCATGAGAGATACTGACAATAAGACACTTGCATCAGACACCTTCACGTGACTGTCTTCCTCTGTAAAGCAGGACATATTTACCTAGCTGAGCTGTAGAACAAAAATAACCTTTGAGGAATAAATTGCTGAGTCTTAGTTGTTGGGGTTTTTTTTATAAATGCCTAACATTGATTGATACACAGACTGAGGTTTGAAGTAAAAGTTATTTTACTAGAATAAGCAATGGTTTCCTTCACAACAAAAAAAAGATAAAATATTTGTTGGTGTTTCCCATTTCAATTCATCTGAATCTGTTTTTGAAAATACATGAACAAACTGCATTTTCTGCTCAGTAGAGCTCTATGCTGTAGGTGTCTGATACATGAAAAATGAAGATTCAACAGAGGGCAAGTTAAATGCCATGATGAGAACTACTGTAAATAAGTGCTCTGATGTGAAGCCCAAAAATATTTTTTCTCCATTTCTTTCATCTCCCGTCAGGAAAGTGATGCTCATTTTTCCCCTCCAGGTGAACTGGAAAAAATCCTTTAATTTTTGGTGCAGTTTAAATCTTTCCAAGGCAGCTGTAAGCTACAGTAAAAACATCTTAAAGACTTTGCTGGAAGGGCACATTGTATGCATCAACAGGCCCACTGCTGAACAACTGCAGTGCAGAAGTATGTAAGTGACTTCAGAAGCAAACGTTGAACACATGTGGCAGGGGAAAAAACCCCCAAAAAACACCACCGCCAACTCCACCCCCNTTTTCCCCAAAATAGACACGGGCATGTGTGTGAATGTGTCTGGAATTCAACAACTTACCCTTGGTCTGCTTGTAAGTACAAACACAAATTCTCTAGGTCAATATCCCAGCTATATTAGTTGCAGTCATTTCCACAGGATGCTTTCAAACTTAGGGAAAAAGGGCATTAATTTCAAGGGAACTGTGAAAACTCCTGCTTGACAGTCAAAAAGCTTTAAATATTGTGAATTCTGGCATTTTAAATTGGTTTCTAGCACATAACATACCGTCATGCAGAAACCTGTGTCAACCCCTGGAAGCAACTAAAATATTTTAGAAGCAGTAATCACTTAAATAATTAAATCCCTGGAAGAAGAACTCCAGAGTGCCCCAGAGATACTTTGGCTCACAGGTAAAAATGATAATCATCCAGCAGCAAAACATAATTACATATAAACAGTGGATTAACTCAACCAGTCAAGAAAACAAAGTGCCCTTAGTTCACCACTTGCCCCCAACTTTTCAGGTCTTTTCTTCATTAGGCCAAAAGATGTATTCCAAGCGCAAGTTCTGTAGCTGGGAACATCTCACAAGAGCAAAGTTCTGAAAGGGAGGGCAGTTTAACACAAACTAAAAGTCAGTGGAAAACGCAGACTCCCCCCACAATCTTCCTCCCAGCTCATATCAAAACTCCAAAGGAAGAACCTGTCTTTCCTCCTGTAAAGCCTTGCAGAACAGCTACTCGAGCCATCAAATAAATGGCTTTTGCAATATGTCCTGAAGTCCATCAAGCTCACGTTGTGCAAAACTTTCCAGACACCTCATTTAATCATTAAAGCTGTTCCAGCTGGAAATTTCCCACCATCTTCAGGCAGGCCAAGTTAGCTGCTGTGCTTGTGCTCTCTGCCACCTACTGTGCTGGGCTTGTTCTAACACTTCTGCTCCATTCTCTACCCTGCCTCCCACCGCACAACACCCGCTACTCAGTTATTTGTGTGCAAAGCAGAAGAGTCTGGGCTTTAGTTTAATGGAGACAGTAGTGCTACTGAACAGAAATCTTGTTCAAAGGTACACTGCAAAGGTAAAGAGAGGAGAGTTTGTAACACACATTCTCCCCTCCGGATCAAACTACCTGCTATATACATCAAGAGTAAATTAGGCCTTCAATATCTATGAAACACCAATCTTTAACAGCAGCAGCTGTAGACTGAACAGATGCCCTGTTTCCCTCCAGTAACACTATTCACTTTGAACATGCAAATGACCCCTTAGCAGAAAAGACATGTTGTATTTTTCTGTGTGTCAAAACCCCATTATTTCCTTCACAGCCCCCATCACCATCAAGTGGTTCTTGCATTATTGTGCATCAAATGTCTTCTTACTGCTACAGCAATCACAGATGTTAATTCACAGTCATTACTTGAGGCCCCAATCAGAAACAAATAGCCATGACCTTCCCTGTAGGATTTTTTCCTGCAATTCACTCATTTCCCTCAGTGAATCTCTCTCAATTGACATTGTTTTCTTTAGGGGAAAAGGGCTGATCACACAAGCCTTGCTAAGAAAAGCTTCCAGTTGAAACATAGAGCTCTCAGAGCTGAGCCCTAAATCACCACGCTGTGTCTCATCAACTCCTCTTTTTGTTGAGCCAAAGAGATTCCATTCCCTTTTACAGAGAAGCGAAAAGTGAAACTGTCTGATCAGTTTGCTGCCAGCAAGGCTCCCTCCCTAATAGTTTTAGGAATATAGGCTCTAGGAATCAGAATTTCTGCAGGATAATAAAGTCCTCTGTCCCTGTCACCAACCTGACAAAAACAGCAATATCCATCTTCTTTAGTTTATGCAGATGCTTTCTGAATCCCATCCTTCCTGCCGCATTGGATGGCGAGCTAGAAACAGACTGCTTTAATGACTTGAAATATTCTACTTCCAGTCCAAACTGATTTATGAGGAGCAGTCAGGATACATTTTTTCTTATACAAAACAGTACAGTTACAGTTTAGTTACTATGAAACAGCTGAAGTTACACTTCAGTTAGCTCTTCTCCTTTGCTGTGGTTTGCTCCTTGTGTTACTTTTTTATGGGGCTAATGAGGACAAAACAGCAAAATCTAGAGACACAGAAGCCCCTTCTCCACAAGGGGCAGGTCTACCGCTTTTGCTGGTGGCTTGTCCTACCGCTCAGATGTTACAGGTGTCAGGAAACAGTCAACCTGAATTTTCCCAGTTTGTCTCACACGTATTACTACTACTCCATTCTTGTTAATTGAAAATAATTGGCTCATGTCTTCTGTACAGCATCTCTTAGATTCATGCAGACAGATTCATCTCTGCTCAGCTGGTTTTTTTTGACTGAATATGTCCAGTTCTTAGCTCTTCCCCACAGCTATTATTTTCTTAATCTTTTAACTACTCCTCCCCCACAACCCACACCTTTTTCCAATTTATCTATTGGCAAAAGGTGAGTCTGGTTTCCTCTGTTTCATGTCATCAGTATATAAATAGCACTGCCTGGTCTTCATTCCAACGGGACTTTATTTCATTACCCTGACTCATGATTTTTGGTAATTCAGACCTCTGGGCTCTCAGCTCAATTTCAGTTGTCACACAGTACATGTCACTCAAACTTAAAAATTCTAAGATGGATGAACAATTTATTGACAGAAAATTTGGAGGCCTTTTAAATGTCCCAGACTGTAGCTGAAGTGAGGCAGGTGGGACGATCAACCAGCATGCAAATGAAAAATCAAGTATTCATCTAAATTTAAGATTACAAATATATAATTCATTTATTATTAATATAATAATTGGATTGCGGTATCAAGTGGTCCCAGCTGCTGTGTTAGGTACTGCAGAAGCTAAGGAGTGAGTGCAGCCCAAGCAGAAATTACATTAGTGGTGGAGAAAAAAAGCCAACAGCAACAAAAGGGGAATTGATTTGTCTGAGGTCCCACATCGAGTCCGTAAGAGTTCTGAGACTGAAGCCAGTCTCCTGACCTCCAGCTCATTCTCTTTTGAACTAAACTCCACTGCTACTCACGTCTGGATATTTGAAAAATTTGGGTTTTTTATTAAATATTAGTATTGATTTTGGCAAGCTAATTGGAACATTTACTACTGTAATGACAAGGAGTTTAAAAACCTCAGTTAACAAGAGATGCAAATTTCTTGGCTTTGTGAAACAACAGGCAGCAAAAAAACCCCATAAGTAAAATTGCCTCTGGAAATCATTATAGGCTATTTCTGGCTAAAGGAGGAAAACAGCTTTGTTAATTGTAATTCTTGATAAGGAATACAATCCTTGAATAACAGCCCTTAATAAATCACTCCGATTTTAATTTTCATGGTTTGTTGCCTCCCAATGTTATCAGTTTGAGGGCTGATAAAATTTTTAATGTATGAAGTTATCAACAAGTCATTTCTTGTTGCAATTACAGATTAAGAACCGGATCCTGAAAGTTGCTGAGCATGTACAACTCACACTGGATCTCAGGAACTCTAAAGATCTGCCTAATGAGCTATTAAAATTATCTGGATTCTAGCTGGCTTAATATGCTTCACGTATCAACGGAACCCAAATTTTTTAGTAACCTCAGGTTACTAGGTACAAAAGATCCGGACAACCACAAAAGATAAACAGATCAAAAACTTTCTTCCCAGTTGTTAAAGAAATTCCTTATAAAACCTGACTTGGTTTCCTAGGTCAGGCTAACATAAGTTCAAGTTACAGTGCTGTCAGGAAAGGAAGAAAACGTAAGTAATTTTTTCCATTGCTCCACCCTTGGCACTAGGCAATGGCTAATGAGGATTATGACGGCAGGAATATGACCTAGAGGTACTACTTATGAGCTGCTGTAGGAAAGCACACATTGATCGGAACAGGTTTCATCACTGCTACGCCAGGCTACGTCAGATAGCTGGGGGGAGCAGTCAAGTAAGTGACATACTTTTAGTTATGGTATCTTCATGTGGGTTACCAAGAGAGAACATCCCTTCACAATCCTGGTACAGCACAAAGCCATCCGAGGGAAGGCTGTGTATCAAACCTTTCATTTGCAGAACATCTGAAGGAAACAAAGTGCAAATTTTTCTATTTTTAATGTTCTCTTGGTAAAAACTGTCATATAATATTTTTTAATGCTATCTAAAGGCAAATTCTACTTCTATCAGATTTGCACATAAGTAGAACTTTGAAAATAAAAGGATTTGAAAAGGAAATAATGTGAATTCAGAAAACTTTTTCTTTACAAGTTAGCAATATTATTGTACTATACCAGGTCCTGCTAAAGAAGAAATTAATACTTTTAATCTTTTTTTTTTTTTTTCACCACATGTACAGCGTAGATTCCCTCTGGCAATCAGCAGTGCTGCAGGTATTGCATGTTTAGCAAATGTGCACAAAGTTGGCAAATGACTTAGAGGGAGATTTTGTGCAGCTGTTGTTATGATACTATGGAGTTGCTGGGAATACTCTACAGAGCAATGCTGATATCATAATTGGCTTCCACAAAAGCACATTAATGCAGGCCGCCAGATAAAAGTGGGTCAGCTTCCACTTAACAGCCAGTTTAGAATGAAAGGCCGAACTACACTGAAGAGAAAAAATTTGTGTGGAAGCCATTAGGTACTAGGATAAATGTTTTTTATTTCATGTGGGAAGAAAGAGCTCATCTCTTTTAAATCCTTGAATATAAATGCTGAGCTGCTCTTTCATCTGAGCCTACAGTCACCCTTTGTTGGATGCAAATAACTAACACAGACCAAACCCTACTAACTGAAAAAGAAAACATGGCAACACACAGATTCCCATTGCACTCAGAAGAATTTACATATATTAGTGTTGCCAAAAAAATCCCACATAATGGACTCTGAAACAAGGTTTTAAACAGCATGAATAGCCTCATCTCCATGATCCTGGTCCTCTCTTATCAAAACGATTATAGGTCAAGGAGAGTGACAGAGATTTGCAAAGGAAGAGCATTTTGTGGTGATAGAACTGTAGTCAGAAACTTGCACGCTCACAAAGCGGAATTTCAAATTCTCCGTCTCACAATTCAAAGCTTTCTTCACCTCTCCTTTACTCTAAGCTCTGTCCTTGTTTCTTCTCATTCACTCCCCTTCTTAGCGTTTGTCCTCCATTTGTCCTTCTCGCCTCCTGCCCACACTTCAGATTCCCTGGCACTGCTCAGACTCCTCTGCGCATGGAATAGCAGGTCCCCAAAACTTGAGTCAAAAGAAAGAGTCCCAATGACTTTAGCAAGCTTTCACCTAAATTCTGACCCAGATTTCTCTTCATCTTTGCATCAGGATGAGAAAACTCACCTTTTGCACTACACACTCCAGATACCGTTAAATGCATAATAATAAAGTGTCCTGCAGGATCAGGAGATGTCTGCTAAATAACCAACGTATCGGTATACCATGAACTCCCGTGGGGGAGTTTACGTTATTCATTTGGGCTCATTCTACTTACTATGCAGAGCTGTGAACAGCACCAGCAAACAGACAACACCCATTTGTCATTTGAGAAGTCTTGATTCACTCTAAAAAGACTTTTGGGTGCACCCATATTTAGACACAATTTATCCTCAAATAAGCACATTCATTTCCCACTATTCCTGCTGTCTAGACAGACTACCGGGACATATTCTCCAGAGCAGGGGTTAGATGGATTGAGACTCCCTTGAGAGCCCTTCCCAGACTCTAATTGACTTGATTGTTAGGCAATTTTTCCTGATGTCCAACTTAAATTTCTTTTTTGCTCAATTTCATCCTATCACTTCCAATTACATCTGACTGAACTGCTCAAAACAATTCTTCTCCTCTCTGTCTCCTGACAATGGGGATGCAGCACACGCATTTCTTATTAGCACACCTTCACTTCGGAATATATTGGCAATTCTGAATACGGAGTTGACATTTTATGCCCACTTCTTACAGATGTCAAAGATATTTTATTACCCATGGAAGAAAACATAAGCCTGTGAACGTGTGTAGACAATACAGGGCCTTCCCCCTTTCTTCCATAACCGAGACATGTGGTAATTAGAGTAAGAAAGCCTGAATGTAGCTAAGTTACCTTATGCAAAGAGACAGCTTCAGTGACAACATGGACTTGGAAAGTCTCTCTTCCCCTCTGTTCTTACAATAATGTTCAAAATAATTGGGAGGATGAAGACAAAAGGAAGAAGTTGAAACATGTCTCAAAGGAAAAATACTGATGGAAAAAGAAAAGCTGTATTTCCCCAAACCACTTACTGGATGACGTTGTAGCAGAAACAATGCCTTTTCCCCCAGTTTTTGCAGTTGGCTTTTCCCAACAAAGCATGTTGCAAATTCAAAAAACAATGGCTTGCTCCCACCCATCTAAAATTTCAGCTCAAGACATCTGATGACAATAAACTACTGCAGTTCAGTATTTTCAGGAAGAACAGGACATTATAGTCTCTCTGTATACTAAATCTGACAAAGAAGCCACAGGAGAAAAAGAGCATCTGGAAAATGCTTATACATATAAATTGGATCCAAACACCTAAGGAACAATGGAGTCATTTCACAGGTGCACTGAACTACATGATCGGTAGAGCCAGAAGCAGGGAGTCTGGCCTCTGACAGCAGAAAATGAACTACTGTAGCCTAAGTAGCCCATTACTGGCTATAGCCTTGCTAAGTCATTCAGCTCGTGTCTGCAAGAATGGTTATATTCCACAGACTGCCCTATTCTGACAGCCCTCTGAGTTGCCAGTCTGGGGTAATGCCAGTCCAATAACGTATTAGCACGTGGACATATCTGCCTTCCTCCCTTTGTCCACATGTGCCGAGGCAGAATGTGTTACAGCGTTGGAAGGGGTACTCTGACCGGTACCTGGATGAGAAAGCAGGGGCACAGAGCCAATTTTGCCATGTTTCCAGGGGATGAGAATGCCCCCAAGAGTGGAGGAATGTCCTCAAGTGTGGAGCTGCTGGAGATAGCTTTACCATGCTTTGCACTTGCAAAACCTTCTTCTGTGCTGAGACCATGTATTGATACTACCCCAATTTTTTCTCCCTGGATTTCTTCCACATAACTTGGATCTAAAGGGAGCATATTTTCCTATCTGCCCAGTGCAGTTAGGTAACAAGAGAAATGACACACAATGAACAAGCTTTGTGCCCATATACACACAGACTGCTTGCAGTCAAAATTGCATGTATGTTTTCACAGTATATTTTTGTTAAGAGGAAGGATATATTGCACTCACCGAATGTTAGTTTACCAGTATTATATGTAAATCCAAACAAAATTAGTTAAATTAAGAATTCAAAGTAAAGGGAACTATATGTATTTGAAGGAGGCCGATCTGTTTGGTTCATTGTAGCTTCTCAATACTAATGAATCCCAACCACATTCCATTTGGGGAATAAAATGTTAAAAACAGCATAGGTGGTTCTCTTAACAGTAGTCAGGAATCAATACAGAGGCACTTCAATCAGCAATTTCTTGACTAACAGTCAAGCTCGTAAATGCTGTAATACAGTTTTGAGCAAAGGCTACAGAACAAGCATTTGATTTATAAGGTGACATTGATGACAAGGTGAAGAACATTGTCACAGTTAAGGTGTAAAGCTTAGCCCAACTACAACTGCTTACTTTCAGTCAGGGGTAAAATGCCCTACCTGGCCAAGCTGTTCACAAGCTGTTTGATACTCAGCTCGCTGACAGAGGTCTTTCACACGCTGGTATTTGGGTAGGAAGTTTTCTTCTTGGGCATCTACCTTCTCATTCTCTCTCTTATGCAGCAGTTTACTGGGGGGGGGAAAAATTTAAAAAAAAAAAAAAAAAAAGATGACTTTTTTTTGCATTAATTCCAAGATATACATATAGTTTGCTGAAAAGGCTCAGACAAGTAGGTTATCTTCCAAGTCCACAGCATCACTGGTGGCCAAAACGTAATAGTCCAGTAGAAACTAGCACTTATTGTCACCTCTGATAGCCCAGGAGTTATTCATATCATACTCTCAGGGAGTGTACAAAAATATAAAAACCCAAGACAGTGTGTTTGAAGTCTGACTGGCAGGCAGTAACAACAGGCACTATGAAGAGACCATATCCTCCTCACTCACCAGGGCTGCACTTTGCAAACCCTTCACGGCCCCTGTTAGGTATTAAGGCAGAGGCACAGAGGGAATGGCCAGCAGATGAACACGCAGAGAGGAATCGCCTTATTTATACTCCCATGATACAAGCAGGAGGATCAGGCAGCAGCTGAAAGAAAAACAGGATGCCCTTCCTTCTCTCAATCCGAGTAAAACTCCCCTACCCCCTCCCCAACAGCACATTTATGCAGGCTGTAGGCTAAGGCCATACATTCCCCCCTAGCACACAATCAGTGCCATTAGGCATACTGCAGCCCTGTCCCTGCTGGCACAGCTAAATGGCTTTAGGTCTATGGTGGAGCCTGCTTTGGCTTCAGCTATTCAGTATCCTTCTATTTAAAAAAACTGGGCTTTGTGATTAACACTTTCCTTACCCTCTTTCTACTAGGAACGAGTCTCTCCACACCTTCATCTTTTTCTTTAAATGGAACCTAGGAGGAAACAAGGAGAGGAAGAAGCAATTCCCACAAAACCAGTGATCAAGTCATGCCCCAGTTTTCTCTCCCACCCCCAATTCAGATGAGAAAAACTACGTATAGCTGCACAAGGGGACATGCGGCTTTATGAAGCAGGCACATATGCCTCTCCAGTGCAAATCATGAACAAACACATGATAATTTGTTCTCACAGGGACAAAATCCACAACGGAGTCACACAGTACAACTATTCCAACATAAGCCTTAAACATAAGGCACAGGGGATTAACTGAATTGTCCTTGATCACAAAGGATCGCAAATTAAATCAGGATTTCCTCACTCCAGTTTGGGCTCTTAACCTGCACACTACCCCCAGAGTATCCTATTCTAAAGCAGCTGCTCTTTTCCCCCTCTCCCTCCACCCAACTACTTGTAAAGAAAATCTCCTTCTTCCCTTTTTCTGCTGATTTTTTCTAGCAAACTCTAGTCTAATTCTCTTCCTCAGTCTTTTTCCAATGAAAGTATTGATGGAAGGCCTCAAATAATAACTGTGCAATTCTGAGTGCTAGCCTGTCTATATATTATAGTCTAATACACAACCAATCCTTTCAACCCAATTACTCTACAATTTATTCAATATGAAATGCTTTGCTACAAATGATGTCAGAGACATTTAAAATCTGTAACTCTTCTGGCTAAAGACCTTCACGTGTAGCTCTTACTGCTACACATACTGCATTTAGTATACCCAGATACCATATAGGCCATATAGCTAGTACATGAACCCAATAAAATGAAAATAAATAACTAAAGTGAGTCACATATTGTCAAACAGGTCTTTAGACCATGTACTCATACAGACATTTTTATTATATTTTCCTTTAAATTTGCTACACATTGCTGAATACTCACTCTATCTCCTGTACAAACACATCCATGTTCACATGTACATTTCCAGTTCTTACCTATTCACTGGTCTCTCAGAATCCAGAAGCTTTAGAATTGATTTACCATCCATATCAGATGGAATATCCAATCCAGCAATATCTAGAATTGTAGGTGCGAGATCAATATTCAACACAATGTGAGGATTCCTGAAAAAACATATACAAGAACCTGGTTTAAAAGTCTGTGCAATGACACCAAGCAACTCCAGCTCTTCCACAGTGACCAGGGATCTGAAAAGGCTTATTTTGTGACATTTGCAAAGAAGAAAAAAGGACACAATCCAATTCCTTTTCATGAAGGGTATTAAAATGTAAAATAAAGGAAGTTGCATAACCTCAAGAGGGATTAATATGAAGATTTAATACTTTAGTGCAGAGTATTTTTGAGAAAACAAAGTAGTTCATAAGGCAAAGTTAGCCAATTATTGCAAAACAGGGTTCAAAAGTCTTTCAAAACATTAGAAGGCATTGGAAAAACATGTTGGGTGCCTTATAGAATCAAAGTGTCTTCCAAATACCCTGATGACTTTACTAAAAAGTACATTTGGCAGGTACCACATGCTTTATCTGTTTCAAAATATGATACAGAAATAAGTACCTCATCTCATATCACAGCAAGCATGCTCTGAAGGGAATATAAGGAGATACTGCAGTAAACTAAAAGCTGTTGTTAATGCGGAGTGTGAGATAGAAAAAGGAAAGGGATCATGAAAGAATAAGCAGAGCAGAAGAAGCTATGGAGAAAAAAAAAAAAAGAGAAAATAAAAGCACAGCTTTAAAAGAAATAATATCAGTCTTCCCAAGTGCACAGTTATCTGTTCTGCAAATAGGCATGCCCTGTTACTTAGTGGAGTATGGCATATGATCCTCAGCCACCACAGTTAACAGGACAGTATCTGAACTTAAACTGATTTTAAATTTGGTTAAAAGATTGGCGTCAATTCCTGAGTAGCACAGACAGCTCCTGTCCCCAGATCCCTTGAACTACCACAGCTAAATATGAGTGAGTTCCTGCATCAGAGCATCTGGTTGCACAACCCAGCATTCAGCAGCTAAACGAATGCCCACGTTTCTAATCATGTGACTTGGGTTTACTATGGGTCTGGTTTTGTAGAAGGGTTTATGTTGAACCTCACAAACTCATTTCAAATATGTTTATGACAGTGTTGTGTAATTACTCACAATATTACACACTGTTTATTAGCTGTGTACTATTACTTTTCCTCATTTCTTTAAAAAGAAAATCAAGGAAGGCACTAAATTTCTTAAAAGTGGGAAAAGAAAGAAAGCGAGCATACTGCTGTACCGACAGTGTCCTACAGCAATGAACATAAAGAACCACTGTGCCATGATTTGCAGGCACAAAGGAAGGATGGGACCAGATGAGCAGCTATACATGTCAGCGCAGAATTCTAGCTCAAAATACAGGACAGAAGAAAGCTGCTAAATTCACACTAATTAATGAGACACCATTTAAAAATTACTACATTTTTGAGCAAGCGAGCAAACAGGCACTGACAAGAGCATGGATGATGAATTAAACTGATGTACCTAATTTGATTTTAATTACTAGTAATTGTGGTGTAGCATATTTGGTAATAGAAATGAGAGCTTAGTAATGACTTGCTACAGTGACTGCTATTAAATCTTCGTTGGTATCAAAAGGGAGTAATGACAATTACTCTGCAGGAAAAACAGAAGGTTCACACAAAACACGGATGATGGAAGTTCTGCCATTTAAAGAAAATCAGGCTGAAAGGGAGGATCGATTTATTATCTGATACATTTCCCCTCCAAGGTAGTTTATCCTGTTCTTCCTATTTGTTGTACTGCGATGGGCGCTCTGTTGTGTTAGACTCCGTCAGGCTGACTCCTCTGATTCCAACAGAAATATTTTCTCATCTTCAGAAGCCACTGAAAAATAAAATTGACTGGGAAGATTCCACAGTTTTTACATATGCCTGGGTGTAAATATCCTTGAACTAGAGCAGATATGAGGTGGCTGGTTTCTAGCATTGCATACTGCAGAAAAACTGGCTCAGTCTACTTGGGCCGTATTAGCAGTGCCTCTCCAGTAAGACTGAGAACTGCAGTCGAAGGGGAAGAGACCATGTTCTTAGAAGGCTCATCCAGCTCACTTGAAAGTCTGTGCTGCTGTAGAAAAACTTCCTTTAGTGCTGAGGTAATATGTTTAATTCCACCTGAGGAATCCCTCAGCTGCTCTTTAGAGAAGTAGTATTGTTTATTTCACATGCATAACTGCTGTAAATAAATTAGACACAGTGCAATATCTACAGAATTTAACGGTTTTGTGCCTACTCATAATGTGAATCACTGAATTTAACCAGCAAAATGGAATGAGATTTCTTAATAACTATTTGCTACCGTATTACACACTAGATCTGTTCCTCTGCAGTAAAGAAAAAAAAAACGTGTGGAAGACTTTGTGTGTGTTAATTATGCTAAAACATGCACACTGATATAAATAAAAGGCAGCAAATTATGGCACTCTGTCCAAAATCATTACTTAAGTGCAAATATTTGCTATTGAAATAATTGCTTAGAAAGTGTATTTACATAATTTCTTAGCTGATCAAAGCTACCATTTTAATTAACAGTCATATTCTGCATGCTTGCGTGCATCCGACAAACAGCCCTAACCATGTAATCTCAAAGGATGAACCAAAAAGAATCTTTCGTGGATGATAATATATGAACTATTATGTACGCTCTTCTTCATAAACTGAAACAAGTGACTCCACTTAAATGTTCAGCTATAATTACCTGCTGTGGCAGTGAACATTATACAATATATTTTTACCTTGAAAATGGCGTAGTTGTGTGTATTATTTGCATCCCTCAAAAGGCAGCAAATAAGCGTTTCCTAGATTGGACACATTTTAAAGTGGCTTTTTCAACTACATCCACAAAAGTGTAGTGGCTTGCGCTGCACACCTCCGCAAAAGGCAGAAAACCTTGACTATGTTTTATCAGCTCCTGCTATCAGTTCTGCTTTCTGCCAAAGATGAGCAGGAAGTCAGTCAGGACAGGCAGAACTTTGTGCCTCTATTTAGATGCCAGGTCAATAGGACTAGAGATGTGAACATAGAGGATTTTTCTGGTCATTCACACACACACACACACACACACACACACACACAGAGTAGCCAAGAACTTACAAGGCCCCAGCCTCCACATTTGGACCTCGGACATAGAAAGGAACTCTGATATCAAACTCGTATGGCATGGACTTTCCTTTCACCAGCCCAAACTGACCAATATGGTAACCATGGTCTGCTGTGTATATTATATATGTGTTGTCCAGTTCCCCTGTTTCAACCAACGTATTGTATATCTGAAAAAAAAGCAAAACAAAATATGAAATTCATTCCACTGAGTAGTATTCTATGTAGAACACTGGATATAATTTTCTACCTATGTCTAATATACAAATAAATAACAACAGTTCAGAATGGCACTGAGATATCACAATGAACCATTCTGAATAATGCATAATCACATAATAATTTTATTAACTGAATATTGTGGCTATTACAAGGCAAACTTCTGTTTTCTATTTTAAGGTAAACACATTAGCATGACCCATTTTCAAAAGTGTTTGGGTTCAGTATTTTCCATGAGAGCCATCAAGATAGCACTAAATACATCCAGTAACAGAGAGAAAAGTTCCAAGGTGATAAACATTTGTGAAATTTTCTCTCCACCTTTATCTTTTTCCTGCAGCAAATAATTTTAATAAAATGACAGCATTTTGAATCTCACACTCATTTAAGCAACACTCAACGATCTTGCCTTCAGACAAATGAGTCCCTATTATGCAGAATATTTGCAAAATCTCTTCCAGATAAATATCACTCAGTCATACTCTTTCACTAGCTGGAGAACTAAAATTGAGAATTAATAGGAGCTTTAGCTCTGTCAGTGGTTGCTTCCATGGATTTACGTGAGAATCTTTATGTGAAATGTACCAACTTCAGCACCAAAAAGCAATTTTCATGTGACATTTTCACTTGCAAAGGTACCAAGGGGGTGGGGCACCACCAAAGTAGTGCCTCACACAGATTGAGAACACATTAGCACAGAAGAAAACAAACTCTGTTGGTGGTGGTGGTTTTGTCTGGGGTTCTTTTGGGTTCCTTTTTGGGTTGTTTTGTTTGTTTGTGGGTTTGTTTTTGGTTTTTTATTCATTTTGAAAGAACGCACATAATTAACTAGAAAAGATCAGGCTAACTTAGCAATTACAACTAAAAGACAACCCAACTGATTTTGCCTGCAGTGAATCACCCAAAGTGAAACCATTTTACTAAACAGAAAATCAAAATACTGTAGTAAAATGGCAGATCTCCCCTAATGCTGGTATCTGATCCATCTAAAAAGCTTCATTAATATGAAGTAAAGCTCATACCTGCCTGAATCAGTAATTATAACACATTACTAGCAAGTTGATGCAATGTCATCCGGGTAATCTCATCTTTGCCTTACAGGACTCCACTTATTTTATGTTCTACCTTTTTTGAATAAGAATGCCAAGAGATAAGCAGTAAATTGCAACACTTTAAATCCGCCTTCTTACAACTGGAAACCCATTCTTTTTCAGAGTAGCTTTCATCTAATTCAGACATTTCTGTTCAAGACAGCCAGCTTGCACCAAGAAATTTCATTATTACCTAATGCGGATTTAATTAAAAAGAAATCTAGGTATATATTTATTTACTTCTAGCATTTAGTACCCTGGGCCTGGTTTACCACGTGATCATTCCAGTTAGGACTTCTGTAGCATCACTTTTTGCTGCTGCTGTTGTTCTTGTCTGAGAAACGTAGTGTTACAGGACCAAAACAGGCCCACAGTTAGGTAGTTATTCCCAACAGTTTTTAGCGTGACTTTGCACTATCAGATGACATATTTTTAGAATTTATGATGTACATTTTTGCAGGTGGTCCCTCCCCCTTCCCCTTAATCAGTAGTGTCTCTGTGGCAACAAATCAGCTCGCTTACACCACCCAACTCATGGTACTTGTCTTTAGGAGATGAGGATCCTTACACATTGAGTACAGACATAACACGCTCAGAGGTGAGAGCATCACATACTATTAAAAAACTGATGCAGTCATCCCCCTCCTCGTCCTTCCTTCCCCCTTATCTTCATATACAGCACAGCTTGGATCTTAACTCAAGAAACAAGCACCTGTTTAGCCCCAAAGAGTGACTACTAGTCTTACCATCTCCATGGAGTCATCCACAGACATGAGAGTTTGAAGGCGCTTTCTCTGTAGCATGTTAGTGAACTCCATGTGTATAGGTTTCATGGGACCTGTATACCTCATTATCCAGTGCTTGTCTGGGTTTGGAGCATAGTTATAACTGGGAGTGCTAAGGAACACAGAGAAAACCACAAGGTTTTAGCAGTGTAGAAAAAAGTCATAGTAACATCTACCAATAATTTCTGTTTGATCAACACCACAGAACTTCCTCACTGAGGTGTGCAAGAAAATATTCGGTTTACTTTGGAAAAGTCTTATACTTTTATGTTCTATATGAAAGATGGGAGAATGAAAAGAAGTCTGTAGGAAATAAAATCTATTAAGAGTAACTACACATTGTTTTTGCAGTGTCTTCAGACTAAAATGGATACATTTCAAGGCCAAGAGACTAGCCTCAGAAGCCTAACTCCACAAGTATGATGTGGATGAAGCATGTACTATAGAGTTCCTACTCATGTAATTGCTTTGCTTTCACTCTGCCCACATTACCATCAAATATTACAGCTTGCGCAAGCTGTTTAATAATAACTATAGAACTTGCTGAGAAGGTTCCACTATGTTCTTCAATGGCTTCTTTGAATTCAATGCGACTGGCTACTTGAACACTTTCACATTCATGTACCTAGAGGAGCACCCTACCTAGCGGGATCAAACTGCACGTGAGCTCATGGCAAGAAGTGGATACATAACCAGATTTTAAAGATCTGCCAAGAAAAGTAGGGGTGAGGGGAAACAGGACTATATTTTGCAGACACTTTCCAGCCACCAACTCCTTTGTGATAAACAGGAACTTTAATTAAAGTCCCTGCAAAATGCCAAGAGCTGGATTCAATGTCCTCCTGGAATCGCGCTGCCCCTTCTCCAAGTTCTCATAATCCTGGGACACCAATAGAGTGATAAGGAGAAATATCACTTCTGTCCATAATGTCATGTTGGCAGTTCCAGAGATTGCTTTTCTGTGCATAATTATATTGCTTTAGATTAGCTGGATCTAAAGAAAAGATTTATTTTCATATATCTTTACCATGATCTCTGCATCATGTCCAACTCACTAGAAAGCTACATTATAGCTTACATTTGCAAGAAATATTATTTTTACATACTATATTGATTCCTAAAAAAATTGTTACTAAGATTGAGAACCACCTTTCTCAACTTCTTCATACACTGGCTCAAACACACCACCTGCTGAGTCCAAAATATTAAAAATTACTTTTCCTAAGCAATTTGTTGAGATTTCCTTTTTTAACTTGAAGCGATAAACTCAGTCTATGCAAATGTGCAAGCCAAGAGGGTGACACAGTAAGACAGGAAAAAATAGCAGATACTCAGTTATTTTCTTCTTCCCAACACATAACTTCCTGATAAATTCATCTCCTATTTGGCAAATATGTACTGATGGTTTTGTATATGCAGCAGGGTAAGTTATTAAGATAAACAATAGTAATATAAGTTGCAACTTCTCCTCAAAATACTGTGTATCTAATGTCTCTTTGGATATGACAGGTAATCATAAGAGTTTTAATATAAACATGAAATTAATAATCTGACCGTGAAATGTTCTATGCCGAAAGCCTCTCTTAGATGCTATCTGAAAAATGTGCGTAGGCAGCAAATGGAGGCTTCTTCATATAGGGAGGAAAAGGGCTGGTGTTTATTCTCTCTGTATTGTTAATAGCCTCTTGAATTTCAGAATGTTATTGTGGCTGGAGTAATGACATTACTCCTTTGAAAATGCTGACAGTTATGGAAACTGTTGCTATGTGATGCCCAGAATGAATCAAAAATGCTTGGCAAACTCCTTTTCAGCTTACTTTGTGATTTCCTGGCTGATTTGAAACCTCCCGCTGTTTAATCCAACCAAAGCCCATGATTTTCTTTGATTACTACAAATGTAACCCTCTTACACTTAACAGATTTGTCTGTCTTATGGGAAAAATACACAAATACAACATTCCTAGAAGTTGGTTAAGATAACCTCTTCAAATGTAATCAGAAGATAAGTCCTAGTCTGATTGCATTTGACCTTGGAAAAGATGGGTAGTAAAATGGACCCTCTATAGAAATAACATTTCTGACAGCTGTTAAACTGCCCAGCTGTTGCATTCTCTACAGCTACGAGTATAATCAGTAAAAAAGGAAAACCAGCCACACAGCCTAGGGATTTGCTATGCGAATGCTGGTTGATGTGAATAATTTTCAAACAAGACAAGACTGCAGATGCACACGGTAAGGAGCTCTATAGAACGGCGTGGAGAGAGACTGCAGTACAGGGTGGAACGGTCATACCAGCTTGTGCACGTAGAAATAGAAGAGAACAACTGCATAAATTAGCAACAGAAGTACAGACCGGAGTTCCCCAGCAAAGAAGTACTGCCATTCTATGTTAAAATCCATACTGCTAACTTTTAGCTTTAACAGCAACGCTACGCAATGCAGTATGTACATCAACCAGTGTAAGCATTACAGTCACACCTTCGCTTTGCTTTGGGGATGCAGCTCAAGAACCCACTTGCAGACGTTGTCAGCGCTGCTGCAAGAAGAGGCACAGAGACTTGCCACATGGTGTTCTGCCTTCTGATTCTGGGGCTGGGCAAAGACTTTGTTCAGGGCGTTGCTTACTGCTTTTGGGCAATTCGTAAGAGGTGTTTGGCCTGTGTTCTGATCCTTCCCTACCGTATCCACGTGATAACAGAACAGTGAGAATGGCCTACAAGCCTTTATCATTGACAGATTTATCTGTCACTGAGGGATTCCCTGGAATGTGGGAACAAGGGCAAAAATGGAAAGTACAGAACTAATTTGTACATACAGTGACGGAATGATGCACTTTCTGCATTTTTACATTTAATCTTAAACTCAGGCCAATGAAAACCCTTACAGATTATTATTATGTAGTGCTGGGGAAATCATTTAGAATAAGACTGACAGTTTCCCTGAACAAGATGTACTTAAAATCCTATTTTATGTTCATATCCAAAAGAAAAACACATTTCCTCAATCTATTAAGATAGTTTGTTTCTTTTCAAACAAAACTCATTTCCATCCAGTGACACTTCCTGTATTACTGTTATCATTGTAAGAAAAGTCACCTACAAATGAAAACAGTTTTGTGTAACTACTTTATAATCAGGAAGATAAGCCTAGTTTGCATGAAAAAAATAATTAAAACTATGAGCAAAAGAAAAAATAGATATAGTTTATATTTTTCATTGCTGGCCTTCCTCAAGTCCTCCTACTCCTTCTCGTTCCACTAGCATAATTAAAATACTACAGAATGTTGCTTGATAAACGATTATCATCTCTGAGCGACAAATGCCTTCCAGAGGAACTTCTAGTAAGACTGAGGTCAATACTGGGTATAAGCTATAAGATGCTGCTCATTTGGCATTTCTGTAATTTTCATTTCAAAGAAAATAAATGAGCATAAGACAGCAAACAAACACGAAATACTGCATTGCCATAGATCTAGGACACAGATTCTCTTTGGTAGCACAGCACAAAATAATGAAATATATAATTCTAAGTTACGCAATACCTAGACAATAGAACAAAGGAAGCTTTTTCTCTCAGACTCTATTTTAAATAAAGTGGAAAAGCTCAAATGGATTTCACTGAACTTTGGAGTAATCTTGAGCAACTTTGGCTACCAACTGATTAATGTTTCCATCAGTTCCCTGTTCCTTCACAAATCTGAAATAGAACAGAATACCCCTTAAAAAAAAAAAAAAAAAAAAAAGGAAAAATAACCCCTGGCAGATAGGAAGAAAGTTATAAATGCTTAACATCAATGAAGGCATGTAGCCAGCACTTAGGAAAATACTGGAATGTTTTCAGTTGGGCCAAAAGGTGATTTGGGAGAACCATTCATTTTATCAGCATGCAAACAGATGCCCGTAATGGAGCATTACAGAGCTGTACCTGTAAAATGTCTCTGTGCTATAAACAAGAACTATCTCATCATGGAGCTTATGAACATGTTAACTCAGGAACTGGGTGATACCACTTTTGGGACCTGCTCAAGACATTGTACTGGGTCATGTACAGACATATCAGCTCAGTCAGACATAGCTTGTCTAATTTGGTGCTGCAGGCCTGTATTTCCTTTCTTTCCATATACAAAACAGGAGTAATAAGTACTGCACACTATGTGATTTTTGGTAATATTCATAAAATAACATAGTTTATACATGAAGACAGGGAGAGAGTTTCTTACCCTGAACAGCCCAAGAACCAGATTTTGATCCCCCGCCTCAAAGCACAACAGTGTTTTACTTCCCAAATAGATTGTAACAATGTCCAATTAATTCAACATTAATCTTTCCATTTACCTCAGTGAGCTACAGTTCTGAGTTCTACGTGCAGCAGTCATTCTCAAGGTACTTGAACTAGTCTGAAGAGGTAAGGCAAAAAAACCCCAACAAAAACAACAAAAAAACCCCTCGAAACTCTTCTTGTATATTTGTGACAAACCTATGCTAAGAGTGTCATAATGCAAACATTGTTCCCCAAGAGGCACCCAGGACTTCTATACTCCTGAACCTGAAAATGAAAGGGTTTTATCTTTCCTTACATGTGCTGTGAGGCATTAGGAAAGAGATGGGAGTACTGAGGGGCTGAATCTTCAGGGCCGTGAGGAGCAGCATGGCTTATAACCATCAGGACAGGCCTGTGAGGATACATCTTCTTTGAGATTCTGAAGAAGGTAATACTGTCATTGGTAATCAGATCAGTTAGATAATCCTGCAAGCAGAAGTAAAAGTATAATGAGATACTTGAAAAATAACTTCAAGCTGGGGGGTGAGATGGGAAGGGGAGGTCTGAAATATCACAGTAAACGGGAAAAAAGTAGCTACTTCACTGAGAATGGGAGGAGAAGGGAGTAAGTTACAGATATTAAAACTTCAAAAACTAAAACCAAATCGTTCTTTCTTCACTGCCTAGAAATACGAAAAGCAACAGCTTCCTCTCAGAAATGAATGACATTAAAGAACAACAAAGAGGACTCCTTCTTCCCAGAGTGTGTAATTACATTATGGAGATCACAATACTAAATACAATGACCAGGTATCAATAAAAAACCTGGAAAATTACAGGTCAATTCCTTTGGTTTTTGGTGTCAATATCTTCAAGGCATACAGCCTGGCTTTTTTGTTCATTTTTCTTAACCTCCCTCTGAAACAGAAGTCACTCGAGCTAGAAGATGCTGAGCTAAATGGATCAAAAATTTAATTCAATATTCAGACACAGTGACAATCCAATAGAGTTATAGCCTATCAAATAAATTTCTGAGAATTTAGAAAACTTCCTTTGGAAGTTATCAACTATCTTTCGATTTTCTAAGAAGTATCATTATCATTCTTCTGATATCTGCTGGAGTTATATGGATTGAAACGGTACTGTTAATGACGAGCCGTGTTGTCTCTTAGGCTGCACCACAGGAAATGCTGCAAATATAAACAACCCTCAAACATGAGCAGGATAGGAAACTGCACCTTTAAAAAACAAAATAACAACTGCCATGTCCCAGCTGAATGCAAAAATCAGACATAGCATCTGCCCCTGGTCAAGTGAACAAGTACAAGGAGTGGTACATGCTGGATTGCATCTCCGTTAAGTGCAGCTTCAGACACTTGCTCCTCTTTCCCGCTGCCGATGTCCTCAGTCTGAGAAGGCAGCTTCTAGTTCAAAGGAAGCTTTTTTCATTGACTGCATTTACTTTCCCCATTTTATTTCCTGTGTATCCCATAACAAGGCTGGCAAAGTCTCCATTTATAATTTTACACATTGGTCCCAACATGAGGTGTGTATGTTAGGAAACTGCCATAATTGTGACTGTTAGCGATATGATACTTCCACTCATGAAAGCCGGTGTAAATAGACATAATTCCATCAAAGTTAGCTGAAGGACCTCCCTTCATAAGCACATGCAGGGAAGGGAGAATGTACAATAAGCCAGACCAAAGCAAAACTGACTTCTGAACGTACCTGCAATACTTGGGACCATACTCATAGCTGAGAGAGAATACTAGAGTGCTCTCAAAAATGCAGTGACGTTTACCTAAAATGTGGCTGTTCTTTAAGCTGGTTGGTCACTTTCTTAAGTGTGTAGCTCATTTTTGATTTAGCCATGACAAGAGCATTTCAAACTTCATTTTGAAGATGAAGGTTTTCACCTGGTCAGTGTGAAAATCACTCAAATTCAACATTGCAAAACCAGTGTTTACCAGGCCAAAAGACCAAACAGAAACATTTCCCTTAACTGTTTTTTAGGCTTTTTTTAAAAAAGCTCCAGGTTGTAGAGGTTATAGTAGACTGTGCGAATGTATACAAAACTAAAAATTGATCTAAAAAAGCTGTCAGAAGCTGAAAAAGGAAAAAAATCAAAGTAAGATATATCTTCTTAGAAAATCTGAAAGAATTTGCAAAGATTTGATTTTCAGAGGATAAGTGCTTAGCAGTCACTTTGGAGGACAGAATCAGTACTGCTTTCTTCTGGTTTTCCACTGACACGTAATTAACTATGTCAAGTAGATAGGACTAAAAATTAAAGTTTCCAGCAACAAAAATGGCAGGAAAGAAAGAGCAGTAGTCTTGTATTTCAGCTTTTGTTTGTTCATTTGAACTCCAGTGCTAATATCCCCACGTGATGTCACTCTGCACACTCTCATCTGTTTATTACCATAGCTCTATATTATGCAAGAATATGAAGATTATCAAAACATTTGTATTTTCAGACTTTTTTTTTATTTATTTATTACCAAACTCGGTAAGAAAATCCAAGCCAAATGAAAACCTAAACATTTTCAAGTATTGCATACACAAACTAGAGCCGAGGATACTGGAATATAAAATTCCTCATCGGCTCCTTGGTACAGTAGGGAACAGTGCCCTATGAAATCCCTTGCCTGACGTTGTTCCACATAGGAGATATTTCCATCATCACATTTTTGATACATGACTGTAAAGATTAGCTGTCTCACTCTTCGTAGATCAGAAGGGAAGTAAAAGACAATTCTGTACATCACCTGCCCCTTCCCCTTAGCAGCTGGTGATAGAAAAGAAAACCCTAGACGCCCGTTAAGTTTTATCTTTCAACACAAAGTACATTCAATTAAAAATGGCAAATAGGGGAGGAGAAGGAGGAAACCACACAGACATCAACCTTTTAAAGGGAAAACGGACTGTGTGAACACATTACTAATGAAAAACAAATATGAAGGCAGGACTTGTGCTCAATAAGAGAAAGCAAACTGAATCCTTGTTAAGCAAATACACCTTACAGATTAGTATGACTCCAGAGTGAGTCAACTAAGTTATACACTACTTAAACTATATCAGTTTATGGACAGATTTATTTATTATCATACTTCAGAGACAATTCAGGCCATTTTAGGAATTCACAAAAGCTGGCTCCTTTGGAAAGGTTAACACTTTTGGCTAAAATAAACATATGCTGACCACAAACAGGTAACTCTTTGAGCTATAACATGTACTAGATGAGGAAAAAACCGATACTGTATTTGACAATGATCATGAAGCTTTTTAGTAAGCTTGGCCAGGGTATAACAACCTTGCAAGGATATTAGGAAACATATGCGCCTGTAACAACGCACAGAGATAAAAATTTAACAGTTAAATTCTCCGCTCATTCAGAATTATCATAAGATATACGAAGATACTATGAATTCTCCATCATATTATGGCTGTAAAACAAGTTCCTTAAGCTAACATAAAAAGATGGGTCTAGCTGGAGGGAACTGGATTCTTATCTCATGTACGTTTGTGTAACTCCACTGGAGTCAGTTCCATACCAGGGGAACTGATGACAATCAGATTCAGCGCACAATAATTAAAGTACAAAGCACAGAAATATTTATCATGCAGCATTTAAATTCATTTTCACACCTTGAGCTCATAACATGTAACACAGTCTCAGGACATTTTGTTTGTTTCCATTGCTACTAATAATGTTTTCAGCAACGTGACCCTCCCAGACCAGAATAGGAAGATAAGGAAAAGCCCAAACAGGAGCTTATTGGGTTGCAGGTAATGTTACATGTAGCAGCTTTCAAGCGGAAAAAGAATTCTTTAGTTAGACTGAAACCATAAAGTGCAGCTTTCTTGAGTCACGTCCAAATGTTCAAAAACATAGAAATAAATCAATAGAACCTACCCTGGAGTAGTCATAGCCATGCTTCTCCTTCACTCCATTTCTACAGAGTGTGTAGTTGTAAAATCGAGAGTTTTTAAGTAATCCAACCCATTCTTTCCAACCAGGAGGCACATAGGAGCCATTGTATTCATTAAGGTACTTTCCAAAGAAAGCTAGGGGTAGAGAAAACAGAAGCAGACTAAGAAGGTGTAACAGAAACACTTCAAAGACACCATACTTAACCATATTCTTTCCCTTCTGTTACTTCTGAGAGGAGCTTGGTTTTCTTCATTCTGATACATTTAAGGTAAGAGATAAGTTCAGGGTTCTAAGTTTGCCTGTGTTTCTTTATTTCAGGTCTCCATAATGCAGATCTTTTGATTTACAACCTATGTATGCATGAAACTGGACCACAATTATTATATTTTCTTTAGTGTCTGATACATTCAAAGTCAGATGAACAAAACAGAGAATGCTTAAAATAGTGTCAGTTGCCACATTATCTCATCCTACTCTGAATCACCCAATTTAGCTACACTTTTCATTCTGGTTACACCCACTTAAGCCATCTCCACCTAAGGGACTGGCAGAAACAGTGAAGTCACTAAGAGGAGGCTTGCTTGGGAGAAACAATGACAAGTGAGGACCATAAACATGATGAGATTTTAAACTTGCTGCATAGAAGAAATGAAGCAGCAGCCTGTTTGGCAGAACAAATGCAGAATGAGTACAAGGATTCTTAAAGAACACAGGGCAGGCATTTGAGCCATCCTCCCAGAACAACTAGCCTTACTCTGTAAGCCACAAGTGTACAGACACAAATTATCTTCCAGAAAATGGTTAAGGAAAATGAGAAGCATTAGATTTCTAAGAGAAGAACATAAATTCTCTGAAGTACATGATGTACCCAAAGACACTTTCACACTATTCCAGTAAAAAATTAAATAATTTAAAGGAACATATTTTTCAATATTAGTTTATATGTTATATCATCACTATGTAATTACAGGATAAATTATACTGGAAAACTCCATTTGTCTAGCTAGTTTTTTTTTAAAGCTTGAAGGCAACGTTCTGCTCTTGGGTGCGCAGACTGCACCGTGATTCAGCATCTGAGTTTTCGTGATTAGAGCTCAGATCACAATTTTTGAATGGTCTGGCAATACAAGTTAGCATTACCATAGTGATTACCACAAAGATCTTTACGTTTGTTCCCCTTGTCATTACAAACATTTTTAACCCAGAGACACATAGAGTCTGCAGCATCTCATGCTGGCCACTTATCAGTGAACACCTCTTCAACAGAACATCTAAGATCCTGTTCTTAGACTTAGACTAAACATCACCTAATAATCTACGGGATTTAAACACACAATTCATTGTTCCCAGGTTCTTAAAGATAGACCTATTCTGGGTTTTTTTAAGGTTGCAGCCTACAGTGTCTGACACTGCACCTTCTTATACTTACACAAATTCAAGGAGCGATACTGTGGATAGAGTAGAACAGGTTTTCAGCCAGTTTAAAAAGGGTCAGACTCACTGAAGTCAATGGATTTACACCTTTTTGTAGTAGGCTGAATATCTGTCCATAAGACAGAGACAGTGTGAAACAGTGATTCAAAGCAGTATGCGAGAGACCTCCATATCATTACCCGATTTTTTTTTAATTTCTAAAAAAATGGGAAACATGATATTAGCAACATAATAATACAGTGGAGTGGAATTAAATTAATTTACAGGGAGTAAGTACATTGTACACTGAATAGCCATAAGATCCAACTCAAAGTGCTTAGGTAGAATGCAAAAGCATGTTTTGAATCATCCTCCTCAACAAATTTCAATGTATTCAGTTAATATTTAAGATGAGCCAAGAAAAAGTGAATGTTTGAGATCTTTCAAAATGTTTGAAAGAGATGAAAGTGCTGACAAAATTAAGATCTACATCACAGAAGATGAGGGCACATCTATTGGGACACAATTAATGAATTCCTTAAAATTACACCATGCTTTCAAAATATTTTGCAAAAGCAGGTAAGGTGCTACGCTACTTTACAAATGAACCACTTACAAAAGGGTTTAGAGCATGCTGCAGGAAAGAATTTGTTTCACTGTCCTGAACCAGCTCACAACACCTTCTTTAACCAAGCAAAGTAAACCAGCAGCAACGAACAAAACAAAATCCACTCCATTGTAGATGAAAATTATCACATTACTCAGGGACTTCATTTATACAGTATGTACACTTTTTCAAATGGTTTTGCTTTATGAACAACATCATTTTTAAAAAAAGAAAGGCAACTCAGTGGTTATGGGTAATAAAGCAATACAGATGTACATTTTTTCTTGTCCTAGTAACAAAGAACATGGGATTGAAACACTGTCCACTGTCTACAGTAGCAGATATGCACAAGGCATTCCAAAACCTTTTGTCCCCCATTCAACATATTATACCCAAACAGAGATATATTTGGCATTTCTGCTCACGGGAACCAATCCATTCCTAAAACCTTTGGCTGAGCCAGCTGAAGAACTCAGGAAAGAGGCATTCTGTAAAGAATTACTTCATTGTTATTCTGCAGAGGCATTAAAGGGAAGTCTGGCGGAAGTTCCTTCCAGCACCTTTTGCATACCCCGCATTGTACATTCAGGATGTCTTTATAATCTTTCATGGATGTCAAAGTGCTTTAAATAATTTTCTCTGCTGTTTCAAATCTTCCATTTCACATTTTTTTCTATTCTCTCTCCTTCTCAGCTGTTTAAAGGCCTGTTGTTCAAAAAATTTTAAACATCACTCCTCTGCAGTACAAAATGTTGGGTTACAACAAAGCTCTCTTGATGCTGGTGAAGGATTTTGATTTTGAATTGTAAAGATTCTCTCTAACACCAATTTTTTCCCTCATCAAATTAGTTCACCACCAGAGACAGCTGCTCACTAGAGTACACATGCCTTTGGTACATCCAATTTCAAATTGCTCCGAGTTTTCATTAATAAACGTTCACGGAGGCTGCTGTTTGATATGCTCAGCCATGTTCCTATATGCAGTCTACGAAATGATCATTAAAAAACATCCAAGTGGCTGTTTTTAATAAATGCATTAAGAATGTGATTTTCCTTTCCTTTAAATACTATATAAAGTAGTTTTTCCTAAGACTACAGAAAACAGGATATTCAAGAATCGAGTCCTTTGTACACTGTTACCACTTCCGCAAGGGTTCATAACCTTCTAAGGTTCTTTTCTCAGAGTCTCAGCCCTTCAATGATAAGCACCTGGAAAATTCTTTGGTATAGAGTGTAATTTTTACAAAAGGTTTTGTTTTCTAAACTCTTCCTGTAAGGAAAAAAAATAGCACACAAAAGAATTTTCCCTGTGCTATCAATTAATACAAAGGTCTGCTCTGAACACAACACAACCAACAGATATATACCAAGGCCACAGGTCCACTGCTTAAAAAGCAGATCTAGGATACTGTCAAATGTAGTGTAAAAGTACAATCAAAAGAGTGGACATCAGGGCATCATTTACCACCACTGGAAACGTTCAAGCTAGTTCTCTCATCTATCTACATCATTTATCTATGAGTTTGTTGGGGGTTTTCCCCCCCCTTTTTTAAAACACTAATTCTTTTCTTAATACCTACCTAAAAATACTTAACACAACTAAAATGCATCTACAAAGGATACCTGCAAAACTCTGCATTAAATTGAAAACTAAGATTCACGCTCTCATAATAAATCCTGAAGCTGAGAAAAAGTAAAGTGCAGCTTTTTGTTACTCCTGGACAGTAAGCTCAGTATTTATACCACACAGCCCGCCCCCCCCCCCCCCCCCCCCCGGAGTCTTCTCTTCACATCCTTCATGCTACTTAGCTGTATCCACCTATTAGCACCCCATTAAATTGTACTTACCACCAGGACTGTGAATTCAAACTCATGTTTAAGCTATTAGCCCTCTACATTTAAACATGAATGTTGTGCATTAGGTACCTTACAGACATATTTAAAGCACTGTTTTTCTGTCATATTTCAACAGCCAGCTTTCCAGGTAAAAGCTTAGTTTTGAGTTGCAAATCTTAGTTACAAGGATTTGTTCACCCTTCTAAAATCTTTTTCTTCTGCACCTGATACTAGTTTTCCCAGCTCAAAGTTGAGTAATTAGCTACATTTGACCAATCTCTTAGTTTTGGACTGGGGGGAGGGGGAGACATTTCTGATTTTATTTCTGCTATATATCTAGCGAAAACTACTTTCAGTACTTTTTGTCCTGTAAGAGACAATCAGAGGAAAGCAGATGAGAAAGCTCTCCCCGCACGGCTAAGTACGCATATAATAAGCAGTAAGCCTAAAGGTCAATTCTGCTTTGCATTCACCTAGTGACCAAATATACTCTTAAACTGACAATGTACAACGGAATAAATGCAGTGAAATCAATGGCTTTACAGCAGAAGTATGGGGGTTCTGAGATAAAACCCTGTAATTTAGTATTAAATTTGATTCCATAGGAAAGATTGTTCGAGACATCAGTTCTCATTAGGTATCAAAATAACTGACCAAATTTTCCAAAAATCAGTAGCTCCTAAGTGCTGCAGTCACCTGAATATAACGCTCCCAATCGGCACCTTTAGTGACAGTAGGAAATATGACACTACTACAAAGATTAGAAGATACAGCATTAGTATTAATACCTCGTAACTGCAGTAAATCTAATGAGTTGCACAAAATATACAGTGAGTTCCTAAATGTCAGAGTATTTTTAAGAAGAAAAAGAGGGTCTTCAAGCTACAATTTGTTCGCAGATCCCTTTAGTTTCATCAGTTGCAGGATGCTACGGAGGACCGGTCTCCAAGTACTTCTTTTGCTATTTCTTGATGAATTCATTCAGGTACTTAATCAGTTAGACTAAGGACAAGTGTATACACACATACACACACTTTATTTTTGTGCATTGCACATGGTAGCCCAGTTTTTCCTCTTGCCCACAGTACAGTGATAGTACAAAATTTTCTTAAAGATCACATGCTCCATCTACCATCACAGGGACATAAAAAGAGTAGTACTAAACGCAAGAGCCTTTACACGCACAGCTCTTCTCTGTAACTGGAATAAAAATTATCACTACAATTCATGAAAGATAATAGTTGTAAAAACCATGTTGTACAGTGACTGGTAACCACTGCAGGGAGAATAGCCTACAGGCTTTCTTATTATGCCAGGCGACTAGTCTGATATCTACCAGGACAAAGGCAATGCACAGTGATCTTTATGGCACCCTTGTTCCTCTTCCTGAATTTGCATTGCACATTTCTCAGTTGTGGCCAAGGATCAGTGCCAACATCTATTTAATGAATCAGGGGAATTGGCTGAAGGGGAGCAGACGAAGCCAAATAAAACAAAAGGGCTCAAACCAACCATTTTGAAATGGTCAACAAGGAATCAAACAGAAGAATGCTGACATTGAGCCAAGCCTTGCTTGTCTTTCTCAGGTGAGCAAATTCCCAATGGAACTGGGGCCAAAGCCCCTTTCACTAATGCCTATGGCACAGATTATGAAAGTTTAAACAGAACTAGAATTGCAAGGCATAAATATCTTTCTGAATATCCCTCTCACACATACATTCTGAAAGTTAAAGCAAAAATATCCAGAAATGGCAATCATCATATCATTACCCTTTATTACAATTTAGCACAAGATGAGTTAATGTATCACAACAGCATCCCTTCCTGTACGGGGCAGCGCTGGCTGGCTACGCGGTTTAGAGCACCACTCTACAGCACAGCTCACTATCACTAGTCAGTTTGTTCATATTCCTTGGTGGCCAATCCTGACCATTCAGATTTTCCACAAAACTTTTTCCAATGTCAAAATCACAACAATGAGACGTTTTATTAAAAATTTACCATGGGTATCACTATCACCTTTTGTGTATCATGGTCACAGAGGAATCTTAACCTTTAGATTTATCCTGCTCTTATCACATGCAAGATTTTCCCCTCCACACACAAAAACCAAAAACCTCCTCAGCAGTGGATTGTTAGACCTTTTTTAATAATAAACAGTCTAAGCAAAAGCTTATCTAGCTTAACGCTGAATCTTTACTAAAATACCAAAGTGTGCACCATGCTATTTGGGCCAACTCCAAAAGAATTTCATTTAAAGCCAATTTGTCTATAGGATTTGAAGAAAACTGGACTGCCAACTTTCATTTCAGGGAGCTACTAAGATATGCTGTGCTAGAAGAAATATTTGCTGTACTTTAACAAAGCTGGTTTTTTCCACCTAGCAATAAACTCTGAAGAACACCACTAAAAGTATTAATTCATAAATAAAACAAAGTCCTACTGAATCCAACTGGGAAAAAAGTCCAACCCTGGTTCATTGGAACCAGAGAATTCCTTTCAACAAGACATTCACTGAAGGAGAAGAAATCTAGACTCTACAGTAGCTTATGGTCTCTGTTTGCCTTTTACTTTTGACAAATAATTATATTTTGGCTTTTGTAAATAACCAGTCACCTCTTACAGTCCTGCAATGCATCCATCTCAAAAACATATATAGGCCTCCCATAACAAACACACAAGGGTGGGAAGTACTATTATCTCTACACTGGAAGACAAAAATGTCTCAGAACAGTTCTCACACTACTAAAACATACAAAAAGACATAAGGATGTTTCAATTCAAAAAAATTGGGAATTCAACTTCCAGAAACTGGAATTAGAATCTATCTGCAAAGTTTATACTGGAGGCTCTGATGAGTCTTTGAAATCATCACTGCTCTCCTGTGCACTTTATTAAAAGCCGGCATACAGATTGTTGTTCTGTCTTTGAACCTGCCTGTCACTAAGCTTTTCCAGTGCCCACTAAATGGTCTATCACTTCTGCACAGGGCCAGTATATAACCATGTGGGCCACATGGCACACTCACACTTTTTGGCATACAGGAAAGACAACTTAGGAAAACTGTATTCAGTAAAGCACATTACTAAATTAAATTTGATGATTTTGAAACAAGAGGAAATGGCCTCAAGTTGTGCCAGGGGAGGTTTAGGTTGGATATTAGGAAAAACTTCTTTACAGAAAGGGTTATCAAGCATTGGAACAGGCTGCCCAGGGAGGTGGTGGAATCACCATTCCTGGAGGTATTTAAAAGACGGGTGGACGTGGTGCTGAGGGACATGGGTTAGGGGTGGTTTTGGCAGTGTAAGGTTTATGGTTGGACTCGATGATCTTGAAGGTCTCTTCCGATCCAAGTGATTCTGTGAAAGACTTCAGCAAAAAACCAGCATTCTAGAAAAGCAAAGAAAAAAGAATGCAAGAAGATACTACAAGGACTTAAATTGCTAGCTGGGTAAAACAAAAGGTCTTAAACTGGAATGAAAAGGAGGAAACCTCCTCTCATTTTTGGCTAATAAGCTACCTAATATTGAACACAAATGGCAGTGGAAGATGAAAAACTTAGGAAGCCAGCAGGTTCTCTTACTTTGTAAGTACTGCCATCCTAAAAGATCTAAACTAATAGATTAAAGATTTTAAAAATATTTTCACAATATGCAAATATTCTGTTTACGTTTTAGCTATTTTATTGAATGCTATGAAATGATAATCCTGTTCCTGGAGAAATATCAAGATATGAATTACTTCTTGCTTGAAATGATAAATCAGTATGACCAAGCCATTACACTTTAAATGCTAGAACGGGCATCCTATCAGAAGAGTACATTATAGCAGGGGGGAAGAAAAAGATGAGGCATTTCTCACAACCTACAACATTTTATGTTGAAAAGAGATAGATTTAGGGGAAGAAGTAAGAGAGAGGGTAAGGAGGAAACAAAATATTACTGGAAATAAGGGAGCCACAGACATTGGCTTATTTCTGCAGTTGTGGATGCCTTCACCTCAGGTTCCTGGGAAAGTCTGATTGGATTGCAGGCCATCTTGTGGATTTTACTCAGTGAATTATTCACAGAAGGGTACATAGTCCTCTCTTCAGGATAGTTAAAATGTGCATTAAATAACTTAAAGCTACACATAGAAGACAGGTGATGAAACAGTAGCTGTACAGATTAAGTTTCACTTCTACAACCTCAGCATAATCCTCAGGAGACCACAGCTCTACTTAATGTGTTCTCATTTTAAGTTATCATACATTATAATATGTTTAAAGTGAATTACTGATGCTTGGATCTCTGATGCATAAAAAAAGGGAAAAAACACATACGTGTTTGATCTGAAACCAGCTTCTAGTATAGAACTGAAGATAGAACTGGGAAAGAAAAAAAAAAAAAGAAGTCTTTAACACACGAGGAAGGAAATCCAGAAAGGTCTTTTGTTTGAAAATATCATTCTCCAGAATATTTGCAGGATATTCCAGATCAATAATTCACTGCCATGGACCAGGTCTGTCAGAAGTAGCAACATGGAGTCAGTGGATTTGGGCTATACATCAGGACTCCTCTTTTTACATCCTTTTCAGCGTAGATCCTTGGTTACCTTTTGCAAGAACAGCTATCATGTTATAGCCACCATGCCGAATCTTTCCTTCACATCATTCTCAAGCCTAATGGTGTCAAACCATCTAAGAGATATAATTTGACAGACTTTGCTAAGATAATATTACTCTACAGAGAGCAAAAGATCTAAGGAAATCAATTCACCTTCAAGATAAATAATTCAGAAACCTGATAGCCAGTTTTGAAAAGTCACCTAGATGTCTTGGAGGTGAATATCATAACACTTCAGTTCCTAATTGTGCAAATCACTTCTGAAAATTAAGCCTGACTCTTAAATTACTTGGTTATTATTTTTAAAAATGGCCTTCAGTTCTTCATCAGCCGCAAAAGCTGTCTGTCCTGCATATAGGATGTTACTCTGACTTGGATAATCTGTTTTCTTTACATGCATGTTCACACGGGAGAGGCGAAGCGCAGCAGGGCAGAGTGGCGAGGGCACTGGGGTGGGAACCAACACTTGCATCTCTTCTTAATGCTGTTCTGCCCCTGCATGGCACCTTGTGGAAAATACTCCGCTATTCTGTCTCTACCCCTGTCTACCCCTTGACTCTTTAGGTCACCAATTATTCCCAAGCAATTATACACAGAAATCAACTTCAGTTAAGTTTTTAAGTATTTCTGTAATAAAAAATAGCAACCAGCAACTATTGTGGACAGCAAATTCTATAGCGGGGAATTAATAATCTACCAACTTTTCTCCTGGCATATATGTAGATATTAAAATCTGGTCACATATTTTTCAGGTTCATTCCTCTTTTAATAAACTTTTACCAATAGCCTTTCCCCTCTTTCTTACAATTTAATGTTAAAATCACTTTAAAATGTCAAAGGCTCAGACAGCGAAGTGCAAAAATAATTATTTGAATGCAGTCAGCCACTGTATCTTCTTAGTCTAACATTAATGGAAGGAAATGGAAGAGTGTCACTGAATTTTAATGAATTCATTAGTTAATTATTGTAAAGCCCCGTGAAAGTACTAAGCATGATTATTACTTCTATTCCCAAGAAATTTTTTATAATGACAGAGATGGACCTCCCACAATGACTTTTCTCTAGGTTCAAAATACACGACTGGTACAAAATGGCATTTATTAATTCTTTGCATAATCTGCGTATGGACTTACCATCAGAGTGAGATACTGACATATCACCATATAAGCAGCAGCTTTTCCCGTTGTTAATAGATTCATCACACTGAACAGGGTTAGCTGTACTAGAGGGTACTGCTCAATGGGAACAAGGATGGTAAGTTAGCCAAAATGTGTGCTGCCTTTGCTGCCTACTGAGCCACATTAAGCTCTAACATAAATTAACGAAACTCTCTCAGAAGATTCACTGAACCAAAAGTATCCTTCTGCCAGGCTGAATTTGGCCCACCATCCCTTAATTTTGTTGAATTTAATAAGATAAACATGTCTTTTAATTTCCTGACTGCAGATAAGGCTGACAAAATATTCTGGAATCAGTCACCAATTTTAATACCTCATCATTCAGCCAGTCAGGCAAATGGAAAAGAGAAGCTTTTCTCATTAAGTAATGTCTAAGGGAAAGTTTAAATCTGTATTCCAATAAAACATCTTGGTATTTGTTGCTGCAGGAACCAAGCATGCAACAATGCATTGTGCATTTTAAAAGCTGTCCCACAGAAAGAGATGTGTATGTTCATGGAAAACAGAACCTTTTTCTCTGTAAATGTTTACACAGGAACCTTTGGCAGAGAAATTCCCTGACATTCAGAAATGTTTGTCACTGGATCTCTTTGTTTCTTTTCCATTCTAATCATCCCTGCTCCAAGCTGAAAGTCCTACTGTCCACTATTTTAAGTTAGTAATGATTCACACGTCTCTTACACTAGCTTTTCTAAAGATTAATTCATCGATTGACTTGGTTTGTTTACATAAATTGTCCTTTTGCCTAATTTCCCACACTATGTAACAGGACAATGATGTGAGCAGCTCTTCAAAATCTGACCGACTGCTTAATATACTGCGATTGGGAACTTGTCTGCGCGTAGTCGCTGTGTAATGAGAACACAGCCTTTCAGTCACTACTCATGATACTGCTGTTTTCTAGATCGTGAAACAGGTTAATGCAGAGGAAAACGTACCTGTAACACCTACTGCCTCAATGGCTTCTATTGTAGAAGGAAAACCCATCCTTTGCATTGTCATGATATTTATTTTAATTGATCCACACCAGGGGACAGCGAGCCCGATGCATGATGGTCAAAATCCTAACTTTTAAAGCCAAAGACAGAACTTCCCTTGAGCTCAACCTCTTCCTCTCGTCTCTATTGTGCCAAGTCTGGTGCCTAACAAAGTTGGTCAAACTTTTTAAAGCACAACAATTGAAGAATATAAAACTGACGACCGTGGCTGAAAGTGACAAACAATTATAGGAAAGTCACACCTTTTCTATCTCTTCTCATATTTTTCACTTGCAACTCGTGCAGGAGAAACCTGCACCGCACAGCTCCCTCCTGCCTGCCTGCCTACCACCGGCACATTTCCCTAAGGTATCAGCAGCAGCACAAGTCTGCATAGATCCAAACTACAAATGCCACTGCCACAGGGAAAATTCAACAAGGCAGAAAGAACAGTCCCCAGCAGAACCATGTTTTGTAGCAGTACAAAACACAGGGACATCACAATGAATGGAGAAGAGGGCAAGGAGATGCAAAACCAGCGGCAGAAAAGAAAAACAGAGGGAAGGTTAAGCGGAGTAGAAGGGTACAATTTCTTCCTTCAAGTTTAAACAAAAGAAAAAAAGAGAAAAGAGAAACACAGGGAGAAGGCCTGGCTTATTAATTAAGAAAAAACCAAACTTCCCTCCAATATTTCTCTCTTCAAGTTTGTGAACTTAAATATAAAAGCAAGCCTCAAAAGGCTTTATTCCTCATGGCCTCTTTTTCTTTTCCTTCTTTGCAGGGTGGGGGGCAAACCAGTACTACCATGGATCTAAAAAAAAAAAATTAAACTCCCCCCCTCCCCCCCACCAATTAACTCCTGTGCTTTCCAGATCTTCTTTTGTTTATTGCAGTCATGTTCAAGGAGGACTCCCCATTTCAGAAAAACATACTGTCCAAAATGCTGTCCTTAAGCAGGTTACTTTTCAAACTTGAGAAACTGAGTTCTAAAGTACAATTTCCTGTTCCTTCTGAAATAGGTAAATCTGATCAGATCTTTGGGGGGGGGGGGGGATTTAAAAATACCTTCTTACTTCTTACTCCAATACCTTCTTATCCTTCATAGTGGGTAACTCAAGATTGTAGCTAAAGATCAGAAATGAACATCAGCCTCTAATAATGGCAAATCCCATTTAAATTTGTACAATAAAATCTAATATAATAGATTGCTTTGTAATTTTAAAAATACTATTTCTGTGTGTTCCAACAAATTTAGTTTGCAAATTGAGAGGAAGACTGAAAATGTGATATAGATTCACTAAGATCTCTAATCTAAATTTAAACATTAAGTTAATGTAAAAAAGTAAGACATGAATACAAGGGCACTTGCAATAGCTGTGCAAATTAGAAGAAATTGCAGGTGCTCGAAATATAGCCACTAAATATAAAAATTATTACAATAGACAAACATCAGTAAACACAAAACAAATAATCTATGAAGAATAGAACGTTAACCTTGGTGTGGTATTCATCATTGGTATTAGTGCCAGGAATGATAAATGGAGGGAAACAGCAACCAATTAATAAGGTATGTGAACTTCCCCTAATTTATTTCTTTCCAGACTAATTCAGGTCTTTATTTTAGGAAAACAAAACAAGGAAACTACCTATTTGTTTTAAGATGAAGACTTTGCAGTAATGACACGTAAAACTCACGTGAACAGTTAGAAAGAAAATAATGACCTTTTTACAATTATTATTCAAGATTTATACTAGTTTTTGGAAGCCTCAAATACTACAAATTCAAAGAACAAATGCATACTATCAGCAACAACCACGCTACAGTACTATAGTATACATAGTACAAATAACACAAACAGAACCAGGTTTATGTCTGTTTCTCGTCGTGACAAAAGGCATTAGAGCAAGAAACGTGAAAACACCACTGTCACAGGCAAGGCCCCAAATCTCATGACTGGAGAATGCAAGAAGGAAAAAGGTGTGAAACACGTGCTATTTATTTCCTAAAATCCTTTCTCAAGGATCTTTGTTCCTAAGGAGCATTGCATGCAAAGAGGATCATTTGTTTCTCAGGAGTACGTTTGATCTTGCCGATTATTCCTCAGTCGTTATTTATCTTAAACATCTTTCTAGGAATGGATTGTCTGGAGAAACCAATCTGGCTGACATCTCTGCCCGAAAGCAGAGAAGGAGCAGTCCCTTCTCTTGTATTCTTAGTTTAATATATCTGTTTTAGGAAAAATTCAAATTACTAATTTCTTTCCATAGCATCTTTCTCTTCGGTTCTATGCGCTTCAGGTAATTGCAGAGTATATTCTACATGTGCTATGCCTTCGGTTCAAGCATGCATATTATTTTATCTTTCCTAGCCCCTTAAAAAAAAAGAGTGGGTTTTTTTCTGGTGTTTTTTTTTTTTTTTTAACATTTCCTCAAGTAAAAGTACAAGGAAGCTAAACCTACACGCTCAACTGAAGCTCTGACATTCTGCACTGCTGCACTCTATTAAAAGAACAAATTAAAGTATTCTATATGTTAGCCTCTGTACTAGTAAGTCTAAGGAAGCTCTCAGATGGAGCCAGCCTTGATCTTACCTGTCCTGTAGCCAGTGTTGTTGAGGTACACTGCAAACGTACGTATTTCGTGCTGAGCCTGCCAGGATGGAGAAGAACAGTTCTCATTGTTAGTGTAAGTGTTGTGGTTGTGGACGTACTTCCCCGTAAGAATAGAGGAGCGAGACGGGCAGCACATGGGTGTTGTCACAAAGGCATTGATGAAATGAGCACCTCCGTGTTCCATGATCCGTCTTGTTTTATTCATCACCTGCATAGAACCTGGAAGAAGAAAACCACCTCAGAATTATTTTCTTGTTTCAGTCACAGGAGCTAACTACGAACTCGTGTGTTACAGCAGAGACCAGAACGAAGCACAGGTAGTAAGGGCACTGGAATGTCATAGTGAACCCAAATCCAAAGAGATTATTCCCTCCCCTCTAGCAAAATTCTCCCATTGTTTTAAGAAGGACCAAACACTGAAGTCTTAAGATTTAACTCAAACCTCAAAGCATCATAACGCTTTTTAAATTCCTCTTTGTCTAAGCCCAAGATTTACCACTGTAACTATCTGAACTATCTGTACAGCCTTTTTGAAGCCACCAATACTGTTCCAGTAGCTGGCAAGAACCAGCATGAAGTAAGCTGAGACAATGTGGTCTAAGGGTGAAATACACTTTGTGCAGCACCCTGACCAAAGTCTGCATACTCCTTAAGAGTTATTTAACCCTCGGTTTCAGAAGATATCAGATGCACTGCCTTTGTGCCAAGCTTCTGCAAAAGGCTGAGGGTTGTAATCACAGAACCATTGAGGTTGAAGTGACACGTGGAGATTATTTAGTCCAACCCCCTGCTCAAGCAGGGTCTGCTAGAGTTGTTCTCTAGATAGAATGTTCTTTTCCCTCATGTGAAGTATTAGCAGGTATTGATTTCTGTAACTTTCACTGAACCAAAGACAAAGTAAAGCCTTCACAGTAATTTCATAATCAGCCCACTGAGTTCTATCTATCTATCCACTCGATTAATTTTGATAACAGTGTTACCTAAAACTCCCTAAGTTTTCTTAGGCTTGGTTCTGCCAATTTTTAGATGACTACTAATTTTTAGATGACTACTAATTTTTAGATGACTACTTGGGACAGATACCACCACATAATTTATAACCATCATCTAAAAACAAACAAGAAAGTTTAACTGGCAGGGACTTGGATAAATTAGGGTAACAGGACTAAAAGCCTTTTTGTCAGCAATAACTAAAAGCCACAC
Organism: Chionis minor; assembly: GCA_013398295.1. Lineage (NCBI taxonomy): Eukaryota > Metazoa > Chordata > Aves > Charadriiformes > Chionidae > Chionis > Chionis minor. The sequence continues at coordinate 1,086,170 of VZSF01004402.1, forward strand.
TGGGGCCAAATGGCTGTTCTGTTTCCTATTTAAGAGGAGGCATTGGACCAAGACTGGATCTTTACCACACATCCACCTAGCTAAATATGGATCCGCATCAGAATCCTTCCTACATGCAGAAACATCAAGGATCAGAAGAAAAAAGACATTTAGTTTCCCTCATCTATTGGTGCCTGATAGCTAAAACTGCATCAGAGTGAGTTATAGTTGATTTAGGAAGAATTTCCATTTTCCAAAGAAGTTGTAACGATACCTGTCATCAGCATGACCTTGCAAAGGAGAGCAAACCTTTCCATCACCAACCCTACCTTCTTGTTAGGGAAAGCCAGTAGACAACATGGAGATAAAGGTATGGGTTCATGCTGGAGTAGGGTTGGGGCCATCTTACCCAAGGCTGAGTTGCATTAATAATTCAGCTTTAATGAATGCATCCTGCAACCATCTGGCACAAACTGTACGTTGTTTCTGTCAATAATGAGTTTAGATTTCTCCTAAGCTCTTTAGGCAGAGATTTCATTATGAAATTGCAACAATAAGTCAGTTTGATACAGGGCACATTGACATAACCAGGAGTAAAAACCTAGGGGGAAAATAATCGTAAGCCACATAGGAAATCTGACTCTCTGGCACCATGAAGGAAGGTTAATTGCTACTGTAGGTCATTTCACCCCACAATTGCCATGGTATTAGTCTCCTTGAGATCATTTTGTTGGAATTAATATTAAAAAAAAAAATAAAAATGTTTTTGCATTTCTGAGGTCAGAGCACGTCTCTGTCACATCCCTTTGTGACAAGACCCAAGGCAGGTTACTGCACTTCCCCTTCAGAACTTGCTAAAGTTCACATATCAAAAAAAAGTTGCAGAGGAAATCAAGATCTTTTTGTTTCCATAACTGTGGGATAAGGGTTAGTGCTCAAAGGCACTAACAACACAGTTAACAATTATAACAGTCAATTATACATTATGTGAGCCTGAAAACTACGGACGGTTCCTCTGTGTTGTCTTATGAGCTAGCCCAAGCATAAATAGGAAGACTGAAAGAATGTTTTGTCATCCCAATATTAAACTACAATTTAACAACCCCTTTAAATGACAGAGGCATCTGTGCATAAATAACAGTACATGTTAAGACTCCCCTTGGGGACAGTAACCTCCTTTAATAAAACTGTTGTAATGACAAGGCCCTATATATCAACAGCCTTTAATACAAAAACATATGATCTAATCTGCTTCCCCAGCTTGAGAACTAATACAGAGTGGCAGATCAGTGGAAGGTAAAAATCCAGCATACTCTTCTGTACAGTCTTCAATAGGCCAGCTTTAAATATTTTAAACAGCATTGACCCAGCCAACCAAAACTCATTTTCTTTGGCTTGCCTTCAATTCAAATGCAGAATTGTGAGAAAAAGTAGAAACTGATCTTTCTGTGGCAGAAGATTAGTTATGTGTTAATCAGCAACTGGAACCTCAACAAATCACCTTTTGAGTTGGAAAACCTTCTGGAGTTTCCTTAGTGGATGTACCAAGGGAAGTCATATTTTGAAGTGTCAATATTTAATTCAGAAAATGTTCTCTTAGCTGTCTAAAATGACTGATAATAAATAAAAATTATTTAGTCTAAGCTATTTAAAAAAAAAATACAGCCACTGGACTACTGTGAAAATATGAAAGTTTTCATCATCTATTTGATGCATTCCAGGTGCTCAGTGAACAAAACGAAGCAGAACCTAGGTTGAAAGTCCACTTGAAATTTGTGTGGTATCCATAACTTTGCTTAGTGTGTCTTCACAGTTCACTTGAGGGACAAGGCTGATATTTTGACTAATATTAATTGAGAAAACATACTGCTTGTTTACGAAATAATACCAACTTTCTCATTAGTTGTGTTTTGTTGTCAGAGGTCATAATTAACATGGGGTTTTGGGAGCTCCAGCTGTTGAAGGACTTGTATTAAGAACCAAGTGACTTAGTCTACTCTGAAGAACAATTTAAGAAGTGGTATCCATATGCAGTTAACTGAACCCCAGAATGTTAATTAACTGTCCCCTAAAGCCCTCCATTTTTATCCTATTTGAAACTCATTAGACACCCTTTTCACATCATTTCCTTTTTTCCCCCTCATATTTAATTTTAACAAAGCTCTAAGGCCCTAGTCTCCAGGTATGATAACGAAGAAAAATTACCTTCCATACCATTTCTGTAGTTTTTCAGAGGACGATGTAGGAACATACAAATTACCTCTCACTCGGAATTCTCTAACGTGGCTGAAATATCTTCTAAATAATCAGATCTTTCTCCAACTATGAGATAATGAAATAAGCTGGTTTGTTAAACCACAGCAATATGGTAGGTAAACCTAATTAAGCTGGAGATGCTGAGTCCATCACACGGGGGACATCAGCATTATACTACCTTGGACTTAAATGGCTCTAATGGGGGAAAAAGAAAGTCTTTGTTTCTAATTAATTCTTTCTACTCGTCAGTATATTCCTCCTCTTTATATTCTGCTTGTCAGTACAACTCTTTTGATTAGACAGTCAACTGAGTGTGTGCTTCAGTAGTTCTTGGTGTTCATTTGTCTTCTCCCATTTGTATCCATTACAATTTACACTCGTTCTCCTTTGACCTGGATATTCTGTATCCTTTTCATCAGCACCTCATCAGTCTTTTCCTTTTTTCAATTCAAGGCTGAGGTTTGGTTTCCGAAGTAAAACTCATGATTAACAGTAGTGCAAATTAAAAAACCAAAAACAAAAAAAAAATTGTACTCGCTTTTCTGAAAGGATGACATTCTCCAGTAAACTCCACCTGCTACTGGTACATTGTTAAATCTATCTTGAATTAAATAAAGGAAAAGCTGTTAAGAGCACTTGAGATTGTGTGGTCTTCCCTTTTGCCTCAGAAGTAGCCACAAAAAACCAGTGAAGGCTACAACACCCATCAGTTAAGAATATTCCTAGAAACAGATGAAACCTTAGTTATGCACAGCTTTCTCTGCTACACTTTCATAGCTTCCAAGTTTTCCTTAGCTTTTATTTGTAATTCACATCTTGTTTTCATCTTTCTTAAATGCATTAACCACAATCCCCACAAATGGCAATTTTGATTAACTTGGACAGCTCACCAGACAATAGACAAGAATAAAAATTAATTCAAACAAATATTGGGTCTCACAAAGCCATTGGTGGCAAATGACAAATATCAAATCTCAGCTTCATCAAATGGATTTTCCTTAGTTAGATCCTAATTTGTGTGGACACATGCCCATTATGCTTGAAATTGGAAAGCATCAGATTATCAGAGAAGAGAAATATACTGCCCAAAGGACTTAGACAATTGCATCAGAAACAAGCAGGCTAGCATAAAATAGAAGATGATAAATTTTTTAGGACCACCTTCTGAGCCCGCAAGATAATGTACTTGGGTTCTTTTGGATATACATTATTGAAACTGCTTTATTCGTGACTCAAATAACCATTAAAAAAGTGACAACATCAACTCTTCTGATTCGACTAATTTGAATTACCTTTGTATTTAGTGGGGTTACTGCCATAGCAGGCTTTCTCTCCACACTGGAGAAGAATGTGACATCTGTGACACTGCAGACATGCAGTAACACTGATAAAAAGGAAGCCTCTGTAAGAATACCGCCACGTTGCTGCGATTAACTTCTCAGCTAGATGAGTAAGTATATAAGTAATACAAGTTGATTAACTTTACTATTATGTTCTTTTTCTTCTGTGAGGTCTGTTTTACAATTTTTCCCATCCATACTAGAAATTTGATGCACTAACCGTCAAAAAAACCACCAGACCACACATGTGCAAGCTCTCATCTTTCAGATGATCCAGGCTTTATAGTCACTTAAAAGCATATTTCTAATGCAAAATTATTAATGTAAACTGGTTCATGCTAGTCACTTCTCCTAATTACAGACAACATTTGGTAAATATAAGCTGGTGCAGGTAACAGAACAAAGCCCAAACTCCATCAGTTAATTCATTATTCCAAATCATTAGGCAGAGCGCGTGTTTAATCTTCATCTCCTTTCTTCAACAATTAACATACCGTTGAATAACACGGTAGAACCTTTTCAGACGAAGTGATTTCGGTCAGTAATTAACTACACATCTAAATGGACAATACCAAGAATAATATAACTATGTTAGGCAACATTTAAGTAATTAAAATTAAAATTGTATACGTAATGAATGTCTGCAATTACACAAAAAATTTGGGTAATTAGGTGGTGCAATAATCAGTTATGAATTTATTCCTACTGCTTTGGCACACAGCTTCCCAGGTTATACTTGTAATTGCCAGAAGCATAGTTTAGGGGTGTAGATGAAGACAGATAGGCAGGAATCTCATATTTGCACAGAAGCAGGAAGTTTGATATTTTAAGTTGAGACTAACTTTTGCTGCCCTTGAATTGCATGCAGCCAGAAAGCATTTTCTACATAAAAGTGGGTTTAAACTTTTGCTACTTGTTCTTCCTACCATTTTTCACACTGGAAAAAAGATAATTATTTTGAACACAAGAATCAAGCTTCAAGGAAAAGCAGTGCCATACTCGTTAGCTAAAATTCTCTTTACGTTGGGCGCTTACCAAGTTCTACATCCTGATCATCAGTAAGAACAAGGATGATGTTTGGGCGGATGTTTCTACGGTCTCTTTGAAATCTTCCCTTCAGACGCTGATTTAACAGGAAAGCTGAACTTCCATCCAACAGTGATAAAACAGTCATCATGAATAATCCAAGGACAATACTATGCTGTGCCATATTGTGCTGATTTAGTGTTCTCTCTGAACAAGGTAAGTTAATGGCTTCTATTTCTTTTTTGTTTGCAGGTCTCCTGTAAGGGAGAGGGAAACAAGTATTTATTTATACCTTGACCCTCCGCCCCGCCAAGGACCAGCAAGGTTCTCTCCAAAGAAGTAAAACACAATGAACTTGAAATAATCTAACTCCTAAGGAAAAAAAGCAATAAACAGAACAACAAAGCAACTGAATGTTTTTCTAGTGTCAGCTAGAAGCAGAAACATGAAAAGTTCACACTTCATAAGCCGTTACCAATGTAGGCAATGAAGTTTCACTCCATGTTCAAATTTGGCAGCAAGTTCAAGGCTTTCGCAGGGTATCAAACTCTTATTTTTTGATACATATAAAAAGCAATCTTCTTCCTTAAGGTTCTGGGATGTTTGAGATGACGTTTTTGTCTACTGCATCAAAAATCAAGAGGTTGAAGAAAAAAACCCACGTCTATCCATATTTTTAAACAGGACTGTGGTAAAATTTACTGAGTTAACAACAGATTTGCAAATTCATAGAGGATTCTTGGATAGAAGACTTGTTATACATTGATTTATCTTACAAATTTCATTAGAGAGCAGAGCTGCCCACATCTTGGAACTACGGTATGATGCTGTTTGAAGTCTACTACAGCTTTGATGTTAGCGTGATATCCCTTCAGCATTTCTGTTGGTTTCCAAGATTTTTTTTTTTTAAATATCATTATTGTTAATGAACACATTTGAAGACGCACTACTGTAAATGTTTGGGAATGGATGGCCCAAAATGATCTGCACGGCCTATGACTTCTCTCCATCATAAATACAATGCCCCCAAATTGACTGGTTTGCAAAACAGAGCATGTCTAACTGGTACTGCTCCTGCTAACGAGCCAATAAAAAATTCTTAGCAATTCCTACAAGGAAATTCCCAAAAAGGAAAAAGCATGCTGAAGAATTTTTGAAATATTATTTTTTCTCAGTGATCTTGCTTTCAGAAGTCAAAATAACAGTACAAAACTGTATTGAAAATATCAAGTACTAACTATTTCATCAGATCCAGTGATCAATGAGTCAGTTTTTGATTAATTCCCTACTTGCTGCCTGCCTTTTCCTGGACTGGTGCCAACGATCTCTTATAACGCAGTGAAAAATCAATTAAAAATGACACAAAGGAGACTATCTGCTTTTTGTAAAGATCAGAAATGCCTAAGTAGAAAGAACCTAGCACAGTGTGTTTTACCCAAAGAAATACATAGGCTACTCTGTCCCTAAAGCCATTTGGGAAAACAGTTTTTCCTCCAGCAGATTATTTCATACCCACATTATTACTTCATCTCTGTCAGCGTCTGTTCTTTGAGATAAACTTTGATTAAGAACGTTCTCATGCAATAGCAAAACCACTGGTCTGAAAAATTATACTCAGTTTCTATGCTTATTTAAGAAATGCATATTGAATTTTCATATAAGTCAACAGATATGTAGCTGTAGTATGATGCAATATTTATTAAGGCTGCTTTCCAAAAATATACCCTATTAGGGTTTTGAGGAAATGAAAAATCCTTCCTTACTATTCTCTCCAGTGAGTTTCACAGGCAGGTGAAATTAACTTTTTTCATAGAAACTAAAAAATGGTTTTTAAATATCCTAGCATTTGTTCCAGTGGGTAGGGAAAGAGAAATGCCCAACATCCTAAGTTTACAGATACAGCTTTAGTACCTCTGCTGCTGCTTAGAGATTTGCCAGGCTATAGCAGAAGGAACACCCGACAAGTCCTACCAATTTTCATTCCTTGTACTCAGAATTCCATCTGCAGCAGTACAACTGGGAAGAATCATGTCAGATTCAATGTGCTGCTACTGTCCAGAGTAGTCAAAAGCAGCTTGAGAGGCAAACCTGGATCTGTTTCAAAAGGGGAGGGGAAAAAAAAAGTTAGCTTAGCAGGCACATATTCCTAGACACCAGCTTTTTGGGGAAGGGAGTAGAGAAATGGCTTCTGCTCTTCAAAAATGACTCCACATGAACTTCCGTTTAAAAAGACATAAGCTGACAATATAGGTGTTTTTATTACACACAAGCATTTTTCTGAAGGTCTAAAAGTTACTTTTTTTCTGCTCTGTACTAGCCAATAGCTTATTGGAATAATAGCATTTGCTGACTTGCAGCGTTTAGAAGGCTGTCCATTCTTCTTATATCTGCTCATAACTACATTCACTGCAGACTACCATGCATGTAACAGTCTTCCTTGCATTTTCCTCACTTTTTTTTTTTTTTAAACAAATGCATGGAAGTAACCTCATGACCTCATTGTCTCTCTCCCCCTCAGCCTTTCTTTTCCTCACAGTTTATTGCCCCTCACTCACTCTATTGTATCTAGAAATAGAAGCTGTCCCCAGCTCAGAGAGGTGCTTATCTATCTATAAAATACTTCACACATTTGGGGATGTACATAAACTGCTATTCCACAGCTATTTTATCCACACTTGTATATTTATAGTTAAAAGAATTAGTTATCTCTGAGAGGACACTGCAGGTGGAGGAGACAATTTCATGTCAAGTACAACAGGCATCTTCTACCAAACCTGTTATCTCTTTCTCAAACCCCTCCTCAATGAGGATTTTTCAACTATTCTGGTGTGTTATGTTCCTATTATTATCAGGATAAGTACTGCTGGGAACCAACTCACAGTATGTAATTATGTGCAAAACTCATACCAATAACTAGGTAAGAAAATTAAAGCAATTTTAGAAAATAACCCATTTCTTGAAGTATGTATTCATAAAAGACAGACATGCCACAACTAACAGCACATATGCAGTAAAATCTAAAAGCCAGCTTCAAATAGTTCTCAGAATAGCAATAGAAGAGTCTCTCACATGGATTGCCAGTGGTCAAATATAGATTGATTTTTAACCCCTAATCTTCAGTGAACTTCAGGGAAGAAATATGACATAAAGTCTGTATTAACAGTTCTTTCCCCATTTCTGTCCAGAAGTTTAATCTGCAATGCATAGATAAAGCCAGAAGAGTTGCAGAGCAGTGCCCCAATCTGCCTTCACTTTTAATATAGCAGCCCCTCCAACGATGCATTTTGATCTGAGTGGTACAGATGGTCCACTGCTTTATGTGCCTCTGCAGGCCATCCTCCAATATTAAAGATGCTTAATCTCTAGTGGCTCTCATGAGAATTAGGTGTGCCTCTTATTTTTTCCCAGATTACACATATGAACTTGACAAGTCTGGTCACTCCTGGTTTATATTCAGGAAAGCGCTATCAGAAATTTATGAAGTGTTCTTCAGCTGGAGCATCTAGCTGAGCTTTATTAAGCCTATGAAACCTCCTAGCAGGCTGCTTTAGAGAAAGTCTGGTCCTCTTATTTTCTATGGTTTACGGTTAAGTTTAACAAGTCCCTGACTCCCTTCATAGCCTGAATTAGATACAGCTGCCTCGTTTTGTTCTTAACTCCTTCCAGTATAGGGAAGGAGAAAAAAGCCAAACTTAATTCTCCTGTGTGGCAACACAGAACATTACACTATCTCTTCAACGTTTATAACGTGACTTAAAGCCAGACTGCAGTACATTTATTCTATTTATAAAAGAACAGAGCCAAGTCCTGTTCCCAAGTAGCATTTACACCAAGGAAAGGCTTCTTTATAATACTGCCCTCAGGAATTAATGTCAGTTCTACCACAGCACAGGCAGGATGCACAGGATGACCGGTGTCCGTTCTACCCCCAGATGGCATTTTTAACGTGCTATAGACCAGTATTGCTCGGCACAGATGTAACAGGCACTGTGTGCAAAACTACAACTGACAGTGGCTTGCACACGCTGGCACCCCCAACCTCGCTAATGCAAGTCCCAGCACAACCGTCCCATGCATAAGCCCAGGGCAACTTCACTGAAGTCAAACAATTAAGTTATTCCAGTATAATTAAGAAAAGTATCTGACTCTTCCTGTAACAGAAAAGGTACAAACATGGATCAAACTAATTCTTGTATCAAATACATAAGTTAATCCTGCTTTGAGCCAACTTCTAGAAAGCCGCTTCCAGTTACGTTTACGTTAGCTGATTTTTATTTTTTTTTTTTTTAAAATAAGCACACCGCAAAATACTAAATACAGAGTTGGTATGGCAAGTCCAACTCGCCCAGCAGCCACCACAGAAGACAGTAACAGCATGCAAGCCACACAGTGGGACTGCACAATAAGGGAAAACTGGTTAGCAAGAAGCAATGCACACCTGCTCTAAATAGGGCTGGAGCCAATACCAGGTGTATTATTTAAGCAGACTTAAGCGTGCCATTTGTCCAATGTTTAAATTCATTGAAATACATGATGCTGGAGCCATTCCCTAGCAACCAACCCAATTAAAACCACTTTGCCAGTTAAATGGATTCAGCGGCGCCGCTGTTCTTTTAACTCTTCAGTCACTCCTATACATCCAGGTTCAGTTATGATAACTGCTTTTTCACTGAAGCTGTCAGCCATCATTTGAAACCATTATATTTTGTTTGTAAGAGATAAACACATTTTTGTACGTGGATTGGGAAGAATCTTGTTTGCAATCAAACAAGGCTCTCAGGGGAAGGCTGGTGTCAACATTACTGCTGTAATCTAACAACATGCTGTGCTTTCTCATAGTTTTATACTATCTGGGGTTTTTTCCCCAGACAGCCAAAAATTTAAGAGAAAGTACAAAATCAAACCCCCAGTGCGAAACGCATCTCTTGAAGATGACAGTTGTGCTGATTCACCTACGCAAACTACGACTGAAGTATTTTTATTTGCAAGTATCTACCGTTTCTTCAGAAGTGAGGAACAGAGCTCCCAGACTTATTAGAGAACTGAATTACTATTCAGACGTGCTTTCCTGACTCGCTTTCCTTACGCTGGTGAATTCTATACCAAAGCTAAATATTTATCACAGGGAAGCTTATTTGCATTACAGGATCTCTTCCCTGCTCCGTAACTTTATTTCAAATAAAATTGAATTATTAGCTCCTAGGGAAAACTGTAATTTATATTTTAAAAAGTGTTTTAAACAGCACAATATACTTTCCACGAATCCACACTATTCTTTCTGTTCACTGCTTGCGTGTTATTATCAGAGCTTCCCAGCAATACACACAATATTAGTGAGTCCTCACACAGGTTAAACTGCTCTTTGGATCACCCGGCTCCACAATAATAAACACGCTGCTCTGCGCCACATGCAACGATAACCCAATAGCAACTTGAAAGAGATTAAGAATTATTTCCCTATTATACTTATTATCTTCACGTATTTATAAATGATAAAGACACATGATCTTTGACTTTAAAGATAACCGTATTAACTCGTATTAAGTACAGTAATAACCGCAGGCTTTCACTTCTGAGAACATCAGAAGGGAATGAATGCAGGTGCTTGAAGACAGAAGAATTAGGCAGGAACAGTTACCGTTACACAAATCCATTCTATCACGTAAACAGAATTTCTGGTAGCAGCACACAGAAGAAAAGCCGTGCCATGCGTGTGTGTGTGTGTGTGTATATATATATATATACACATATATGCAAACACATCTAGAGACCAGCCAGGCATTACCCGGATGCGCACCGGGCTCCGTGCCCCGGGAAGCCGAGCGCGCTGGCACCACTCGTCTTTGGAAACTCTTTTCCGCCCAGCCCCGGCGCGGCTGCCCCCGGCCGAGCGCGGGGAGAGCTCCGGGGAGAGGGGGGCGCCCACGCGGCCCCGCCAGCACCGCACCTTCGCCTCCCCCGCGCAGGGATGGCGCGGCGCGGGGGGGGTGTGTGTGTGTGCGCGCCCGCCCCGCAGGCGGCAGCCTCAAGGCCGGGAGGGCCGAAGGGCGGTGGCGCTCCGGGGAAGGAGGCGGGGGGGGGGGGGGCCCCCCCGCCCCCGCCGGGGGGGGGGGGGGGGAGGGGGGGG